>BSBK01000587.1:600000-1005790 GCA_027943335.1 Chamaecyparis obtusa
TGTTCAAGGTTTATGAGAAAGATTGAGACTAGGAGCTCAAAGCCCACTAAATTTTTAGAGTTGCCCTCAAGAAGAAGTCATAAAGGTAGGTCAACTCAAAGGACATCCCCTACAAGGAGAGTTCAATCAACACCTCCTGATACTTCAGGAAGGAGACCTTTTCCCTTTCGTTCCAGAAGAATAGGCAAATCTCTAACTAGAGATCTAGGGGAGGATTCAAATCCAACAGTAAATACAACTCATATAGTTGTTAATCTTTAGATTCCAGCTCCTACAATGGCTAGACCATTTGCATTTGCACCCTTTAATCAGGGTAGCCCATTAAAATTTTCTCAACATCATGATGTTCCTTTGGTGGCACTTAAGAGTATACTTGATTTCATAGGTAAAGGTAGACAATTGATTTTGAGCACATAAGAGATGTAACCACCATCTGCAGCATACACAATATTACTCAAGAGGATGTGGCCACAAAATTATTAGCAGCCTCTCTAAAAGGTAAGGCTCTCGAATGGTTTAGAACTCTAACTGTTGGTTCTATTACTTCATGGGATGAATTAGGGGATATATTAAGTAAACATTTTGAGGATAAATCATATAACTTGTGTCTAGTTGTGCAGTTAACAACTATTAAGAGAGACCCTCAAGAGCAAATGATAGATTACAATAGTAGGTTCCTTAAAACATGGAATAGAATTCTAGTCTCTGTAAGACCATCAGCTGACCATGCTTTTCTATACTACTTGCAAAGTCTGAATGGTCAAATTTCTATCATGATCCAGTCTATGGGTGGTACTTCTCTACCCCAAGCTTTTGACATAGCTGTCAGGGCTAAGAATTGTTTAATCCAAGCAGGCATGATTTCTAGAAGGCCACCAATGCCCATTTTTCCTAGCCTTCAACCCATTTCACCTGCCCAAGTGCCCCCATTTACCCCTATTCCTGCTATATTGGCCCCCCAAGCTAGCACTAGTGGCCAAGAGCTAACAATAAGTTTTTCTCAGGAGCTGCAAGAGATAAAGAATAGCCAAGAAAGTAGTCAGCAAGAAATGACTAATTTAGTGCAGACCTTGACTAAAGAGGTCAAAAATTTGAAGAAACAAGGTCAAGGAATTAGACCACCCTTTCAGCCACAAGGCCAAGGTCCTAATCAACAATATCAAAATCAAGGACAACCTTATCAGCAAAATAGGCCACCATACCAAGGAGGCTATCAAGGACAAAGACAAAGTTTTAATCAAAGACCATTCCAACCATATAACCCTGAACCTCTAAATTCTGTAAATCTAGTAAGGGATATGGTTCCTAGTCAAAATAATGTGGCTATGGATAATGAATGGTGTTTTCCTTGTAATCAGCCTCATAATTAGGCTACCTGTTCAAATGGATGGATGAACCAAGCTCTGATGGTTCAAAATGCCTGACAAGCTCAATCAAAGGTTTCATCCAGTGGGTCAGTGCCTCAACAAGAATCACAAGAGCATGAGACTGCTCTTTTCAATTGGGAGCAACCAAACTTCAATGGAGTCAATGATGAAGTTGCCTTTGTTGCCTATACAAGAGCAAAAAGAAGAGCCCAAGACATGGAAAGAGTAGATTCCAATGCCAAAGCCATCACATCTACAGAGCCACTGCAGCAACCTACTCCCATCACACCTAAGGAGGCTCTTGTCATTACAAGCAAAGAAGGCCAAATTCCAAAAGAAGTGGAGCCTATCATGCCAAAGACACAACAAAGAGTACAGAATACAACACCTTATAACATTGTAGACAACATGAAGAAGGTCAACATTACTATGTCCATGTGGGACTCTTTGGCTCTTCCAACACAACCTGAGATATTGAAGAAAGCTATGACAGAGGCATCAACTCCTCAACCTACAAAAGAAGTTGCAAAGCTAGTGTTGGTTAACACTGATCAAGAAAAGGAGCCTCCAAGTAGCAACTCTAAGGCCAATGCCATTCAAGGTAGGAACTCAAAGCCACCTCCCTTTTATGTATCTTTAATCATTGGAAAATCTTTAGTGCATAATTGTAAGGTAGATAGTGGGGCTACTAGCACCGTAATGCTCAAGAAAGTAGTTGACAAATTAGGATTGAAATATGAGCCCTTTCAAAAGAAGGTAACATAACTCAATGGATCATTAGTCAATACTATAGGTGTGGCCAAGGATACCAGTCTAACCCTGCATGCTAGTCCTAATTTTTCCATCCTCCTTGATATATATATCATAGATCTCCCTGCATTATTTTCTATATGTCTTTCAAGGGAGTTTACAACCAAGATAGGAGGCTACCTATCTTCTGACTAGTCTCACATTCTATTCCATACAAGGTATGGGACCAAGGTTACCATTAAATCAGAACCATTAGCAGCACACCATATAGAGCCATATGTGTCCAATACCATCAATGCAAATTGCCCTATATTTGATGACAGTGACTTCTAGACCATTAGTGAAGAAAGCACCAAGATAGAAAACATCCCTGATATTTTTCTAGATGAAAGAGCTTCAGAGGCCCAAGAAAATCTTGTTTGGGATTTTGGTTTGGGAAGTTATTTGATACAAGAAAGTGGAGTCATAGAGTCAAGCCTTCTCAAAAAGGACATTGATTCAGAGGATCAGAGCAATCAGGTTTGGGAACTATTTTTTGATGGAGCTAGAAGTAGACATGGCTCTAGTGGCGGTGCTATGTTAGTGTCCCCAAAAAGAGAAAGATATTATACTACCTTTAGATTCAGTTTCTCCTACACTAGCAATACTGCAGAGTATGAAAGCCTAGTCAATGGACTAGAATGGGCTAGAAAAAGAGGGCTTAAGGCCTTAAAAGTTTATGGTGACAGTGAGTTAGTTGTCAACCAAGTAAGAGGGATAAGTGCAACTAAGAATGACACCATGAAAGCATACAAACATAGATTTAGGAATGCAATTGAAGATTTTTGTTCTTTCAACATTGTTGCTATCCCTAGGAGGTTAAACCAAAATGCAGATAGGTTAGCTGTTGTTGGATCCCAATATGATATTCCAAATAGCACTTCAAAAGAAATGGATCAACATCATCTCAAAGTGATTGTTAGACCCTCTATTCTTGATAATGATGTCAATTGGTAGGTGTTTGACAATCATGAACAAATTCTACAATTCTTGTTTGAAGAAGATATTTTTTCAAAACATAATCAAGATAGGCTATCACAAAACTATGGTGATCAAGTGATACAACTTAAGTCTAATAAGATGCCTAGAGGTCTTGTCACCTTAGAGACTATCTTCAACAAGGATGATGAAGTTAAGAGAAGCAAAGCTGGCTTGGTAGTTCAACAAGAACATTGTGTTGAATTAGATTTAGAACCGAGTAAGAGCTTACAATTTGGAAAAGTGAACACTGAATTGGAGAAGCAAGCTTACACTCAGTTATTCAAAGAATTCAGTGATGTGTTTGCATGGCAATATGAACACCTTAAAGGTTTTGATCCTACCCTTTCTCAGCACACTATTGAATTAGAGCCTAATGCCAAACCAGTGAGGCAAAAGCAAAGGCCTGTTAATCCTAAGCTTGAGCCACTTATGCATAAAGAAGTACTCAAACTAATAGAAAGTGGTATCATCTACCCCATTAGGCATACTAGTTGGGTTTCAAACCTTGTTCCTATTAGGAAGAAGAATGGGGAATTGAGGTTATGTGTTGACTTTAGGGATCTTAACAGAGCCTCATTAAAGGACTGCCATCCACTACCCTCTATGGAACAAATCTTACAATGTGTCTCTGGATCTAAGAGATTTTCATTATTGGATGGCTATTCAGGATACAATCAGATCTTAGTGAATGAAGAGGATCAATACAAGACTACATTTACAACCAAGTGGGGGACCATGGCTTATCAAAAGATGCCCTTTAGTTTGTCAAATGCAGGTGCTACATTTCAAAAGGCAATGGATATGGCCTTTAAGAGCCTAATGTAGAAGTTTGTGTTGGTCTACTTGGATGACATAAGTTTCTATTCTAAACATGTAGTAGATCACATCAAACATTTAAGGAAGATTTTTGAAAGATGTAGAGAATTTGGGATATCTCTCAATCCCAAGAAATGTGTGTTTGCAGTTCATGAAGGGAAATTGTTGGGATATGTAGTATCCAAAGAAGGGATCACAGTAGATCCTGAGAGAATTGCAGCCATCTTAGAGCTACCCCTGCCACATCACAGGAAAAGTCTCCAATCTTTCATAGGAAAGATTAATTTTGTTAGGAGGTTCTTGCCTAACATTGCAGATTTACTAGAGCCTTTGACAGCCATGTTAAAGAAGAGTTCAGCTTTCAGTTGGACCAAAGAAGGGAGAGTCAATTTCCAAGCTATCAAAGAGGCCTTAACAAAAGCCCTTGCTCTCCTAAACCCAAATTTCAGTAAGGATTTTATCCTTTATGCTTATGGGGCTCATGATGCTATATCTGCTATGCTGACCCAAGAAAATTCAAATGGATTGGAGAAACCTATCGCTTTCTTTAGGAAAGGTTTAGAGGAGTATGAACAGAGATACTCTTTTGTAGAAAAACATGTACTTGCTATGGTAAAGAGCCTTAAAAATTTTAGATATTTGTTGACCCATAGCAAGGTACACTTGAAAGTTACTCATCCAAGTGTCAAAGAGTTTTTTCTTTCAAAGGACCTAAATGAAAAAAGAGCTGGTTGGATCACCAAGGTGATGGAATATGACATAGATATTCAAACTACTGAGCTAGTTAGAGGAAGAGGTCTTTGTGAGCATTTGGCAGAGGATTAAAGTTCAAAGAAATTGGAACAAATGGATGCATCTCTGGTGGTGCATTCTATAGAAGAACAAGCCAAGGCAACAAGCTAGTTGCCTAATATGATCAATTACTTGAAGACAAGACAATGTCCTGCAGGTTTGGATTCAACAAAAAGAAGGTATTATAGGTTACAATCTATCCCTTTTGTGCTGATAAATGAAGTTCTTTTCAGAAAGGATCAAAGCGGTGTCCTTTTAAGATGCATAGATTCAGAAAAGATAGCTAATGTCCTATTTGAGTTTCATGATGGACCTTTTGGAGGTCACTTTTCTCCTAGGACTACTGCTTTTAAAATCATGAGGGCTAGATACTATTGGCCATCTATCTTTAAGGATAGTCATGATTATGTCAGAAAATGCATCAAGTGTGCTATGTTTGTAGGAAAAGAAAGGCTTGCAGCCTTGCCCCTATAGCCAGTCAGAATAGAGCAGCCCTTCATGAAGTGGGGTATAGACTTCATTGGCATGATCAACCCTCCATCTAGTGCAGGACATAAATGGATAATTACTGCAATAGATTACTTCACCAGATGGACAAAAGCAATTGCATTAAAAGAAGCCAATGAGAGTGTTGTATTAAGTTTTTATGATGATTTAATTCATAGATTTGGCACTCCATATTCCATAATATCAGATAATGCATTGGCATTCACAAGCCTCAAAGTTTCAGAATGGGTAGTCAAGAATGCCATTTATCTAAATAAAAATTTCACTTATTACCCCCAAGGCAATGGCTTAGCTGAATCAACCAATAAGAACTTGATTAGGATAATCAAGAAGACTCTTCAAGAAAACCAGAGGGATTGGCATACTAAACTGAGGTCTGACTTGTGGTTAGATAGAATTACCCCAAAAAAGATCATTGGGAATTCTCCTTATGTGTTAGTGTATGGCAGAGAGGCCAAGTTGTCTATCTTAGTTGAATTGCTAGCTCTAGACTTAGCTACTCAGTATGCCCTATTTAAAGAAGGAGATCCCTTGCAGGTCAGATATGCTCAGTTGATGGAGTTGGAAGAGATCAGAGACAAATCAATGAAAGATATGTAATTCCATTAGATCCAAACAAAGAAAAGCTTTGATAAAAGAGCCAAGGTCAGAAATTTCAAAGTTGGGGATGTAGTACTCAAGTGGGATGAGTTCAGATCCAAGCCTAGCAGACATACAAAATTTGATTCATTTTGGGGTGGACCATTTGTTATAATAGAGTGCAAGGGATCTAATGCTTTCCAGCTATCAGATCTTGAAGGAGTTCCCCTTCCTATCTCAATGAATGGTTTTCACTTGAAGCCCTGTTTTGAGGTTAATCCCTCTCTGTAAATTCTTGTAAATGTTTTTCCCCTACTGTCTTTCCCTATTTTCTAGGTTAGTTCCCTATTTTCTAAGAAGTGCTTTGAGCATAGTTCCAGTTCTATCTCCCTGTGAGAATTTTGATTTTTTTATGACCCCATGCCCAATGAATTATGTCAAGGCCACTGGTTTTCCATGTCTAGTAGGCTGACATCTAGCAAAAATCACCAAAATGTTACCATAATTTTCATATGCATGCGAATTTGGCTAAAAACCATCCCCAGGACTCTGTTTTTATACTGCCAAGCATCCCTGAAATTTTTATGATCTCATGCCATGTCCTCTGGCCTCTGCAAATTGTTGTATTCCCTAGTCTATAGTTTAAATATTTGAAAAAGTAGTCATTTGAGCTAAATAAACCCTAGAAACCCTTTGGCCTATTATATTTCTTTGTTACTTTATCGACCACTTAAAAATCCCGATACCCACGTGCGCTTTAATTTCCTTCGGTCGCTAGTTCTCTAAGTCTTCCAGCGGTTATCTTTTCCTTTTGGTGATTCAGCGATTCCAACACTCCTCTTAGTCACGTAATGTTTAGCGGTTACCTTTTCCCAACTAGCGACTCAGCGAAATGGCTAGCTTCCCTTTAGTCATGTAGTCGCTAAGTGTTTGACAATCTCAACTTGCGGGGGTCCTAGTTCTGCAGGATCTAGCAGTTGTCATGAGTTCGCGAAAGGCTTTTCTGACACATGCGATCTTGTGATAGCCATCGATCTTCCCCTTTTCTCAGCACTTCAGAGTTTAGTGCGTCCACTACCATGGTGTCCTACTTGGAGGCTTTTTATTGGTCGAGGGATGATGACTTGTATTTTTGTCAGTGGGCCGAGGGATGTCAAAAGCTTGGGAATCTATGGTTGGTGTGTGTTCTCATGAGATGTGTCAGAGGTATGTGATTATAAGACAACCGTTGATTCTCCTTGGTGACCTAACTCTTCATGCCTGGCGGGTCCACTACTACGTGTACCTAAATGGTAGCTTCTCATTGGTCCACATGGTAGTGATTCAACAATGTGTCAGTGGGACCAGGTTTCCAGCATTTCAAAGGGCTCTGACATCTACAGAGGATCAATGGCTGGCGCATGTCTGCAAGGAGTTTTTCTGACACATGCGATCATGCACCCGCCGTTGATCTTACTTTATCTCTGGGCTTTGTCAGGTGGGTCCTTCTTGCTGATGTGCTCATTTTTTGATTGGTCCATGTGGTGATGACTATATTTTTAGTGGGTCCATTTGTCAGAGGGGTCCCGGTCTAATAAAGATCTATGACTAGCGTAAAAGTGCAAGGAATATTTGGGGGTCATGAGATTATGCACCCGCCATTATATTGGAATCTTTTTGCAGTGGGTCTGTTATTAGAAAGTTTGTCAAGGTGGTTGCTGATGGAGTGACTGGAACAAATAGAAAGGTGACATGTGGCAGCCTAGGCCCAGGGTTTGAATGCATTCTTCGAATCAGTGACTAAAGGGGTTTCTCTTGTTCACTTAATGAAACCAGGGTAAGATAAAAGATTCAGTGATTCAACGATAAGCCTTGTTCACTGAATTTCTTAACCAGACCAGGGTTAAGAGAAGGATATCATGAATGAGAAAGGAGGTCTTTGTTCACGTAGTCACCGAATGACTTAAAAGAGGAAGGCTTGAGGTGGGTCCAAAATGACAAAGGTGCTAACATGCTCAATTCCTATTGGCTACAGCACGTCGAGGTGGGCCTAAACTTTTCAAAAGGTTTTATAACTATTGTCAGGATAATCTAGGCCGTTCATCTGCTGGGAAATAAATGGTATTGACAGTCATGTTTTAAAATGACCGGCTCGCTGTTAATTTTCAAATTCAAATAGTTCTAAGAGGGTTTTGCTAGTATTTGATTTGCAAGCCGCGAGCGGCGAGGTAGCTCAAAAAATTTGTCTCCAGGACATTCACAATTAAAGAAAGATGATGAGAAAGTCTGGGCGGCCATCATGGGTCATTTCTTATCTTAGAAAGGTACTAGTTATGCAATCATGGCAAGACTTTGTGTAGGAAAGTGGATGAATCCAGGTTGCTTGTCTGCAAGTTGATGTAGTACAGGGATGGGCATGCAAACTTGAGGTCTGATCAGCCATATTTACAAAGTTACATTTATGATCAGACTTGATTGAGTTAGGGTTAGCTATTATTTTTAATGAAAATCTTCTGTTAGCTTTTGACTCTTGCCAGCGTGCAGTTGAGTATGTATATATTGTATTTTTGGAGCTTTTGAGCTCAGAGTTGGACAATTATAAAAGAGAAATTCACCTTTCTTGAGAGTTATCTATGGCATTTTCTCTTCCCTCTGGCTTCTATAGTTTTATTTCTCCCATTGATGACTCAGATATTGCAGAGGTATTTTGTGACAATTCTTCATGTCCCTATGCTTCCTTGTTTGAGTTTTCTCTTATTGAATCAAAGTATATGTATGTTTTCAATGACAACTTAGGGTTCCTGATCCCTCTTACTTTCTACAAATTTGTGTGTTATTGTGTTTGATCTAATTTAGATGTTTTTGTGGGTATACTTCAACCCCCTAATAGTCTTGTCTCAATCCTACACTGAGTTGTAGAAGTGAATGTCTGCTTGGAGGTCATAAGTTGTGTCTTATGTTCAGGCCCTCCTATGAAACACTTATGCAAGCCTATTTAGTAAGTTGTGACCTACTAGACCTAAGCCTTTCATTGATTCCATTTCTCTATACTAAGATCCAAACCTTAATTCCAGTGTATCACCTAGTAGGTAGTTTGCTTTCAGGTCATTTCCCTCTCAAGCATTCTTTCTATCCCTTTCCCTCCAAAGTTTTACTTTCATGTCTAGAAGCAAATTAGGGTGATTATCCAAGAGGAACCAGCCTAGAACCTAGAAGTCTCATCTCAGTTAACATAGGTCCCACAACCTGGAGATGATTCCCATGTTGTACTAGGTTATCAAGATTATGAGAGCTTGAAACAAGGGTGCAAACTTAGTGTATAACAGTTGGGTCAAGACCTAACATAGACATTGTTAGGATCTTTGCAAAAAAGAAATGGGACTTAAAGGGTCAAGTCCAGGTTTCTTCCATGGTGAATGGATTTATGTCTTTTGAGTTCTCCTACAAAGAAGATCTGGACAAAATCCTTTGAGTTGGAACTTGGGCCGTAGGAAAGACCACCATGGCGCTACAAAAATGGACCCCTAAGCTTGATCTCAATGATTCCTTCTTCATCCAGGCCTCAGTGTGGGTAAGATTTCCCGAACTCCCCTTGGAGTTTTGGTATGAATTTTTTTTGATAGGATAGCTAAATCCTTTGGCACCCTACTTTCCATTCACCTAGTGATTGTGGAAAGGTGATGCCTCACCTACACTAGGATTTGCATAGCGGTAGAAGAAGGCCAGGACATGATGGAAATCATTGAGCTCCGATCTAAACTAGGTAAATGAGTGCATAAACTTGACTACGAAAGCACTCCCTTCTCTTGTTTCCACTGTAAGAAAGTGGGACACGGAGCTAAATCATGCCCTATAGTCCAAAGCCGAAAGAAAGAAAGGAAAGCTAGACTTGCACAAAGAAAAAATATCAATGGAAGAAATAATAGCCTTGAACATGGAGATGCTATGAGAGAGATAACAAACCCTTAGGAGGGTACTGAGGTCAAAACACAAAGATTTTGGAAGAAAAAAGAACAAGCTGAGACTGCTCCAGTAGTTCATGAAAGTAGGGAAAAAAAGGAAACAACGGTAGAGGAGTTACCAAACCTGTAGCTTGAAACCAAAGAAACTAGTGGAGAGATCCCCCATCTCAAGGGAAAAGATCTGAAAATCACCATCCAGAAAGAAATTTTGAAAGAAAATAGGAATGTAGTTCTGACTAAAGGAGGTGACTCGTGTCCTGGCACCACATCTATTTCCTTTGTTCCGGACTCCCTTGCTACCTCCCCCAGAAGAAGGCTTTTCCAGCCCGAAACAGAGCATGCGGAGAGGCACCTCCTTTCAAGACTCTCAACTTTTTCTTGAGAAGCAGGACTTGAGGAAGTTTCAACAAATGGAAGATCTGATGGCAACAACCTCCCCTAATCAATTCACCAAAATGGAAGAGCTCTTCACCAAGTATAAAGAAGAAAAGGAGGGTTGGATCACTATCCACAATAAGAAGAAATCCAACAACAGAGACCCATTTCCTGTTTCCCCTGCAACTACCATAAGTAGAAACAAAGTAGATGCAGGGGTCAAACCTAAAACTCTAGGTAAGAAGAGGGCTAGCCAGATCAAGCAACAAGAAGCCAGCAAGAAAATAGTGGATGGGACTCAAAGGACCATCCATGCAGTTTGCACCTCTAATAAGAAATGAAATTCATCTCCTAGAACATTCATGGGCCAAATAGCTCACACAAGCAAGATGCTATTAGAAACATGATAAGGGATCGTAGACATGACATTTTATTAATCCAGGAAATAAAGATGTAGAAGGACAAGCTTGAGTGTATCAATTTCAGTAAAGTCATGGAAAACAAAGCTACCAGTTCAGATGGCACCTCTGGAGGTCTCATGACAATGTGGAATTCTTATCATCTCAGAGCTAAAGTCATCTATGAAGGAGGTAACCTTCTTCTTATGCAACTTACTAAAATAAAAGATAATGAAAGTTGGTTCATATTTAATATTTATGCTCCTAATTCCAAAAAAGATAGAAAGGTCTATATATTGGAACAAGATTAAAACTACCTTAGCCTCCTTAAACCTGCCTAAGGGCAGTATTATGGGGGACTTCAATACTCCCCTAAAAGAAGGGGAAAAATAGGGAGGGATATCCCCAGACACAAAAAAGCGGGCAAGATTTAATGGATTTCATCAACGACTAGGCTCTTCTCGATATGGACCTCCAAGGAGCTGATTTCACCTAGTCCAATAGGCTTGTTGGAAAGGATTGCATCCAAGTCCGGCTGGACCGTGCCTTGATCTTGCTATATTGGTTGAATCACTACTCTCTCAACCTCTCTACTTTGGTTCGTGCTAGCTCATATCATTCTCCTATCTCTCTTTTCCTCGACCAGATTGCCAAGAAAAGGAACTTCCCCTTCAGATTTGAAAAAATGTGGATTTCCAACCCAAATCTACTTAATAAAATAAAAGAATGGTGGAACATTGATGTAGAGGGCACTGCTATATTTAGAGTGGCAAAAAATCTATGGAATATCAAATTCAATTTCAAAAATTGGAACAAAGATGAATTTGGTCATATCTTTACTTCCAAAGACAAGACTCTTAATGATCTTAACCTTATTCAAGATGAAATCCAAAAATGGGGATATGATGAAGAAAGATTGAATAAGGAGAAATCCATCCTATCTGAATACCACAATATCATCGGGCAGGAGAAAACTTTCTAGAAGCAGAGATCGAGATCCATTTGGCTTAGGGAAGGAGACCGAAATACACGCTTCTTTCACCTTTCCACAATGAGACACAAAGCTACTAATAGGATAAGCAACATCAAGAAGGGAGATCAAGCCCTAAAGGAGGATAAGGACATCGCGGAGGAATCTATTTCTTAATTTTTCTCTCTCCTTTCTAAAGACTAGGAGCTATCAAAGCAAGATCAGGTTAAACTCCTCAAATACATTTCAAAGATTATTACAAAATGCCAAAACAAATCATTATGTTCAATTCCAAAAATTATTAAAGTCAAGAGAGCCTTGGACTCTCTTCTTGGAGACAAAGCCCCTAGTCCAGATGGCTTCCCTATGTTATTTTTTCATCTATTCTGGGATGTGGTGAAAGAAGATGTGGTAAAAGAAGTGCAGGAATTCTTTGGTTCTAAAAATATCCTCAAAGATCTCAATGCTACTTTTCTGGTGCTGATTCTTAAGTCTATTAGAGCGGATTCTTTTGAGCACTTCAAAGCCATCAGTCTCTGTAATTCTTTCTTAAAGATCATTTCAAAGGTCATAACTTCTAGGATTCTCAAAGTCCTCCCCTCCCTGATCTCACAGTAGCAATCGGGTTTCATGCCAGGCAGACAGATCTTGGATGCCATTATGATGGTGCATGAAGTTATTCACTCCTTAGAAGCTGGGAAAAGGGAAGGATTTCTTCTCAAGCTTGATCTCTCCAAGGCTTATGATTGGGTAGACTGGCAGTTTCTTCTCAATGTTCTTGAAGCTTTTGGATTCAACTCCCATACTTGCAAGATTCTCCAGCAAATAATCTCAACTCCCCCTCTGGTGATAATGATTAATGATTCCCTGTCCTCCTTTTTCAAGCCTTCCAAGGGCCTAAGGCGAGGGGACCCCCTTTCCCCAATTCTTTTCATTATTTTTGCTAAGTGCCTAGGAAGACTCATATTTGCTTCAAAAAGGGAGGAGAACTTGAAAGGTATCAACCCCTCCTTAGGTAACAATGTCTTCTCACATCAGCAATTCATGGATGACACCATCCTTGGTGGAGAGGTTTCAGTGGAAGAAGCAAAAGTGGTGAAGGATATTCTAAATGAATACATCAGAGCTACTAGTCAATCCATTAATTGGAATCAAAACTCCATCTTCTTTTTCAACACCCCGAAGGAAAGACAAAGAAAGATAGCCAACATTTTGGGATGCAGTATTAACACTTTTTTGTCCTCTTATCTGGGCCTGTCCCTAGGCATCAAACCTTTGAAAGCCTTCTGGAATAAAATAATAGATAGATTCAATAGGAAGCTTTCTAGTTGGAAAGGGGTCTCCCTCAATCAGACGGGAAAGATTTAGCTGGTCAAATCTACTTTAAAAAACCTCCCTACCTATGCTCTCAGCCTCTTCTCCATCCCTACTAAAGTTGTGGAGGTTATGGAGAGAATACAGAGAAGATTCCTTTGGTTCGGCATGGAGGAATAGAAGCACATCCCTCTTATAGCTTGGGAGAAAATTTTTCGCCCAAAAAAAGCTGGTGGTCTTGGAATAAGGAATTCAAGACTATTCAATAAAGCCCTTCAAGCGAAACAGATATGGAGAATCTTCAACAACAAAGGGGAGTGGTGGGACACCATTGAAGAAAAATAACTAATGCACAACTCAATAAATCACTTTTTTGAAGAGATGGATTCCTCAAAAGGATCTGTCATATGGAATGGTCTCCTTAGTGCTAAGGAGTTGGCTAAACCCAAAGCCAAATGGAAGATTGAGAATGGACAATCTGTCAACTTTTGGAATGACAAATGGCTCCAGATGGGCTGTTTGAGAGAATTTGAGACCTTCTATACATGTAGACATGTCTGCACCCAAACTTACAGGCCTCAAGTTAGCAACTACAGAAGGGATGACAAATTGGGTGGATCTCTCCCAAATCTCTCAGGATCTGATTCCTTTGATGAAAGCCCTTAATGTGGTCTCTCTCTCTTCTTCTCAGGACAAGATCATTTGGAGACTCTCCCAACGGTATCTACACTGTGGCCTCCACCTACTCCATGTAGATACCTCAAATCCAAGAAGCTAATTCGCTATGGGCTAAAGCCTAGATTCAAGGCCTTACACCCAAAATCAATGTTTTCTTCTAGATCCTGCTCCAGAACCATACCCTCACAATCGATAATCTCATCAACCGTGGATTCCAAATCCCCAATAGCTGTGTTCTTTGCAAATGTCAAGAAGAAATGGTGGATCACTTATTTATTCACTGCTCTTTTGTAAGTAACATATGGAAATGTCTTTTCTCGGCCCTAGACTTATCCTGGTGTTTTCCCCTTTCTTTCAAAGATCTCTTTTCTCAATGGGCTTTCAAAATGTTTAACCCAGACTTCCGATCATTTTGCACCTGGATCCTTCCTCACCTCTACTGGGGAGTCTAGAAAGAGTGCAACAATCACATTTTCCGTTATTGCTCCTCTCCCCCTAAAATAATTTTTGAAAAAATCCAACATGTTGTTAAGGAAAACTTTTTCTATTGCGAAAGAACTAACCATCTTGCAGGAAAGGCTCAGGAAGCAACTTGGGAGAAAAGAAAGAACTGTATCTGGAGCTGTCCTTCGACTGGCTTGGTAAAAGCCAACTTTGACGGAACTGCCAAAGGGAACCCTGGCCAATCTAGAAGTGGAGGGATAATCAAAAACAACTTTGGTTTTGGCCTTGCAGCTATCATTTTACCTCTGGGCTCTCAATCCAACCACTTTGTTGAAGCTTGTGCGGCTCTCCAAGTCACGAAACTTGCCTAGGAAATTGGGGTCAAGAAGCTCTGGCTCGAAGGAGACTTGATGAACATTATCAACTGCTTAAACTTTATTCACTCTCCATCTTGGACGATATCCAATATGATCGAAGAAACTCACGTAATTCTTAATTCTTTTGAAAAGGTGTACATTTCTCATGTGTACAAGGAAGGCAACAGTGTTGCTAATTGGTTTGCCAACCTAGCTATCACGAAGGATGCTAAGATGATATGGCAACAAGGCAAAGATTTCCCAAGTGAAGTGAAGGTTCTCCTTGGCAAGGAAAGACTCCAAAGTACCAAGGGAATCATGAAAATTTGATTAGCTTTGTTCCATTGTGGTATCATTGTCTTAGGCCGGCTTGAGGCCTGTTTCATGGTTGTCTTGCTTAAACTACTTTATATACTTTTGATCACCTTTCTTTTTTGGTTGTGGGTTTCAAGTACCCTGTAAAACTTGTTTTACTTAATCAAAAACAAAGGAAGCAATAGCCAAAAAAAGACATGTGATACAACATACATAATGGCCCTCTATTGTGCATACTTAGAGCTGAAAAGTTATACTATGCTTTTGTAATGTAATTTTCATAGTACTCAATCAAATGATGATGTGTTGTTAGCAAGTTGTGTTTTTTTTATATTTTGGTATTTCATTTATGATGATTTTACTGTTTACAATTGATATATAATAAAAAATAAAAGAATGTTATATATAAAAGTCATCCACGAAGTTTAGATTCTCTAAGATAAATTTTGACAAGGTTCAATCTATGGTAAATTTGACAGACTAGATCTTTTCACCTGCTTAGCCAAAGGAGACTTATAGTTTAGATATATGCTTACTCTTGAGTCAGTATAATCTAGTATATAAAAACATAGATACATAATGACCCTCTTTTGTACATACTTAGAGAGCTAAAAAGTTATACTATGCTTTTAGACCTTTCTTATCTCATTTAAGACAATTGTACTGTTTACAATTGATATATAATGCAAAAATAAAAGAATGTTATATAGCAGTCATCTACAAAAGTTAACATTCTTAGAGGTATATTTCTATAAGATTCAACCTATGTTAAATTTGACATACTAGATCTCTTTCATTTACTTAGTGGAAGGAGACTTATAATTTAGATATATGCTTACTCAAATTATTATAATCCACTATATTAAAGCATAGATACTAACATCCATATAGACATATTTCCATTAAAAAGGAAAAAACAAAAAATATCTTCCCATCACTATAAAAATATAAATGCAATAACGACCAACAGCAACCATGAGTGAATCGTTAAGCAGGAGGACAAGGATGCTGCTGGTCAGAGTGCTGGTCTGGGAAACGTATTACAGTGAGCCTTAAGAAGAAAGTGAACGCTATGCCTAAGAAACTCATGAACCTGAAAGCTTCTGTCCAGAAGAAGTCTTCTCTAGCAGAAGAAAGTTGTTGGTGGTGTTGCTCTGTCTTGTCTTGGTTTTCCTGTTGTGTTTTGCTGGTAGTTTGTTGGTAGTTGGATTTTCTTCTGGTTGGTCAGTATTTTTTGTTATGATGAACTATAATTTCTATGTATTATGTTTGTGATGGTCTGCTGGTTCCCAGCAGAGTTTTAGTTTTGAAGTTCCTCTAATTTGTAAAAGGGTTCCGAGTCCTGCTTTTACATTAATCGATAACAACCATAAGTGAATTGAACTGAAGAACATAAGGACGCTCAGTTTTCAAACTGTTCACTATTGCGAAGGGAAACACATATTTAGAATACGCATATACATGAAATCAATTCATATTAATAAGATTTTTCCAAAATATTCTTTCTGCCCCTTTGTATATTTTGCTTCCTCCTGTTTTCATGTGGTGTTGATTCTCTTCTTTGCTTCCTGCTATTTTCATGTATTCTGTATTTTCTTCATTAATTCTCTTCTTATTCTATATTAAGGAGTTGGGGGACTTCCTTTCTTCCAGGGAGTTCTATGTCTATTTTAGTATTCTGCCATTATATAATGCGGGATTGTATGTCTATGAGTTGATTACTAAATCCACATGGATTATCCTATAAATGGAGCTGTATACATGATTTGACAGATAAGAGGATTGAATACTTTTTCAACAAGAAGAAAAAGTATACATTCGACCGTAATATTATCTGTTGATTTGATGTCTATAGCGGCGTTGCAGCACATATTTTAGGTGATCAATGCTGAAACTCAGTACAAATCTTCCATAATGTTATATTTATATATATATATCAATCTTATATATTATAGACGTCAAAGGATCGAATCTGGACAAGTGCGTTTGGGGTTTCTCAACTTTGGAGGAGGATGAATACATCTACTGTAAGGTATTCTTGATATCCATTTTTAGTGGAAGATTTACAATGAAATTTTTGTACAGATACAATTTTTTGTACAAAAATATAGAGGTATGCTGATAAAATTTTTTATAATACTCCTCTTTTAATTCTCTAGCATTTTGAGTCACATTCATGCCAGATTTTAGTTAGATTTCGAATCTGTCTTAATATTTAATGGAAGTGACATGGATCTTCCCACGAGCCGAAAATATGTTTAATTTATGTAGATTCGTATACAATTTGTCTGATATGGCGTACTATAAAAATCTCTTTCCTTTTTAAAAAAAAATTCTCCTTAAACTTACTGTTTTTCCCCTCCAGATTTAATATAGCATCATTCATAGATAGTAAATTCGAGGATGAAATGCTCTCAAAAAAGTTTGGAAACGGAATTTGCAAGTTTTTTTCGAATGAAAGAATAATAAAATAATATAAGATTATTTTTAGAATTAATTTTAGTTTAAATTTTTCATTTTTAGGTTAAATTGTAAAAGAATTTGTTATTAAGTTTCTGATCATATTACATGATTTATTATCTAAAATGTTGATAATGAAAATTTTTACATAATTTAATTCAGAAATGAAAAAATCTAAAATCATGAACTGTGGAAACTACATGATTCTGAAAATTACGCCCCAAGAATAAACTGACTAGAGAAGAGACTAGTGTAAATGGAATAAATTTCATTACATCTCAACCATCAAAAGAAAATGTTTAAATTAGTGACAATACTTTAAAATCATGATAATCAAGTATTCTATGTAATTTTTTTTAAATTTTTTTTGATACATAGGAGAGTCTCGCACGGAATGATTATGGAGAGAAATCTCAATAGAGCATCTTCAAAGAGGATATCATGGGCTTGCAATTATTTGATTCTTGTTTCAGTATTTGTCATGACATTTGTTGTTGAAGCAAGGTTAGTGGAAGATACCTCTCCGTTTGCTGAGAAATCTTCTATCACTGGGAGAGACAATTCTACCAAATTTCTTGAAGCTCTCGAGCACTTAAGAAAAATTAACAAGCCTGCTATCAAGAGCATACAAGTGAAGTACTCTAGTTTTAGTCATTAAAATTATCCTTTTCATCAAAATGTGATGTAACGTTATTTTGCTTTCTCTAGTAATACAAGCACATACTTTTGTCTCATGCAGATTCCAGATGGAGATATTATAGATTGCATTGATCATTACAACCAACTTGCATTTGATCACCCATTGCTTCAAAACCACAAAATCCAAGTAAGAAAATATCATGTAAACTATGAGTGTTGTGATTTCATTCCATTTATTAAATGCAACTAGACAGCTATTACACAAGAAAGAGAATTTAACAAATTATTTCATATTAGATGATGGATTATTCTACGTGCTTCCTTTACATTCAAAAATTATATTCTATGTTCCAGTTTTTTAATAAATATTTTAACAATTTGTAAGTTTCATTGTTCCATTAAATCTATGCAGGACCCTCCTGAGATACCTTCAATGCCTATTGCAAGTATGAATATAACCAGTTTTAGTGTTGATATTGCTCAATCATGGCATCTCTACGGAGAATGTCCAAAAGGGACAATTCCTATAAGGAGAACCTCTGTAGAAGATTTAATGAGAGTAAAAGCTCCTTCACATTTTGGAAAAAAAATTGAGGTTGGATCTCATGAGGTAATTATCTTATAATTATTTTTATTATCATACAATCTTAATGTTACAATTGACAATAAAGATAATGTATACTAAATTTATAGAAAAGAAAATGCTTTTTAAAAATAAATAATTTATTTAATGTCTTCTTTTTCTTTCTTTAAAGTACAAATTTTTATAATAGAATTAGGATTTTGATATTGCTATTTGGATTTAGTCATGTAGTTTCTGAGTCAAACTCATTGATCTATTTTTAAGGAGTAATGGTTCACAAGTCCCATCTCTCATAAGAATTAATGGAACACTTAGCGATCATTGCATCTCAATGATATTCACAAAAGTGAAACACATCCTAGATTTGTTTGTCTATATTTCCACTTTTGCACTTGATGCTAGATCAACTAAAATTGAGTCTTCCTAATAGGTCACTATACTACTACAAAAGACATACTTAACGGTTAAACCTACTTAACTTTCAATCCTATGATTAAGTGAGCTTAACCTTGAAAAAAATTCCTTTTAAAATAAATTTAGAATAAAATAAATCCTTTTACAAATTGACTCAATCAATAATTTTATCAAATAAATCCTTTCCTCCCTAAATCATGCACATTTGAAAAACTATATACATTTGAAAAAAAAAAAGAAAATAGATTTAATCCTCCACTTTTAACCTTTCAAATCTCATGACAAGTTAATCAATCAACAAACAATTTACTCACCTTCCACACACCAAGCTAGATCACAGCTTAGAAGGATTAAATGGAGGTTCATGACAAATGAGAGATTTGTAGCCTACATGGGTAAAAAGCTACAACATCCTCAAAATTAAATGTGACTTTCTCAACACAAGGCTGCTTACAAATAGATTCCTTGACCACAAGTAGACTACGAAGGAGCCAAGAGATACGCTAGATTTCTCTGACTCGTACTTTGGTGTCTTTCTATTGTAGTTTGCACCTCGCAACAATATAGTGAGCAAATGTTTTTATGCCTCTAAAAAGAACAATGAAAAAAAGAGCAGTTTTAAGTAGAGCAAAGAGGTGGCTTACAAAAGCAAAATCACATCCTCAAACTTTACCTGATAAGAACATTAAGCATACAGACAAAGTATCTTCTTATATTCAAATATTAGATACAGAAATGTAACTTCTCTTTATTTAATTATTTCTCTCTAAAAATGAAAAATAAAAATAAAATCTACATTTACAATAATGTAATTCAATTATCTGTATTTCTGTTACATCAATTGCATCAGATGGAAATAGTTGCCGATCTTTTATAGTTTACAATATCAGATAGTTTGTATGTAAACAATAAATAACCTATACTAATTCTTACTCATAAATTATTTTTTCATAGTTTTCCTGCTTACATTTCTTCAGCTCTCCCAACCTTTTTTCTTTGATATCCTATTAAAAAAAGTATGCTTTGTAAGTATTTATTTTGTCTGCTCTTATTTACCAAAAAA
The DNA here is from genome assembly GCA_027943335.1 of Chamaecyparis obtusa. Taxonomy (NCBI): domain Eukaryota; kingdom Viridiplantae; phylum Streptophyta; class Pinopsida; order Cupressales; family Cupressaceae; genus Chamaecyparis; species Chamaecyparis obtusa. The sequence goes on from BSBK01000587.1 coordinate 619,782, forward strand.
ATATCTATTCTAATTTCTTACACCATTCCTTCCTTGTGTGGCAGTATGCAATAGCCACAGTGGGTGGAGTATACCATGGGGCACGGGCTAGAATTAATGTATGGGCACCAAGTGTCCAAAATGATGAATTCAGCGTCTCCCAGATTTGGGTTTTGTCTGATGGTAGTTTTGGTCTCAACTCCGTTGAGGCTGGCTGGCATGTACGTCTCCTTCTATTCATCTTACTACCCTATGTGAATATGTACGTTTTAATAACTCACTTTATGATTGCTCTGAATCAGGTTGATTTCCCACTGTATCGTGATAGCAAGACTAGACTGTTTGCTTATTGGACGGTTGGTATTATTTTTTTGTTTAGTTTAAATGTTTTTTCTTGATTTAGAGTGTGAAGATGATTGGATAATATGATCCTTGGAGTCGTTGCAGGCTGACGGATATCAGAACACTGGTTGCTACAATCTTCTGTGCCCTGGTTTCGTGCAATACAGCAGTAAGATAGCACTTGGTAGCTCGATAGAGCCAGTTTCTGAGTACTCTGGGCAAGAACAATATATCGTCATTCTCCTATGGCAGGTGAGCAGTGTTGCTATTTGAGACTCTAGAAATATATTTCTATTCTATCCTTAATGCTACTAAAAGAAATTAGAGAACAATGAAATCGATGACTAGCAATAGAATTTTTTTTTAAAAATATTATTTAAATTATTAAATAATATTTTTGATCACATGATCAAGGACCAATTGATCAGATAAAAAGAATTCATTACAAGAGCTCTATTCATTACATAGAGGTCATGGATAAATTCAATGATGTCAGTGTGCAGAGGCAAAGAAATTAAGACAACAAGAAGATATTTGTGCTACTATACAATAACCCAATTTATTGACTTAAACGATTTACATGAGTTTCTTTCCTTTGTAAATATGTCTGTAAATTGTTCTTCAGATCTGCAATATTCTAAGTTGATTTCTCCATTGTTGACTAACTCTCAAATAAAATGATACCTGATATCAATGCGCTTGGTCCTTTTATGAGAGACGTGGCTCTTTGATAATGTAATGGTAGGTTTATTATCATTACAGATTCTAGTCGGCTTCTTTTGATCATGTATTAAATCCACTAAGACTCTTTGCATCCACATTGCTTGACATGTTGATGATGTACTTACTGCATATTCCACAATTGCAGATGGGATAGTTATTATAAGTTATTTATTTAATGTCCATGCCACAATTCTTGTTCCAAGATAAAACGCATATCCAGGCATACTCTTTCAATTATCTATATTTCCTTCAAAGTCACTATTTGTATATCCAATCAATGTAAAATTATTTGTAATAGATTACAATATTCCATAATTCATAGTCCCTGCTATGTACCTCAATATTCATTTTGGCACTTGCTAATGTGAATTCTTAGGTGAGTCCATGAATCTAGAATTCAAACTCACTCCATACATGATGTCTGATCTAGTTGCAGTGAGATATATCAAACTTTCAACAATTTTTTTTAATATAATTGTATCAAAATCAAACTCATTATCTTCTTTACTAATCTTCTTTACTAAGTTTTGTGATGTTGCCCAAAGAATAGATGATAGACTACAATTTATCATTCTAAACCTCTTCAATACATTTTTTCATATTTACTTTGACAAATGAAAATTCTTATATCATTTTGTGTAACTTCAATTTCAAGAAAATACCTCATCAATCCCAAATTTATCATCTCAAATTCATCTTTTATTATAAAATTAAACATGTCTATAAATAATTTGAAAATCTAGAAATAGCTGCCATATGCATATGGATGGAAAATTCTTGCTAACGACTCCTTTAAGAATCTATGCTTTCTGTTCTCCTATATTAAACAATTATAAAAGTTTTTAAGAAACACTAGGAACTCTTCTAAAGTTTTGATTGGACTTCCTCAAAAATCAAGGCCTTCACCTTTATTGGAGGCGGCTACAAAGTTGACAGATTATTCTCTTTTGAAGGTTGGCTTCACCTTTGGATGGTGGCTACCAAGCAATTTCCTTGGCCTGTGACCTCCTTGCTGTAAGGTGAACAATTCTAACAAAATCTGCTGATCGACCAACCTAAAAACAAATAGATGGAGGACATTGTGGAACAAAAAGTTTATATACTAAATAGATCTAATTTCAACACCTCTTTTTTGGCACCTCTGTTCCCTTATACTTACCCTATCCACGTTTTTTGCAAATTCAACAATCTATGTCTTTAGCTACAGTTGGATTTTAAGCCCTTGATCGTCTAACTCTATTCTCAAATGAAACAATTAGAAAACATAGAAATCAATTGCTACAGGAATAGATGCATACAAATCTTCCATTGATTCGAGATACTATAAATAGATACAAACACATATTTTATTGATTTAAGATATTGTATAATCTTTTCGATCACATGACCAAAGATCAATCGATCAAAAGAGATTAAGAATTCATTGCAATAGCTTCATTATATAGAAGTCTTGTACAAATCAGTCTGATGCATTTTCATACAAAACTTTTGTTTAAACAATCTATTTTAATATGGCTAAACGAAGGAAGTCCGAGGAGAATCTGTTGATTACTATCTAGTCCGTGAAAGAGGGACATGTTTTTGATATGACTACAGGTCAGTCTAGAAAGACTTCCTTTCTGATACTTTTAAGGAATTCAGCAAGGAGTGGATGGAGATTCTTCTTCCTTCTGTTTAGTTTCTTGTGTGTTGTTTTTAGACTACGGTAATTTTGTTGCTAGTTTTATTGTTAGTTCATTTTTTGTTGATTGAATTCATTACTAATCTTGTTGCTAGTTTTATTGTTAGTTTGTTTTTTGTTGATTGAATTTCTATGGTCTTAAGCAAACCAGACTAAGTAATTGGAAGGTGGTCAGCGAGCTACCTAGAGTGACTCAGCAACTGGTTGTGGGGAAAAAAATGATACCACTAATATTTAAAATGTGCCAAGCTATCATCCTTGCTAAAGGCCCTACCTTGATTACGTGTCGGCGTAAGTTGATGATTTTTGTGATTATGAATAAGTATGCCCAAAACTCCATAAAAGATCATAATTGTCTTTCATGCGAATATGTGTAGAAAGATAGTTGTCCGCATCAACAAGTTTTCTTGGTTAACAAGGACACTAAGTGCAGCTCTGGTGTAACTGTTAATTATTGCGCCTAGAGATCTGATGGATATTGCCGTACGGAGTCCGGCTCCCAAAAAACCACCTGAGGCTAGCCTTTTGAGTATATTTTTCTCTCGAAACAACTAATTCGAAACAATCAGTTTTATGCTCTTTTTCACAAAGCTCGACCCTGCAATTCTCAGGAAAATCTAGCGTAGGATAAGGAGATTATCGACATGGGATGCAATACCTTACGCATTGAACTAGATAAGATTGATGAGGCATTCACCTCCGACCCTCTTGACCCACTACTGTAAAGAGAGTGGTATTTGGGGTTTCATGGAGCGCATGAAAGGAGGACATGATGAGCAATTATCCAAGCAGTTCGTCTCATCCTGGAACAATAGGAAAGTTTCTGTTGGGGGCATTCACTTCCAGATTAATGAGGAGGTTATTGCTAAGGTGATGGGGCTCTTTTTGAAAGGAAGAAAGTATAAAAAATTAGTAGAACATCAGACCCTACCAGCCTCAGCCAATTCTTCAGAGCGGAGGGAGAAACCTGTGAAGAAGTTTGGGGGTTTCAACTGTGAGGAGCTCCCGGAGTTCTGGCCCAAGCTGTGCCTCATTGTGATGAAGTATTTCACCCTGAAAGATAAATTTACAGTGTTTTACTATTACCATTTACCTTTTCTCAATCATATCAGAAATAGGGACCTCATATCCATTCCTTTTTACCTCCTTCATTCCATTGAAAGTAATATTTTGTATATTAGGGAAAACCTTGAAAAACTAATCCCTATTCTCCATCAGGGTCTCCTGCTCTATTTTTATCACTTCCATAAGGATATCTGCCCTCCGCCCCAACCTCCCGCAGTTATCCAAGAAGTCACCTAGGAGGATTCCCCTTCAAAAATTGACAATCTGACTCATTCCACCTCCCACTCTATCCAAGAAATTTGGGAGATGGATCTTGTCCCTAAAGATGATAAAAGCCACAAAAGATGCGTGAAAACCCTTTCAAAAGGGTGGAGGAGCTTGAGGAATCTCATGTCTCTGAGTCCTTAGATACTAAAGATTTGAAGGAGACTGATAGTACCCCTGAGACTAAAAGAAAGCCCAAAAAATGGAGGATTTTGGATAGCTAGGTCAAGTTGGAGGTGGATTTAGGGGGCTCTGTTCACTGCCGGTCTAATAGAATTGCTAAGGAGAAGTGCAAAATCAGAATCAAGGAAACGGCTTCGAAGGAGAAGTTCCTGTCAGAAAAAGACTCTTTTTCCACTGAGTCGATTGAGGGCTCTTTTGATGATCACTTGAGTCCGAACAGGACTGGCGCTACTCCCCCTCTAAACCCTCAACAAACCATGGAGATTCTTCGTAGCACTACCCCACCCCAGGCCTCCCCTCATGATCATCAGATCAAGTCCCCCACTACCGAGCACAACTCTGTGCCTCTGGATGGAAATGATAGGTTTAAGGGCACCCTTAAGCTAAAGTTCTTAGATTTGGACAATGAGATAGTTGGCATCAAACAAGACATGTAGGAACTCAAAAAATCACATTATGGTTACTAACAAGTTTTATCTTAAGGTCATGCATGCTTCGGTTGTGACCCTCTACACTGTGTAGGAAAAATTGGCTGGTGAAAAATTGGAGGCAGACGAAGACAATAAAGACTTCATGTTCCTGCAGGAAGAGTGGGCCATGACCCTGATGTCCAAACATCTGGATGGGAGATCCTAGTTGCTGCTGCTGTCATGAGGTTTTTATTTTTTATTGGGCATGGCCCTAAGTTCTCTATGTTGCTTTCCTATTTTAAGGTTAATCTTCCTAGTGCGTGGTCTAGCCCTGCATGACATGATACTGTTAATTTAATTGCTACTACTTGCTTAAGATACTCTGGTTCGATCTTTTTGAAAAGAATTGTTATGTTTGTTTTTAATAGAAGTAGATTAGACTTTATTTTTTCTGCTAACAAACTTCCGATCAAATGTTCTAGACTAGTGCTATTAATATGTTGTTAATGTGCTTCTACTCCTTCTGTACCACGGGCCAACACCCTCTTGTTGCTTTTATCTATCAAAAACTTGATGTTACTTTTTGTTAAGTTCGGACTCTTTCCCACTTGATTTAATGAGAATAATGTTTTTAATATTTAAACAAGGCTATTATAAGATTGCATCTAGATTTTTGTACCATCACATATTGTATATAAGATTTAATGTTTTGTTCAAACAATATAATGCAGTAGAAGTTTTCATCCATATATTTTAACATCAAGACTAATCTGCTGTCAGGATCCGATATCGGAGAACTGGTGGATGGCATTTCAACTGAACAATGACCTAATACCAGTGGGGTATTGGCCATCTGAACTTTTCAACAGTCTCAATGATCATGCAACGCGTATAGAATGGGGAGGGGAGATTGTGAACTCGCAGTCAGATGGACAGCATACTACTACTCAAATGGGAAGCGGACACTTTGCAGCAGAAGGATATCGTAAATCAAGTTATTTTCGAGATCTAGTGACAGTGGATGAATCCAATATCTATAGAAATGTTGCAGACTTCGATACTATTACAACAAACCCTAGGTGCTACAACATAAAAAAATACAAAGACTCCACTACCAACTTCTATTATGGTGGACCTGGCAGGAACCCAAAGTGTCCTTAGTAAACAATTATCTTACTAAGTTTGTTACATAACAGTATTTATATAATATACCTTTGAAGTTGAAAAGGTGGTTCATAAAATAAGTTGAAGAAAAGAAAGAGTTAAATATGTTTCTCCATTTAATTAATAATTTACATTGGTATTGTCTTTAAATATCTAATGATTAAACAATATTATTAGAATATTCTATATAATATTTTTTTTGTAAGATGGTCTGTTAGTTTTCAAATTTTCTAAACTGGAAGAGTTTTGTTGTGTTCAAGAAAGTATTTAATAGTTTCAATTTGGTGTGTGCAAATTAATTATGATTGGCACTCACATCTTTGACTAAGATCTATTTGATCTTGTCCGACCTGGAATTGGAAAACGGGATTTGGTTTCTTTTCTCAAAATTGAATTCTCAGTTCCAATTCCATGCCTCAATTCTAATTGTATATTGTGGATTGGTACAATGCTCATTTTGGACCAAAATTAGAATTGGCCTATACCAATTCAACAATTCCCGTTTTCCAATTCTAGATCAATTCCAGCAACCAAACGGGTATGGATCCTATAACCACCAACTAGAGTTTAATTTATAGGCTTTGTTTCTAGTGTCTAGTTTGGGTACTTTTGAACATCAAGTTTACGTTTGAGGAAATTTAATGCATTTGGATAAGTTTAAAATTTGAAGAGGAAATGAGGAAAATTAAAAGTTAGAACATTCCGTACTTGAGAATATTGATGTATAGAAGAAAATTAGTCATATGGGGGAAGCTCTAGATAGCTGTAGGAAAACTATTTATGTATGACAGAAGCAAAATTATTGGTAGACATTTTAGAATCTAAGTTTGAAAATATTGGAAATGTTATTTTGGGTTAATGAAATATATTTTCTATATTTTTTTAAAGATTACATTCACTCTTTCAATAGTTTCTCTATATGATGTTTTTAAAATTTCATAATATACTTGAAGTTCATATAGCTCATTTGGATTTCATTTCATCAAAATGATATCAAAGAAGTAATTTCTATTTATAATTTTGATTTAATATTTAAAAATTTGGTCTAATGGCTATATTTTAGTATACTAGATATTAAGATTTAGTTGATTTTCAAATATGGTGGGAGAAGACAACAAAAATAGAAAGTACTTTTCCACCATATTTTAATGGGAAAAACAATGATTATGGATATAAAAAATGAACATATCATAGTATTGAATGGCTTATCAGAGCCTGTAGTCAATAGATGGATTTGACATACCCAAAAATATATTCAACCCTCGTAAAGAACCAAAAGTCCCAATTGAAGAAGATAAGAAGAAAATTTGTAGCAGTCGTAAATTTCAAAAAGCCAAACTTGATATAGGTAATTTATTCTCTAGAATAGAAACAACTTATGCAAAGGAAGCATGTGAAATCCTCCAAACTAGTGACAAATAGACTAATAAAGTGAGGTTAGTGAAGTTCGGGATTCTTTAAAGAGATTCAGATATTCTCCAAATAAAGAACAATGAGTCTATTTAAGACATTCACATGATATTTTCTACCTTCACAAACTAGTTGAGGACAACAAGGGAAACTAATAAAATCAAATTAGAGGTTTGATAAAAATTAATGTATAGATTATTTAAGTTATAAATATGGTCATTATTGTGGAAAAACAAGTGCAAACATAGGTAATGAAAAGATAGTTGAAGCTTATTAGTCAAACAAAATCATCATGTCCAACATTGGTGAGAAGGAATTAAGTTTGATATTTAAACATTTGGTGCAGCAACCATGTTATTGGTAATATTTTTTTTATATTTATAAAAAAAAATGTTATGTCTAAAATAAAAATGGGGAACAATGAATACTATGGGAACTAGATAGAGGAATAGCCATAATCCATATCCATCACGTTGAAAATAAAAATAAATTGAGAAGAGCAATTTTCCTATGGATAAAGCATAATATTCTAATATTCAATAGCTAGTATAAAGAGATTTCAAAATGGTGATGGAGAAAGGAAAATGTGTCAATCCTTATATGAAAGAGAAAGAATATTATAGTACTCCCAATAAAAATATAATTTATGTTATTGGTCCATTTTGTAGTTTTTCCTCTCATGAATAAAATTTGTATATTAATATTATAGTAATAAGTCCTTAATTAGAATGGTGATGCATTCATGGGAGGAGTTTCTCCAAAGGAGATGGTCCAACCATGTAGCTCTAGTCAACACAGTGGAAACAATCAATTGCAACAATAACAATGAATAGAAAACATGCCCATTTAGGCCTTAGCATTATCAGAAGCAAAAATTTACATTAGATTATTCAGCCACATGTCAACTTACACTTAAGGCACACATACCTAATTACATACACAAATCTAGATCTAGACTGGATGAAAATATAAATACTGATATCTATCTCCAAGATACTACTAAGATACCTAACTATGGAACAAATGTCACAATATATAGAGCCCTTGCAACACATATTTTGGCCTAGATTTATCATATTTTCCAAGAAGAAGAAAATGTAATATAAAAATATAGGTCAGGACCCATATCATAAGATATCAATGCCAAGATGTAAAAATGATGCGTAATCCAATAGAGACATCATCCAAAGATATAGGAACACCATGATATGATTCATAAAGCTTCATTGAATAGGAAAATGCTTCGCGATATCAAAAAACTCCAATTGACTATTAAACCTGAAGAACACACAGACCCGAGCATAAATCCAAAATATCTCCATAGTATAGTATCCAAATGAAGTTTGAACCTAAACATAAATAAAACACGATGTCCAAAACATACCCTAAGGTTTGCAACAACAGATGATCAAAAACAAAGGAATGTCACTAAAACACATAAGCTGGCTAACAGGAGAAACTAAAAACAAACTAAAAGAAAATATTTTTGGGTGATGCAAGAATACCAAGAAATCCAAGATGCTCCTACATTAGACACTCGAGGTTATTGAAAAGTGATCCTCTTACTTTGGTAGTTCAAGAATAAATCCACAATTGATCACCAGACTTCATTTTGACCTTTGACTTCCCAACCCTCATGGTTAAGAATATGAACTTGTAAATAAAAATTTTCTACCCCTTCCAATTTGATCTCCTCATCCCCTGCACTAAATCAAACAAGATGACATATCTCTAAAAAAACCAAACTGATCAGCATCAAAACCACACAAAAAATATGCATTCTTCTTCACAAACCCTCTTGACAAATTATGCCACTTATCCTCATCCTCATCCTCATCACATATCTAAGCACTATCTTTCATTAGCCGGTTAGAAACAATGAGATCATTAACCTTACTTACTCCACCGCCTTTTTATTTCATCCACACTTCTTCCTTCATTACCATTACCTCTATCTCTAATTTTGCCTTCATCTTCACTTTCACTATATCCATCTTCATGCTCAAATACTTATCTTTTCCAAAGGAATATTGCTCCTCCTTCCATACCTGCACTGCAACACATGCAATAACATCCTCTTTCACACAATCAATTTTACTAGTACCAACATCAACCAAGAAACACATGTCTTCTCTCTTACACCTTCTAGGTGCTCTATGTAACAAGTAAGCATCTAACTAAAAAATCTCAGTTTGTAACTCCTCACCAACAACTTGATCATCATCACAAATGAAAGCACTATTCAAAACACTTTCGTGCACTTACCAATAGAAAATTCATCAACATCAATACTCTCACCATTAGTCTCAATAGTAGTGGACTCTTCAACTAACCCAACTAGGTCATTAGATTCAACCTCAACTATATCAACATCAAAAACATCATTATCAACCTCAATTACAAACCACTGGGTGAACCCGCAATAGTGGGTTACAAATTTTTGCCTAAACAAACACTGAACTCCACATTTTGACAAAAACTTTCAGATTTAATAGATACATATTGTTGTTAAACCGTTTGAAATCAGAAGATGAAGTAAATTAGAGTCATTTAAGATTTTCTTTCTAGATTCTAAATATATTTTTTATTTTTATTTTTGAATTGACTTGAATGATTTTTTCTTTCTCTCACAAAAATAGGTATGTTGTTGAAAATGTCATTTTGAAAGAGTTACATTATTTTCATAGAGCATAATGTTTTTTCTAAAATAGATATCAATGTGATTCTTTCAAAATTAGTTTTGTAACATCCATATAGAGGGAATGCAAATGATTTGATAACATTATCATGATTATTTCATATTTTATTAATGTTCAAAGTTGAATAAACCGTAATTTTGACATACCTTGACTACATAGCTTATGACTTGTCATGTATTTGTCCAAATTTATTTTTTATATTTTTTGATAGAAAAAGAGCTTAAATACCTTTTTTCTCTCATTTACTATTTTTTCCATAAGCATCAAACATAGAGGTAGACATACGGTGAAATATTTATGTTTAGTAAAACTAAAAATACAAAGTGATAATAAACTTAATATATATTAACATTATAATAATTGGAAATATTTTTCTCTATAGGACCTTACTACATATAGAGGTTTTTCAAATGGATTCATTTGATCTACCAAAAGATAAAGTCAACGTGTTTTTTTTAGCATTTTAATAGGTGCGAAGGAGACTCCATTGCAAGTATGAATGAGGAGTATAGATGTTATATCAATATTTTTTTAATCTAAGAGGATTTGAGTAACCATTTGTAATTAATTCCTTCAAATGGAACCTCTCAAGGCTTAAATCATATTTTATTAAAAATGTGTTATTTCATAAAAAATCAGCATGTCTAAAAAAGTGTAACCCACTATTGTGGAGTCACCCCACTCCTTAACTTGCTCAACTTGTCTATGAAATTCAATCAATTGATTATAGAATTCAACCACATCCATATCTACCTCATCTAATTTGTCCTCACAAATTACTTTCATATCTGATGTCAAAATATTCATAGGTTCTCTCGACTTAACAAGTTTTACCTTTTTTACTACTGCAAACCTTACTTGCCTTTTCCTCCTTTGAACAATCCTTCTAGCAAACCAAATGATCCATCTCTTGATTGGTAAATGCCAACTCAACATCTTTAACTCTTTAGTATCCTCTACACACTCACTCTTAGGCTCAAGATTCCTCCACAAACCATCTAATGCACTTTGTATATCATTCCTCATCTCAAATATGAGGTCTTCAAACATCTAATCTAATCTTATAGGGTTTATCCTCCTCAGTATTATCTCTCCCTTTACTCGATGCAACTACCTTAGCTTAGTGATCTGATTACAAGATCTCAATCACCTATTATTTGGTGATCTATTGCACATTCTCACATCTTGCCTCGATTTGACAATCTATTCACCAACATAATGCCTTGGGCACTGCAACCCACTTTAAGGTTCATAACCATCAATAATTCCTCTCTGATCCATCCTCCTGCAAATCCTCTTTAATTGTGGGTAATATCTGCATTCTACCACCTCACAACAAACCATCTAGGAGTTTTCAAGATCAAGAACAATGATCTACAAACACAAGAACATCAACTATACTCTAATACTATTTGATGCATTCATGGAAGGAGTTTCTCCAAAGGAAATGATCCAACCATGCAGCCCCAATCAACATAGTGGAAATAATCAATTGCAACAACAAGAATGAACAAAAAATATTCCTATTTAGGCCTTTGCATTATCAGAAGCAAGAATTTACATCAGATTATCCAGCCACATGTCGACTTACAAGTTTAAGGCACACGTGTCTGATTACATGCACAAATTCAAATCCATACTAGATGAAATTCTAACTACTAAGATCTATCTCCAAGTTACTAGAAAGATACCTAACTATGGAACAAATGCCGCAATATATAGAGCCTTTGCAATACATTTGTCAGCCTAGATTTAACACATTTTCCAAGAACAAGAAAATGTAATACAAAAATATATGTTAGGACCCAAATCATAAGATCTAAATGCCAAGATGTAAAAATGATGTGTGATCTAAGAGAGATGCTAGAAAAAGGTCCAGGAACACCATGATATGATTCATAAATCTTTGTCAATTGGGAAAATATTTTGGGAGATAGAGAAACCCTAGCTTACCATTAAACTTGAAGAATGCATAGACCCGAGCATAAATCCAAAATATCTCCATAGAAAAGTATCCAAATGAGGTTTGAACCTAGACACAAGTAAAATATGATGTCTAGAACATACTTGAGATCTCCAATAGCAAATGATCCAAAACAAAAGTAATGCCACTAAAAATGCATAAACTGGCTAAAAGAGACAAGCTAAAAGGAAATATTTTGGGTGATGAAAGATTTCCAAGAAACCCAAGATTCTCCTACATCAAATGGAAATCCAAGACCCATCAATCTCTATCATCTAAGGTATGGACATTTGAGTTATTTTGGGGTATATTATATAAAAGATGGTTATAGTTAGGATTTCACTAGCCATAGATGACCTAATGGTAGTTGTGAGTCTTATATTTTATGCAAGTAACATTGAAAACCCTTTCAATGATAGAATTCTAAAATGGAAAAGTATCACCAAACCTAGTGCATAAAAATTTGTGTAGCTTTATGTAAACCTATACAAATATGAAGCTTTTGAGAAGTTCAAAGATTTTAATGCCTGTTGGTATAATAAATAATGGTATCTAGTGGTATGTAGTTATAGCTAATTGTCATCTAGTTCAACTACCCCAATATCATCTTCTATGTATAAATTTCATTCTAATATTGAATATGATATCAAGTTTTTACTGATATCACCTTTATTTTGGTATCAAAGCCAGATGAATACTACTTGTGCATAATGTATTTTTTGGATGGTCGTGACTATGCATTTCAATTGCCAATGTCTCTAAGGGGAACTATCGTGCCTTTAATGTGTTTTTAGCACTGTAAGCTACATGTGTTGATCCGTCCTCTGAGCATGCTTGGAGTGCTTGATCCCTTCTCTATCATGCTTGATCTTGTGTGGATTGTTTGGACATATTGTTCTCTATCATACATTTTATAAACAATGGTGCATTGTTATTTTGACACAATCACATAGGGGATTTGAAGAAGAGATGAAAGAGGAGTTATCTTCATTAGGATACTGAACATTTCCATTTTTTGTGGTCAACAACAACATAACTTTTTTTCTTTGAGGGGTTTCTTAGAAAGATTGGTAGACAGGACATAAAGACTTGTGGTTGAACTATAATTGATTTGTACTTGTACATATGCTACATGATTCTTTATAAAACTCTTTTTTGGGTTTATATATTGTAAGTGGGGAATCCATTGGATAAGTATTCAAGTTTCAATTTTCATACATGGAAGATCGAAATTCAAATGTAATTAATGAACAAGGATCACTAGTACATTTTGCACCATTTTTCAATGCACTATTGGTCGAAGTTTCTACCCAACGCGGTCGAATGGTTGACCAACAAGTTTGCCACTATTATTTGCATCAAAATATCGATCCATTTCTACAACAGTCAAAATATCAACACCAATATTGGTAAAAAAATGAGGGCACTCTAGGCCAAAAATAACATCAGCAAGTGTTGGTGTATTGGACGATCTTTCGACCAATATAAATTAATATTGGTCAAAAACTTTGTCACTCTGACCAGGATGCCAAACTCGTGATGGTCATATTTTGACCACATTTGGTCAAAATATTTATCGGCTCTGACTAGGATGCCAAACCCATGACACCACATTTTGACACAGAATGGTCGATTTGAGGCCAGACTTTTGACACAGGTGGGTCATAATTTCGACAAAACACAAAGTGTTTAAAAAAATCAAAGATAAATATCCAGACTAATCACCAACGGCATCCTGATCGGTGATTAGTCTAGATATTTATCTTTGGGTGTCCACACTCATTCTGTTGCTTGTTACCAGTGGGTCCTTGCTCATTCTGTTTTCCAAACTGCTTTGGGCTCTAGCAATCCAGCTGCTCTGCTCTACGTGAAACTATGGGTTTTTTCATTTTGTTTGAACTATTTGAGAAATAAGCTCTAATTGGTTATCCATGAATTAGTAGAGTTTCCTATTAGATACCCACAACTCTTCAAATCTAATGGTGTGAAGCCCCCAAAGGGTATTCTTCTCTATGGGCCTCCTGGTTCTGGGAAAACTTTAATTTCTAGGCAGTGGAAAATGAAACCGGTGCATTCTTTTTCTATATCAATGGACTTGATATCATGTCAAAGTTGGCTAGAGAAAGTGAAATCAATCTCTAGAAGGCTTTTGAGGAGGCTGAGAAGAATGCCCCATCCATTATATTTATTGATGAGATATTACAGAGATTTTTTAGTGGGCTTGTAAGTATGCTATTAGAGAAAATGTTGAGAAGGTGAGTTTCAATTGTGGCAGCTTTTGCAAACTAGATTTGGTTATGAATTTCTTAATGGTTTTTTTGAATTGATTTGTTAGAATTTTACATTTTTTTATTCAATTTTCCTCAATGAAATTGGTGCCTTCTTTTTTTGTATCAATGGACTTGAGATCATGTCAAATTTGGTTGGCAAAAGTGAAAGAAATCTCCAAAAGGCTTTTGAGGAGTCTGAGAAGAATGCCCCGTCCATTATATTTATTGATGAGATATTATAGAGATTTGTTAGCGGGCTCTAGAAATCCATCTACTCTGCTCTGCATGAAACTATGGGTTTTTTCATTTTGTTTGAACTATTTGAGAGATAGGCTATGATTGGTGATGCATGATTGGTTTGCATGTTTGCAGTGTGGAAGCAGTGTTGGGGATGTTGGTGGTGCTGCAGACAGAGTCCTTAACCAATTGTTGACAGAGATGGATGGTATGACAACCAAGAAAATAGTTTTCATTATACCTAATGGCATTGGCCTGTTATACCCAAGGATTCAATGGAGCCGATATTAAGAATATTTGTCAGTGGGCTTGCAAGTATGCTATTAGAGAAAATAGAAGGTGAGTTTTAATTGCAGTGGCTTTTGCAAACTAGATTTGGTTATGAATTTCTTAATGGTTTTTTTTTAACTAGTTTGTTAGAATTTTACATTTTTTGATTCAATTTTCCTCAACTTGTATCTTATTATTTCCATTTGTCATGTTCTCTTTCCTCTGCACTTTTACGGGATATTGAACGTGAAAGAAAAAGAAGTGAGAACCCTGAGGCAATGGATGAGGATGATAGTGATGAGGTAGCTGAAATAAAGGCTACTCATTTTGAGGAGTCAATGAAATATGCCTGAAAAGTGTCAGTGATGTATTTGTTGTTGCTACTACTTTGGATGTATTTGCTAAGATGATGTGCATCCATTTTATGGAGATCTACTGAATTTTTTATATGATAAAGATCACTACAAGTTGGCCCTTGACTAGATCAATATTGCTCGCAATCTCATTGCCAAAGTGGCCAAAGACTATGTTAGGCTGATAAAATATGGGGATTCTCTTTACCACTGAAAATCTTTGAAGGTTGCTACACTTGGATGGATATGTATCATTGTTAAGAGAATTGGACCGAGTTTGGCTTACCTCGAACAGGTGAGGCAACATATGGTTATGTTCTTTTTTCTATCTATCTGGTTTTCACTACCTGTCATTCCTTGGGATATCTTGCAAGGGTTCTATAAATTGAAGGTCTATATTTTGGTGGGTGTCTTGTATGGGCCTATGAAATTTTTTATCTTGTCTTTTTTTTTCAATCCTACAACTAGATTTTGATATGTGGATTGCTTGTAAGGAACTTTGATACCGCTATTTCAGTATTTCTTCATATGATAGTTTTCTATGTAGTCCCCAGTTTAGGCTTTATTTGTAGATTTTTTATCTCAATATTAAAAGAATTAATTTAGTTAAATAAATTTTTATGTCCCAAACACAATGACAACTAGAATGTGAATTTAATCTTTTTGGCAACTAAAGAGTCAAAAAAGATAACAGATGGTTCAATATAACCTACAACTTTGTCCATGTAAGAGTTGAACTCTAAAATTTATGGTATGAAGACCTGAAACTTGCAGCTAAGAATATGATACTGAATAATTATGACTTATTTTAAAAATTCATGAAAACTTAACCATTTCTGTAGTGATTACTTAAAAAAAGTATACCTGATCGATGACTCAATATTTGTAACCTCTTAGAAACTTTTCCTTTCCACTTCAATATCTTTCCTTGATAATTCTTGATCTCCTCAGAAACACTAGAAAAAAAACAATGACAACAGAACTTGCTACTTTAGAAAATTGCATCAATACTTAACTTAAACATTACAGTCATGAAGAGTGTAACAAAATCTGATATGCTAATAGACAAACTCATTTTGCACAAAATGGCATTAAGCATGGATTTTGGTTTACATGTGGTACATCAATTCCTTCATCAAAGACATTATCTATTACATTTATAATTGTTTATTTAGGTTCCATAGCACTAGAATATACACAAAAAGAATCTGTATTAAAAAAAAAATGGACACTACATATATATAAAAATACCTATTAAAGAAAAAAGAGGTCACTGAGGACAATTTCATAGGTCTCCAGAAACAACATTACCCAACTCTTTCTCTCAAGCCAAAGACTCAGTGTGTTCAATTGCCCAGACTAGAAGTCAATTCTATATTGAGTATATCTTTCAAGCCCTCCTGCAGTTTGAATGAATTAAGAATAGAAGATAGGAATCGATTTAACACTTCACCTACTCAAAAACACAAACCAATGAAATAATCCACATTAGGCCAAGAGAGGTTGATGCATTCAATATGAGAATACTTACACAAAATGAAGTCGAATCATGCCAGACAATGCTAATGAGAAGTTGACTATTGTCCCTTCTAGTTTTTTATTTGATAGTTGCTTGACAATGACACATTCAAAATGCACTTATGAGAAAAGACCTAGAATGAATTAAATTGATTAAATAATGAAGGTATGTTAGTTTGAGATTCACTTGGTTTCGAGAATACATTAATATTCTCTACTTAACAAGGCCAACCACATGAAGGTGGAAGATCATCTGGCCTCACCCTCCCTCCCCCTAACATCAATCTAAATTCCCCATTAACATCTAATTACACACTTCATTCATCCATTTATGAACTATAACATTCAATCAATACAATCACACATCATCCTTTAATATGATATAACATTCATTAAGATGCAACACTAATCAAGAATTCATTAACACAACAATATTCATTAACATGACATATAATATAATTAATTGATGAGGATATCCCAGAAATCCCTAATATAATAAATATGGTGAAGAAAAAACTAAAGAAGAGTCAATGCAAACATTATTACTATTTTGCATGATGCTACTATTGGCCTCACCACGATATCCATGACTAGGTAATTGAGCAAGCGAAAAATCCTATAACAAGAACACATACATATTTTAGTTCACAACATAAAAGAGTATAAAATATAAACCTTTATTGAACTTTTGTTATAACTAAAGATTCATTAATGCTTACTTCAAAACTTCAAAATGATGTGCTCATGTCGTCAATTCATCTATCCTCTTCAGCATCTCCTCGATTGGATTTGCATCTTCCAAAATAGTAATAATTTTTGCATTACTCTTTTTAGTTTTTTCTTCACCGTATTTAATATATTAGGGATTTCTGGGATATCCTCATCTATATCTATAGCTATTGCCTCTATTGTTGCAGGTGTTTTTCCCCTATTTGATATTTATCTTTAGGTGTCCACACTCATTATGTTGCTTGTTGCCAGTGGGTCACAGTCAATGATTGGGAGAGCCCTATTTTGGCACCAGTCATGTAGTACAAGAACTAGAATTGAGTTTTTTGGCACGGGCTGGGAAATTTTTGTATATCAACATGTGATAGAGTTTGGAGATTTTTTAGTATTTAAATACATTTGTGGCATGTATTTTAGAGTTCAGATATATGGGAAGAATGGTTATGAAAAATATATTTTTGTTTTTCATTCTAAGAAGATCTAGAGTGATTTAGAGTCATAGAGGAAATGCCCTAATCCTTCAAAAAGTGCTATGTTGAGGAGTTTTGATCACTTGAAGGAAAAAAATTATCTATTGAGTTGAAAAGAAAATCAAGTGATCAATAGATAATTTTTTGTCCCTCAAGTGATCAAAACTCATAGAAATAGCACTTTTTGAAGGATTGGGGCATTTCCTCTGTGACTCAAAATCACTCTGGATCTTCTAAGAATGAAAAAAAGAAATATCTTTTTCACATCCATTCTTCCCATATATCTGAACTCTGAAATACATCCCATAGATGTATTTAAATACTAAAAAATTCCCAAACTCTATTGCATGTTGATATACAAAAATTTCCCAACCCATGCCAAAAAACTCAATTCTAGTGCTTGTACTACATGACTAGTGCCGAAACATGGCTCTCAAAATTTTTTTTTGTTGCTTCAACTTATTCTCCACCATATAATGATGGTGTGAGAGATCTTTCCACTAGGATTCCCTATCTGAATACACCTCCCGCACCAAAATAGAATCCCTTCATAATCCCTTTATTAAATTATTGAGCTTCTCTTTATTTCGAGAATAGTTTAACATTGTCTACTTAATAGGGCCAACCACGTGAAGGTGGAAGCTCATATGGCCCCTCCTAGGAGCCTCTTATGACCCTTTACAACATTTTAAGACCTCTAAGATGTATTCTTAGGGATCGTAAATGGTTTTAAAGGGTCATAAGGGGTCATGGGATACAACAGCTGAGAAACATAATTGTAGGCATCATGGTCACATTTTTTTTGGAGACAATGTAATTAAGTGGTATACCCAAACGATGGAGAGAAACTTCTACACCTCCAGTTCCAAGTTGTTCTACATCCTACAGTGTCAACTTGGAATCGGAGGAGCAGAGGTTGCACTCCATCATCATCGGTATACAACTCAATTATGTTGTCTCCAAAAAAATGTGACCATGATGCCTACAATTATGTTTGTTAGCTATTGTGAAATCTTTTGCAGTCTAGCCTTTGTTGCCTTTGATGTGTCCTGCAACCTATGAAAATTTTGAAATATGTTACATGATATAGATATAAAGATCAGTAATTAGTGCATTATTACATTCTACTAGTAGTTAATTCTATTGCATACCTTCTTCTCTCATTTGCTAGTGTATTTCCTCTTTGAGTATCCCCTTTCTCCTTTGCATCCAAAATGAACTCATTCCAATCCCTCACTGGAATAAAGGGAGGATGCTTGTACTTTGGGTTCTAGATGAGACTCCTATATGAGTCCCTCACAGTCTTAAGATGTTTGGCAGCTTTTTCTAAAATTTTCTTTTGCTAATAATTTATGTATTGACTCTTTTCAATTTTTTCTTCAACATATTTATTAGATTAGGGATTTATGGGATATCCTCATCTATATCTACAACTATTGCCTCTATTGTTGCAGGTACTTTTCCCCTATCATGAACATCAAATTGTGATAGGAATATCAGTAAAACTATCATAATAACTCCAAAACCCTAAATAAAATAACATAATAATATAACATTTTTCAACTATCTAATTTGTACAATTTCAATAAGGTTTACCATTGCTGATGAATGGGTGGGAGGAGTATCCCTACGACCTCTATCATGTGGGGAATCCATGTCACCTACTCTTGTATTTCAAACTTTAGTGAGACTTCATACCACATAGTGTTCGTAGATTATGTTCAACTCTTGTATTGGTGGGAAAACTCTTGAAAACACACAAAAGAGATTGCATTCAAAAATGTTGTTTACATTACACATGTAGTTTACCTCTAGCCTAAATCAACATTGCATACAAATCTATAGATAGTGTGTGGTATGAAGCCTCACTGAAGCTTGAAAATGATTCATGATCTTAGGAATATCATCTTCTTTCCACTCTTCTTGCCTCTCTTTTCTCATCTCACAGCTTGGGCATTGCAACATGAATCCTATTTTCCACAACTACTTATGGATCCTTAGGTGTAGTTGAAATTACCAAATGGCCTTCAAAGGTCAAGGAACAAATGGAATAACCAAGAAAACACTATATGTTAAATCATGTGATTGATAGCAGATTGGGGCTCACCTGAGCCATAAACATGAAGAATTATTCTAAAAAAAGATGTAAACCATATATATGTGCACTTGAGGCAAAGAGAAGTTACATCATATCCATATTAAAATATTAGTTACAATATGAAAATACTAAACTAACTAATTCCTAAGTTCATCTCTATATATGGTCGCAACAAAGATATGCGATTACAATACAGAGAAGGCATTGTAAAAATATGATTTCAGAATTTTCCCTAGCCTAACACGTTTTGCACTCAAATCCTTCATCGTGGATAAGTGGAGATGGGCAGATAGATGCAGATGAGTTTTCATCGACCCAACTAAAGTATCCATAGGCATTATTTCCCTATGATGCCCAATCTACATTAGTTCTTATAATATAATGAATAGTATTTACATTTGAAACATTAAATATATACACATTAGGAACCTTTTTTCTATTTGGGCAACACCAAAATTGCCATCTAGGGTTGCTCTATGTCTGTGAAGTCTTCAACACACACTTCCCACCACCACATTGACAAGAGCCATCAAGCCTATATCAATTATGCACCGCACCATCGTTACTACATTTATTATTTTTATATATGATTATTTTTATATGGAATACATGAAGGAGTACCATCAAAAATATTAACCATTTAAAATAATAAAAGCAAACCTAAATCAACTAGCTCATTTTTTATCAATATGTGTAGTCTCTGTGTAAATGAAAAATGAAAGAAATATCACGTTGAAATAAAAGTGAGCAAAATAGTATTCCACATAGATTGAATGAAATATACCATCAAAAGAAGGTGACAAAATCCTGTCACGAAGCACAGACATAGGAAATCAAAAAGGGACAAAAAACAATAAATAAGAAAAATCATTACGACTATAGAAAAATCATTTCTACTATAATAAAAAAAAGAAACACTCTTTGTCAACAATTTTCAAAATCATTGGGACTATAGAAAAATAATTAAGACTATACAAAATCAAATTTTAGAAATGGACGGTTATGATGCTTTGCCATTACAATAATTGAGCATTCATCATTTGGTATTCTGTATTCCATTTAAGTATGTCAACAATGTTCAAGAAATAAGAAAAATCATTACGACTATAGAAAAATCAAGTTCTAGAAATGGACGGTTCTGATATTGCTTTGCCATTACAACAATTGAGCATTCATCATTTTGTATTGTGTATTCCATTTAATTATGTCAACATTGTTCAAGAAATAAGAAAAATCATTAGGACTATAGAAAAATAAAGTTCTAGAAATGGGTGGTTCTGATATTGCTTTTCCATTACAACAATTGAGCATTCATCATTTGGTACTTCTTGGTGTATTCCATTTAAGTTTCTTGTTGAATCCTCAAGTTGAGTTGGCCTATTTAAGGTGTTAGTAGAGGGCTCTGCATCAGCAGTCTATAGAATTAGACCTTTATTTTAGATGCATTTAACACACACAAAAATTACAAAACTAAACCAATGGCATGTTTACAACAAATAAATAGAATGATAATAATATGCTAAAAATTTGATTCTTTTTAATACACGTCAAAGGACCAGTAGGGGAGAGAGAGAGAGAGAGAGAGAGAGAGAGAGAGAGGAATGATGAGGATATTGATGCTCCGCTTAGCCATTATCTTAGAAAAATGAGCAAGAAACCAAAAAAGAAATGATTGTAATTAACATTTTTTGCTAATCATTTCTTTTTTGGTTTCTTGCTCATTTTTCTAAGGTAACAACTAGTAAGCGGAGCATCAATATCCTTATCATTCCTCTCTCTCTCTCTCTCTCTCCTACAAAAAATGGACTTGTGATGATTTTCACAATAGTACATATGTGGAAGGAATGCTCAAAGTACTGCTTAGGAAAATATGAATGTTCATCACCTGTTGCTGAAACAGATTTACATAAACCAATTAACTCAAAACACAAACCCTTTTTTCAAATAATTTGATTTTAACTTTGGTTGTGTTAAAGGAACTATGTTGACTTTATTTTGTAGTTTTTTAACATGAGAGTTTTTAGATTAATAGGAGTTCACATTTTTACGAGAATGTATCATTCAATTGAGCATTAATGCCCATCTATATCTAGTGAGATGAACATAACTCATGTACCTCATGCTAGTGTGCTTGGATTAGATTAGACATTATCCAACCACCTGTGAAGGTTGTCATTGTTATTAATTTGTGTAAAAGGAGTACTGTCTATGTGTTATAGCACTTTATATAAATACTCACTATTTGGATAATGTGTAGTCTAATGAAAAATAGTGTATACAAGGTATCCAAGAACACTAGCATGAGGTACATGAGTTATGTGCATCTCACTAGTTATAGATGGGAAACTATGGCACACTAGTATCTGTGAACTCCTATTAATCTACAAACTCTCATGTTAAACAACTCCAAAATAAAGTCAACATAGTTTTGTTAACACAACCAAAGTACAGGTTTAGACTCAAAAATCCAATGCCAGGATTGAGTCTTGGGACAAGAATCCTTTCAAAGGTGGTGAACATGGTGCAGGGGCACCTAGAACATCCAAAGACTACTAGGAGTCCATAATGACAACCATACACCTAATGACATCTAAAGGCATCAATTGGAATGTATTGGCACCTATAATAGTGTTAGAAAGTAAAGTCCACCAAGATAATTGAGAGGGGAGGGGGGGTGAATCAGTTATCAAATAATTATAACTTTTATCATCTTCAATAGCATTAAACCATATAAGCAATATAATTACCAACCATAGAAATATATTCATACACAATAACACAATGACACAAAATATGTTGACTAGGGAACCTCTTGATCAAAGAGTAAACCCCGGTGGGAATGATGCCCACAAAAGATGCACTAATATGAATATTCCTTGTGAAAGGATGGACTCTATTAGGAGTCTTATGAAATACATTCAGTACATATGAATCCCTATTAGGAGATTTTGAATCCCTGTTAAAAGATTATAACCCTGTTAAGAGTTATGGAAGACAGAAGGACCCACTACCCAAATAGCTTCAGGGTAAGATCACTGAACACATTGTCCAAATAATCTTTGCATTACTCAATAGAATAATATGTTACCTCTTCTCTGACTATGCCAAATGACACTCACTATTACATCAGATCTCAATTTCAGATCTTTGTACCTCGCATGTCTTCCTTCATAAATTCACTTTAATACTTAGCTCTTTTCTTCACTTCATGCATACAGCATCACACACAACCGCTACTTCCATATCATGACCACTACACTAAAAAAAGAAAATACATTCCTTCCTTTATACCACACTCAAATAATTACAAATGAGTTAGCATACAATTACAATATAAAAGTTTCCACATGCTACACCAAAATTACACAAAACTGTCAGCTTCCAAATACAATAAATCTTCACTCGTGTGACCTCAAAGTTTGCACTATCATCCACATCACTATCAATGTGTCTTCAACTTCCCTTTAACTGCACAAAACTAGATTCCATCTTGATTAGGAGATATCATCCGATTTCCACAAACTGCTACTCAGGAACACTGCCTAAATACTGCTTCCACCAAAATGCTCATAACTTCCATGAATAAATGAATTACTATCTACACTCTTTACCATGGACATATAACATATCAAATATTATATCCTCAACATTGCATAGCTCCAACTGCAATAACCCACGTGCGCTAATCCAAACTCTGTATGCTTCTCTGCAAGTCTTCGATAAATCACTGTGTTGACATCAATGACAATCATAGTCATGAATGCAACAACAACTACTATAGAATCACTGCCAAACATTTATCATTCATTCCTAATAAATAGCCTATAAGTTCATTCCATGCAATGCAAATGGAAAATATGTAATAAGTCTTAAAAGGCCTAATAGGCCTTAGGACCAAAATAAGAGCCTAGGATGGTATTTGGTGTTACAAGTTTATAATAGTTTAGATTTGATTTTAATAATGCTTAATAAGTTCATTTTGGTCACATTTCAAAGTCTTAAGGCTTCATTATCTTAAAAAGTTTCAAAAACTCCAAATTTGTGATGTTGCAAATTCAAAAATTTGAAATGCAACGGTTATTAAAAAATGGAGGGAATTGGATTTTGTTATGTTTTAGTACAAACTAATCCATCCAACTAATTGGGATTGGTTGTGGTAGTTTCTAGGAATCCATCAAATATGCCAAAGTTTCATTGTACGACAGAAAAGGCCTGATGTACAGATTGTACTAAGTTTTTGATAAATAAACTTCTTTCAAATGTAATTTCCTTGAGTTCTTAGAGTGATTTTGGATTCATTCTATCATTGTCTTACATTTCAATGCATTTTGAATAGTTATATATTGATCCTAAACCACATCTATGCATTTGTGAGGTCTGTATTTGTATTTTTCTCAATTAATTCTGACTGGAAGAGTAGTTTCAGCCATTCCTTTGACAGTGTTGTGAGTTTCCAATTGAATATGGTCATTCCATGACCTCTGACCGTTGTAACACATGGAATGTGGTGCAAGGGAACCACCTCCACCTTCGAGTTTCACATCATTTAAGTCATGTCAAGAAAGGATATATTCATTAAAGTGTTAGAACCATGGTATATTTGTTAAGTTACATTATAATGATTCGACAAAGAGAATATGGGATATTTGTAAGAAAAATTTAGAATAGGAATATGAATGGTCATGGAAGACAAACCATTTTGTAATAGTCCAATATGGTCTTGAATAGAATACATTATGTAATAGAGAGGAGGATAGTTAGAGAGAGTCGACAGACAATAGAATAGGCAAGAGAGTAATAATTGTGGAAAAGTCTTAGGCTCACTGGCCTTTAGCCAGAGAGCCATGAATATTTTGTTTGCCTTGAGTATGAATGAAATGTATTTTAATTAAGTGTTATGTATTCCCTATTGGTAGTTTTTTGTCTTTGTTATGAAGAACATAATAGTGTTAATGAATCAGCTTCTCTTTATTATTATTGTGCAAAGAAATATAAATGATTTTTTTTGTTTCATGATAGTCCCATAAGGAATGGTTTTTGGGTTATTAGTCTCTTTATGACAGTCCTGTAGGGGAGGATAGTAATCGGGTTTATTGATAGAGAAATTTTTTGAAACTGTTTAGTAAGCCAAGAAAGAATTGATGTCTACAACGGTTTTAAAAATATAGTTTTCAAGAACTCATTATTAATTGAGTTTATATATATTCCTGCTATCAATTTTTGATATCTTTTGTGAATAACATAATAGTGAATGATATTGGTTTTGGTTGAAAGATTTTTATAGTGGAATGTATCAGGTTCCTTAAAGGATTGAATAGTGTAACAGATGGGTGTTTGAGGCATTGAAAACTAATGGTCATGTTTTTGTTTATGAATTCTGGTTTGCAAACAGTCTCAATTTAAGATGATGGAGCCGTAGGGTATGAAAAATCATTGAAGGTATATAAATTGCTTGGTGAGCCTGGTTTGGTGTTATATGGAAGATAACATAAAGTTGACATTATTATATTGAAGTTGAGGATCTTATTATTAACATAATGAAAGAGTTTGAGCCTCTAAATAATGTCTATGAAGAAAGAAAGTATTAATAGGCAGATTTGGAGGAGTACCATCGATGTCTTCTACATCAGAATGATTGAGTATTAACATGTACTATAGTTCCCTAATCCATTAATGTAATAAGAAGGAAGAATGTTTGGGTGATCTCCATAATTTATAAAGGAAACTTTTTGAATTTGCTTGGTATGCTACAACAGTAGCCATTTGGTCTAAAGGAGGAACATAGATTATGATTTGGATCATCTTATAATGATCATCTAATGTTGAAACAACTATCTATTGGACCTAGAAGTGATTGGAGATAGGAGATTTAAGAATACCCTGAAGCTTCAGTGGTTAGAACTGAAGCTCTTGCAGGCCCAACCAATTATCAAAATAGAATAATAATGTTGATCCAAACCATTGAAAATGGTTCCAACCAACACTATCAAAACTCCTTAGTCTCTGAATTTCTTTAGCCATAGGATGATTCTTCTAACTACCAATATGGGATTTATAAAGTTCCAAGTGATACTTTTCTTGACAGACATCAACTGGTTGCTGATATTTAACCCGATTCCTGATTCCCTTCAGGATCACAATCTTTCTCTGGTTTTAAGCCTGCAACTATGTTCCTCCCTTCAATCAGTTATTGGATTTGGGTCAAGGTCATCCTGCATAGAATTCACTATCTTCTAATGTGTCACACTAAATCTTCTAACTAACTTTAACCACTCTACTCTAGCACTATCGATTGTCATAGAGACACTCTAATCTACTTGATCAAATTAGATTAGGTTCATCTGGAATGGTCTAACAATGGGTCCTTACAATGGTTATTGTCATTAAGAACTCTTCAATGTTCCTAAGGCTTTCAAATTTAACTAAGCCTTGAATCTAGATTATTCCTAGGACACTACTGCAAGCATTTTCTTACTTTGTTGGTTAAACACATAGCATATATCTAACTAGGGCATCAATCTTGAAGCAGCGTAGCTACTTCCCCCAAATCTGAGCACTTGGGTTATTAAAATTCATTTCTGTGGCTTTCTTCTCACCCAATAGCATTGGAGACCAATGGAGAAATTGCAAGTCAAGGTACACTCTCCATGACAAAGCTGACTAAGGAGTTTTCGGGCCGATCTAATAGAGAGTTTAGTATCTCAAGGGAACAACAAAAAGGTTTCAATAAAATGCTTACAGAACTAACAAATGAACTTCAAAACCATGGATGCATCGAAGGTTAAACTTGTAGAGATGTTCAATCTAATCACTCACTTTGCAAATTGACAAGGTGTGATATATAAACAAAAACATACTCAGGGAAAATGAAATCTAATCAATGTAGTTACATGACCGTGTTTGTGATGACAGTCAACTATTTGTTCATTTTGAAACTAACTGTGTAAAACAGAGATAAAAATAATCAAGTGAACATCAAGAACTGTGAATGCATCAAATGGACTTGCAGGGGTGTTTAGTCTCTATATTCCCTTCACAATAGACAACCTAGCAAATACCCAATACATGATGCCTTGGCACATTTCTCACAGGCCCTAAGTAGGTAACCAATAAAATAATGCCAGACAAATGTAGAGTAACAAAACCCTTACAGGAGGTCCTCCTTTTACACCAAATCATAGTGGCAACCCTCACAGGCAGGCAGTCCTCTTTTTACACCAAATCATAGTGGAAACCCTTATAGGCAGGTGGTCCTCCTTTTACACCAAATCATAGTGGCAACCCTCGCAAGTAGGCGGTCCTCCTAAAACTCTCACCAAATAACAGTTCAAACAATCGCATGCTCCAGCTCCTTCGCGTGCTCCAAGTGAAAACCAAACAATGAAATGAGATACGAAATCTTTTTTCTTTTTAAAGTTATGCCCTTGTTGGTCAAAATTTTGACCTACATGGTATTGGTCTAAATTTTGACTAACATGGGCATGGATTGAAAAAAAAAGGAAGTTTTCCTTCTATAATCCAACCAACATAAACCTTTTTAATTGATGGTCAAAAATTTTGGTAGAAAAATAAGGTCAAATGTAGTAGTGAATTTATGGGGAATTATAAATGGAAAGGAGAAACCACCTATAGATGAAAAAGGACTATAAGAATAGAATAAAACAGATGATAAATCAAAGGCTATTATTGGTCTTTCTCTTTATGACTCTAAATTACATCATATTGATTTAGAAAAATCATCAAATGAGATTTAGGATACTCTCAATAAATTATTTGGGGCAAAAGCTGTCAATGCAAAGTTTTCTCTAAAACTTCAATTGCTTAGGTTCAAAATGGAAAATGGGATCACAATGTTGAACCATATAAGTAATTTGATATCGCTCATTAGAAAACTTGTAGATGTTAAAGCTCATGTTTATGATGATGATGTTAAGGCCATCCTGTTAAATAGCTTGTCTTCAAAATATAATAATGTTGTCTTTACACTCAACCAAATCACTTTGCAGACTCTAGAAGATATTATTTCAGCTCTCCTAACAGAAGAAAAGAGGACAAAATAATATTCAGTAGAATATTTTTTATTAGATAAATAATTATATTCAAGAAGTACTAAGAAATGGTCAAATAAAAATAAAAGAGACAATAAATGTTTTTACTATAAGAAAAAGGGTCACAGAGCATGGGTTTGTAGAACTAGAGTTGGTGATGTTCTTAAAGAAAAATTGAAAGAATGGTATGATGAAGGAAATGTTGTGTACATTAAAGATGAGGACACTTTAGATGATGGAGAGGTCATTAATAATTCTCATTCTCCTATTAATCATAATTTTATGCTTTGAACTTTCACTTATGGAGGTTAGTGGCATTGGACGATGGAGGAACTTCTATCATCTCAAGTTAGCTTCTTTCTTTGAGATGGTGTTCTTCATGAGGATATTCTTTCAGCACTTCTGGTTATTTTGTTTTGATTTCCCTTCTAATGCTGACAAATTTAAAGAATGCATGTCTTGTGAAGAATTGTTTTGGAGACCGGTTTTGGACTTGATATTGAGCTCAATATGGATTTTTGTCAAGAGAGATTCAGAGCATATGATCGATAATTATACCCTTTCATGGTCACTATATAATGATATAGATATATTACATCTCTTGGGGAACATTATTGAATAATTCAAGACTCTTTGATTTAAGAGTTTGGGACTAAGAACTTAAGAACACAACTCGAAGCTATACCTTTCTGAGGTTCAAGAGATAGCTTGATGGAGCCTTGATTCATTTAGGATTTTATACTTCAAAAAAATATTTTTTTAGAATATGTATTCAAATTATGTAATCAAAAATTTTTTTTATGGAAGCCTTTATAAGGGTGGGGGGAGGGGGTCCCTAGGGAAAAGTGAATAAGATCATTCAGGATCAATGCATTAAGGGGGAGAGTAATGGCATAATGCATAACAGTATGTAGTAGTATGAAGTTATAGCTAATTGTCATCCAGCTCAACTACCTCAATCATGTCTTCTATGTATAAGTTACATTATCATATTGAATATGATATCAAGTTTTTACTGATATCGCCTTTAATGTCTAAGATGAAAAACTAGAGTTGAAATTTTATTTAGGATTTCATGTAATAGAAAGTGGAAGAGCATGATGTGAATGAATTATATTTTATTTATCAAAATAAAGGCCATAAAAATGATCATACTAAAACCTACACTTCAATAGAAAATATAAAATATGAGAGGAAAATAGGACTTGGAGATGGAAATAAGTATTAAAATCCATGGTAGTTACGCAATATATATAGGGTGAAGTTATTATAGCAATAGTTTGTTTGATAAATGTAAGTTCCACAAATACTTTTTGAGACAAGATTCAACATGGAGTGACAACAAAGTACAAGTAGAATATGAAGCACCATAGGTTCTTTGGGTGTGGTATATGCATTTTCACTAAAAGAAAAAAAACATAAGTTGTATGAAAAGGGTGAAAAGCATGATTACAAGTTTAATGTAATTTTTAGAAAATTCACTAGATATAGTGCATGTAGTAAGCTTGACTTCCAGATTTATGGAGATGACAAAAGATACACATTAGAAATTAGGTAATGAAATGTTAATAGATGTTAATGATAAAAAGAGATGTGGTATTTTGTATACTATATATCAAATGAGTTAGTGGTGGTTGGATACATAAATACTGATTGGATAGGAAGTATACATTAAAGAAATAACACATTGACAATTTTTTTTAACTTAGGGTTATGACCCATTCCATGGGCTTGAAACAAACAGTCTATTATTTTTCTTTTTATAATTGAGGTTGAGTAGATAGCAACAAATGTAGCAGCATTTAGGCTATTTGACTTTGAAGAATCCTAGAATATTTGATTTAAGAATAATAAAAGGATGATGCAACCATATTTTATAAAAAAATATTATTAATATAATTTAAAAATAATTCAATCTTAATTGGAAAAAGAAAACACATTGAAATTAGATATAAGCTCATAGGGAAATTATTTGAACATCAAAAAATAAAAGTTGCACCTTGTAAATTTATATAAATACACCCACAAGAGTTTTAAGAGATTGAGAAATATTTTCCATATCATGTATATAGTGGTAGCCTCCATGATAACATCTTTGCAATCCACCAAGGAAATTTGAATAGTTAGGTATAATGAGCTTTGGCAAGCTTTATATTTGATCATCTTAACTCTAGAGTTACAAAATGAGTATGAGAGTAACTCAATATAAAACAATATTGTAAATACAATAATCCTATGTGAGAGAACCAATTTTGACAAATATACTCACCTTTGGCATCTATATCTTTCATCTTACCCCCACATTACTCTTGAAACCACTAATTAGTGTTTAAATTTGGAGACTTTGTTTTTTAAAACATAAAATAGGCTTTGAAGGGTACCTGAAACCATGAACAAGGCTTAAGATTTTACATTAAAGCTCCACAAAAAAGAGAAGATAAGAAGAAAAAAAGGGCCAACAAAAGGGCCATCGAACAAAAGATATCATGAAAGGATAGGAAGAGGACCAGCACCAAAGGCAACAAAAACAAAAAATCACAAGAGGAATAGCTCAAGACATCTTCTTGAGGAAGTTGGCCACCTGCATCTCTAGATGGTCAATTTTGTCAGAAGCTTCCTTGATCTGGATCATATCTTCAGGGAAAGTCATGGCAACCCTTTTCCTCATGCTCGACCTGGTTCTCATCCCTGGCCCCAACTCTAGGGTAACCTCTGGCTAATTAGTAGTCTACTCTCCATCTTTCTCAAAGGGGCTAGCCTCCATCTTGGAAATAAGAATCTAAATATGCTCATTGGAGGCTTTGAGGATATTAAAACTCTACTCAACAATTCCCTTGAGGGTGCACTCAATGCCAGACACCCTATTCTCCTTGTTTCTAATGCTCAATTTGGATATTTCTAATAGAAATTTTATTTCGAGGATAATATTATGCTAGTGGTATAGCAATATATTTGAATAGAAAAATAAATAATAAAAATAGTTAATGATTGAGAAGAGAGAAGAGGGAGATAATAAATTGCAACTACATAATTTACAAAGAATAATACAAGTAAGAAGCTCTAGAATAAGAAGAGAAGTGTATAAATATCTAGAGATACTAGTAACAATATTACATAATATGTATATATAGGTAGAAGGGAAGGTCATTTTGAGTTTTCTATTTTATGTTCCTAAACTTAGTACTCTTCTTTTATTAGAATAAAGTTTAGTGGATTGCCACTTTTTTAACATAAAAAAACTATATGTACAATATGAATAGGGAAGCAATGCAAAGAGGTCCATCACTCCTCCTTTTCAAAGTTTCACATTCGGAAGGAAGATGTCCCAATAGGCTAGGAAGGTCTAAAGCGCTAAATGGGTCAATGATCCTTTGCTAAATATGTAAAATTGAGATGGGAAATGATAATAAAGATAGAAATGCATATTAGGAAATATTTACATGCATATAGAAATGAAAGAACAAAAAAAGAATATGTGTTCTCATATAATGGATATGGAGTCTCCTCTACCATTGGATTTTCTTATTGCCAAGGGGTGACATTGTTTTTCATCATGGGAATTCCTTTTGGTTTATGAAATGATTTCATGTCTTTTGGAATCCTTCATCATGTGGGGCAAATTTTTTCTCTATATTTTCCCCTTAAGGGGGGCTATTTTATTGTATCTCCATGACGCTTGTCATTCTTGGGAGGTATTGTGGAGACCTCCATTCATTATTGCATGATTTACATATCTCATTTTTGGAGAGGATTTTTATCCCATGAGGTGTTATCTTTTTCTCCATTAATGAGAGATTAGTTGCATTGCTTTGCACATGGATAACTAACATGACTTAGTTTTTAGGATCCATCATCATTCTCATATTGCATTTTTCTATCTAATATGAAATTAAGGGATGGTATTTGATTAAATTATTATTTATTCTTCCTTAAGTTCTTATAGGTAGACATTAGTTGGAATTGCATATCTCCTAAGTGCATTGAAAATTTTATAGTAGAGTAGTTGATGCTATTTTTATTCCCTACCTACCCTACCTAGTTGACACAAGGTAGGGAGTAAGAGGGGCCAAAGGATGGCACACCCTAATGATCCAAGCCTGCAACTCACATGCAGAAGCAACAAAAAAAAAGAGTGAGAGAGAGAATGCTAGATCCTTTCATATATTATCATCAATTTGAACCATACATAGCAGGCTGTAAGGCCTTCTTAGTTAGGGCCTAATACTACAATGAACTACAGAAGTCCTCAAACATGTGAGGATCTATCAGAAATCTCCAATCTAATGTCTACTATCTTCTATCCCCAAAAACTACCTCCCTAAACTACCACCAAACATCTACATTTAGACAAGAAGCTACCAAACTGAGTCAGCCTTCAGATCCATAATTAATAGAAGTAACGGTCAAATCTGGGACCACACACTTCCCAATGATGGATTCCAACACTAATTTTGTGATCCAATATAAATGTACAAGTCATCCACAATAGGAAACAAAATTAAACCCATCGGTAAGAAAGATAACCAAGCAGCAGATAGACAATGCCAAGCGACAGTGAAATAATCGACCGCCTAGGAGAGAACTGACCACACTTGGTAACCAAAGGAAACTGACCAACTACCAACTAATTAGTCAAAGAAGAAACTGAGAAACACAGACAAAACTCCAAATTCTTTTTTTGGTGACACAGGATTGCCAAGGACTCGAGATGCTCCTACATCAGACGCTTGGGGTTATTTTGAAATGATTCTCTAAATCATTTGGTAGGTTTGGTCCAAGCTGCATCCAACTTAGACTATGAAATCCATGAACTATCTTCCATTGGTCTATTCTTCCACTTAACCAGATATTCCATGTATTGTTTTCCTCTTGTACTTTTGCCAACTCTTTCCTTTAAAATCCATTCAACTTCATCATTCTGCTTCTTAGTATATTCTATCAGTACTATTACTTCTTTATTAGGTTCATGATACTCATAAAGATCAACAATATTGAAAATCGGTGATATGTCCATGTCATCAGGTAACTCAATCTCATATGCATTTCCACTATCAAATTTCCTTAGAATCTTGCAAGGTCCAAACTTCTTGATCTTCATCTTTCCATATGTTCCAATAGGAAACCGGCCTTTCTTCAAATGAACCATCACTTCATCACCAACATCAAAACTTTTTTGTCTTGTTGATCTATTAGCTCTGTCTTTTTATTTCTAATTACTGTCTTCCAGCTTCAGCTTCACATCTTCATGCAATGTCTTCATGTATTCAGCAAATTTTACTCCTTCAACACTTTTCTTATTTTCATTAGTAATGTCTCTCAAATCAGATATTCCTCTCGGTTGTGTGCCATTCACAATCTCAAATGGTGTCTTTCTAGTTCTCCTATTCATTGAATTATTATATGCAAAATCTACTTGTGCTAACACAGAATCCTAATTACTTGGTGTGTCCCCAACTAAACATCTCAAAATATTTCCCAAACTTTTGTTCACAACTTCAGTCTGTCCATCAATTTGTGGGTGAAATGTAGAACTATATTTCAACTGAGTGCCAAATTTCTTCCAAAGTGTTTTCCAAAAATATCCAACAAATTTACTGTCTCGGTCAGGGATAATACTCCTCGGTAATCCATGCAATATGATAATTTCCTTAAAGAAAAGATCTGCTACATGTACTACATCTAATGTCTTTCTACATGGTATAAAATGTGCCATTTTAGAAAATCTATCCACAACAACAAATATTGAATCATTACCTCTTACTATCTTCGATAAGCCAAGAATAAAATCCATACGGATGTCAATTCAAGGTTTCTCAGGAACAGCAATAGGTGTATACAATCTAGTATTCTGACTTACTCCTTTTGCAACTTGACAAATTCCACAACTTTTCACAAATTTCTGAACATCCCTATCCAACTGTGGCCAATATTACTTCTCCTTAAGCAAATTCCATGTTTTATCAATACCAAAATGTCTTGCGAAACCACTACTATGTTTCTCCTTTATCGAATTAGATCTCATTACTCCTCTTAGTATACACAACTGAATACCTTTAAACAACATACCTTCCTAAATAAAATATTCATCCCATTTTGTATCTTGTTGATCTTGAATAGGTGCTCTGCACTTTCTCCATGGCTCAAAAAAATTAGGGTCATTTTCATACAAACCTCTCATCTCATCAAAACCAAGAACTTCAATTTTCATCTTAGTCATCAAAGATCTTCTTCTACTCGATGCATCAGCAACTCGGCTAGTGACTCCACTTTTATGCTTTATCACAAATGTATAACTCTGCAAATACTTAACCCATTTCATATGTCTCTAATTCAACTTATTTTGACTACCCAAATATTGTAAAGCCTTATGATCAATATACAACACAAATTCACTCGATATCAAATAATGTCTCCATTTCTTCAGTGCTTGAACAATAGCATAGAATTCTTGATCATACATAGAATATTTCCTTCTAGCATCATTTAACTTTTCACTAAAGAAAGCAACAGGTTTACCTTCTTGACTCAACACAACTCCAATTGCACTTGCACTTGCATCACATTCTACTTGGAATACTTTACTGAAATTAGGTAATGCCAAAATAGGTAATTCAGCAATTTTCTACTTCAGGGTCTCAAAACTTCTATTAGCTCCATGTGTCCACTTAAATTTTCTTTTGTCTCCTCTCATAGGCTCAGTCATAGCATTACAAATTGAACTAAAATTTCTTATGAAATTTCAGTAAAAAATTGCCAAACCATGAAATGATCTTACCTCAGTAGCATTCATAGGTATAGACCAATTCAAAATAGCTTCAACCTTTTTAGGATCCATCTTCAAACCATCAACTGAAATAACAAATCCCAAATACACAATCTCTTCTTTCATGAATGAACACTTTTTCAAATTTATCAGCAATTTTTCCTCTTTCAATCTCTCCAAAACTTGTCTAACATGCAACAAATGTTCTTCTCTAGTCTTACTAAATATCAAAATATCATCAAGATATAAAATCACAAACTTACCCAATAATTTCTTCAAAACTTCATTCATCAACCTCATAAAAGTACTCGGTGCATTAGTTAAACCAAAGGGCATAACCAAACACTCATATAAACCTTCTTTTGTCTTGAAAGAAGTCTTCCACTCATCACCTTCTCTAATTCTGATATGATGATACCCACTTTTCAAATCAATCTTTGTGAAATAATTTTCTCCAGTCAAACTATCCATTATGTCATCCATTCTCGGTATAGGAAACCTATACTTCACTATTATCTTATTGATTTCTCTAGAATTGGTACACATTCTCCACGCTCCATTCTTCTTTAGTGCCAATACAAAAGGTACTGCATAGGGACTCACACTTTCTCTTATCAAACCTTTCTCCAACAACTCTTGAATCTACCAATTCAATTCCTAATTCTCGGTAGGTGTCAACCGATGAGGTGCCTTATTTAGTAAACTAGCTCCAGGGATTAGATCCATACAATGATAAATACTTTTTTTCATTGGCAAACCATTAGGTACATTATTAGAAATGATATCACTATACTCGGTGTGTAACTTATCAATCTCCTTAGGGACATTATCCTCTATTTTCTTACTCAGCTTATTAGGAATCACATCAAAACATACATCATTCCTCTTCAAAGAATTAACAAAATTCTTCCTTCCATCAAACAAAATTTCATAAATGTACAAACATTACTAACAGGTTCTTCCATCAATGGTAGCAAGATTTATTTCTTTCCATCAGCCACAATAGTATACTTATGCAATCTCCCATGATATATAGCATGTCTATCATATTGCCCAGGTCTACCCAGCAAAATATGACAACAATCCATGCACATGATATCACATAACACCTTATCATAGTATTTTCCAATCTTCAAATTCACATAACATTGTTCACTTACCAGGAGTGTATGCTCATCTTTGATCCATGAAATCTGATAGGGCTTCGGATGTACCAACCTTTCCAACTGCAATTTTGTGACCATCTCTTCAGATGCCAGATTCTCCAAGCTACCATTGTCAATGATTACCTTCCAAAATTTATCAAAAACTCTACATCTAGTCTTGAACAAACTTTTCCTTACCGAATCTTCCTTCTTGCTTTCATTTCACAGTGCTCTCCTTACCATCAAGTTATTTTCTTTCTCAGGTTCATTCGGTGACTCTTCTTGCACCGAAGCATTTCTATTGCTACCAGCCTTCTTACTAGCCTATGTACATTCAAAAGATCTATTTCCTTCCTCTCCACAGTTATAACAAGTTCCTCAAAAACTTCCTCTACCATAACCACCTCGGTAGTTACTGCCTCAACCTCTACAACTTTCACCTTTCCACTCGGTCTTGCCTTTGTCCAAATTTGTTTTTTCTAGTTTAGATCTACTAATTTCACCATTAGATCTACCTCTTCCTCTAGGAAATCTACCAAGTCACCATCTCTATCTCTATTCATGTCTGTTGTTTAATTTCTCCTTGGCCTTCAAAGAAAATTGATAAGCCTCTTCAATGTTCTCCAATTTGACCATACTAATTTCCTCTCGGATGGAAACTCTCAAACCATTCAAGTATCTACCAATTCTTTCCACATCATCTTCATCATGACTAGCTCTGATATCTAATCTATAGAATTCCTCAGTATACTCTTTTACCAAGCTATCTTTCTATCTCAAACTTTGCATTCTCCAAACTAGGTTAATCTAATAATCATAGGGTAAGAACTTTCATTTCAACTTATTGACCATTTTACACCATACCTTGATTTTGTCTTTACATTTTCTCTTTCGATCCAATTGCAGGTGTTCCCACCATAAGGATGCATGACTTTTCAACTTTGTGCTTGCAATTTTCACCTTCTTATCCTCAAGGATATTTTCATGTTAAAAATATTTTTCCTTCTCGGGGATCCAGTCCACCAATTCATCAGAATCTAGCTTTCCACCATACTCAGGAGGATTGAAATGTGGTGTTGACTTTAGACTTGTCAAAGCCTTCAAAAATCTTTCTTCGCCTTGATCCATAATAGGAGCATGTTCTGTATTCACCTGTTCTTCTTCAATTTCATCATCACTAACATCTTTAAGATGTCTACCTCTTCTTTGGGCTATTTCTACTGCTTCTAACCTAGTAGCAATCTATCTTAGCATATCTGCCAATCTTGGATCTGCATCTTGCCTCCCATGAACCATCTTGAAAACCCTCTACAATTGCAAGCTAGATCACAATCTACTACCCCACAACAATTCAACTAGGGCTTCAAGAGGAACCTACAAACCTAGATCCACAGAACTAGATCAAGATCTCACCTCGCTCTAATACCACCTGATGCAAGGCAGGGAGCAAGAGGGGCCAAAGGATGGCACACCCTAATGATCCAAGCCTACAACACACATGCGGAAGCAACAAACAACAAGAGTGAGAGAGAGAATACCAGATCCTTTCATATATTATCATCAATTTGAACCATACATGTCAGGCTGTAAGGCCTTCCTAGTTAGGGCCTAATACTACAATGAATTACAGAAGTCCTCAAACATGCGAGGATCTATCATAAATCTCCAATCTAATTTCTTCTATCTTCTATACCCAAAAACTGCCACCCTAAACTACCACCAAACATCTACATTTATACAAGAAGCTATCGAACTGAGTTAGCCTTCAGATTCACAATTAATAGAAGTAATGGTCAAATATGGGAATTCCATGATCCAATATAAATGCACAAGTTGGCCACAACATGAAACAAAACTAAACCTATTGGTAAGAAAGATAATCAAGCAGCAAACAGGTAATGCCGAGCGCCAGTGAAATAACCGACCACCCAGGAGAGAACCGACCACACTTGGTAACCAAAGGAAACCAACCAACTATTGACCAACTTAGTCAAAGAAGAAATCAAGAAACATAAACAAAACTCCAAATTCTTTTTTTGGTGACACAGGATTGCCAAGGACCTGAGATGCTCCTACATCACTAGTTCTTGATTTTATCAGGGAACATGGAATTTAATTTTCCCTCAATTGTAGCCTCTTTCCAATATAAGGAAGGGAATCATACATTTTTAAAAATATCTCAATATATTCATCCATTAGTGTATAACATATAAAATGGTAAGAAATGCTAGGATATATCACTCATCAAACTATGTGTTTTAGTAAGATCCAAGACCTTGGAACAAAGAAAACCCAATTCGAAAAAGGTAAGGTGTCAATTCATGATCTTCACAACACAGGGTCTTGGATTCTGGTCTTCCTTTTCCTAAGAGAAGGAGTCATAAATTATATGCAAGAGAGGAATCTAATCTATGAAAGTAATTACTATGAAATGAAAAAGAGAGAAATGTACTCACCTTTAGGGCTAGTAGAGTTCCAAACTTTAGTTTTTAAAATGGGCTATCAACTTGTACTAAAACATGAAACATATTTGAATCTGGAACCAAGAAGATGAAAACTATAAACTATGAAATTTTGGGGTCTCAGGAACAGGTAAAATTCCTTGGTATAGGTCGAATTCATCCAATACCTTACTGTACCAAAAATACAAATAATTTATAGGTCTTGTAGATCTTTTGTTGGGCTTTCCAAATCTACAACTGAAAATGTTTTTCTAAACTGTAGGGTCTAGGTCAACTTTGACCTATACCTGAGAGTGTCTGAATCAAAAAAAAGAAAGTGGATCTAGGAATTTATTCCAAGTGGGTCCTCTGAGCTACAACTATATCTGGCATCCAAACCTGTGCCTACACACAAGAGAGAAGGGGAAATTTTTTGGGGGGGAGGGGCTTGCCTTGATCAAGCCATTGTTTAGGAATTAACCTCAAATTGAAATAAATGAAATGCTAGCACATAGTAAAGATTAAATCTATCACTGAAATGTATCATACCATCTAGACACAATTGTTCTTAGTATGTGATCAAGTATGTTCATGCAATATCCTTGACTCGACACAAAAACTAAAAGAAAATCAAGTAAGACAAAACCTCATGTAGTAGATGCTTGTAATTAACCTCAATGTAGTAGATGCTCATAGATCATAATGAATTCCTAGATCTGAAAATGAGAGGAAAAGGCCTCCTTTTATAGTGTTTCGGGGCTTAGATTTGTGAAGGTTGAAAAATAAAAGTGGGAAAAAGATAATACTTTGCATCGGGACCAAGAACCAATCAAAATTCATAACATTAGGTATAGGTTGAGGTAGACCTATATTGGTATACGTAGAGGTCAACCAATACCTAAAGGTACAAATTTTGAGATAAACCTTCTGAAATCTGAGTTCATTATTGAAAGATCTCAAGGAGAAATGGAAAGATAAGTGATAAAATTGATTGTAAATGCATTTAAATCTTAAAATTACCAAAATGGGACCTAAGAGGTAAATGAAACATATAAATTAGATCCAACTTAGATTTTTGTGTAAGATTGAGGGAAGAAAGAGGACCTTGATTTAAATTATGTATATAATTAAATGTAATATGAGGTTCCAATTTAAGAAACACACTAAGGAGGGATAGAATGGTCCCAAAAAGTGCATAAAAGTAAGTGGTTACTTTTTCAAATGGTAAATTTATCCCCACTTTAGTGGAAGTATGAGATAAGCTCATGCTCACGCTAAAGTAAGAGATCGAAGAAAGAGAGAGAAATATGATTACAAAAAATTGCAAGAGATAAGACATCACTAAGTCTAAGGAAATAAGCCCCAAAACTAAGGATACTTGCTCCACATCCATGGACATGAGCCTGAAAGAAAAGACATCAAAATCAAAGGAGTTAGTACCAAAACAAAACTCCAAATCGTAGTGAAAGAGACCTCGATCAGAAAATATCTCTGCCACTAATATCATGTCTAGAAAGCTATTGCAAGAGCACAAATCATCACATAGGAAGAAAAAGAGAATTTCCACTGATGATAAAAACTCCATGACCTAATCTACTAGCTGTGATAAATTTTCCCAGTAAGATTTGTGTGTCTTATTGTAAACCACACAAAAGATAAAATTGACAGTTCTAGAGGGTTTTTGTGTCATGCTAGTCAATCTTATCAACAATCTTGCATCTTGTGGTGGATTTTCCTGTGTGTGTATGTGTGAACCTCTTGAATGTACTAGCTTTCATTGTATCCATGAGGATTTATTTGTGGGTGCACCCCATAGATCAATCAATCTATCACCATGGGGATTGGTTATGTTTGTACACCCCATGGATGGATCAGGGTCCTTTATATCCATAGAGATCAGTTTTTGCATGCTAGGATAGGTCTAATGGTATAGAAAATTATGTTATGCCAGTCAAACGATCCTAAATATGTGAAAATAGAGAGTAACTAGCCCTAGCAGATTGTGTTTTTCTAGTGTACTCTATTGGAAACTATAATTGAAGCAATTGTTGTATTGTCATTGATGTCAAACCTTAACTTGTAAGACTGTTTCTATCTAAGAAAGTACTATATCTATTTGATTATTGAGAAGTATTAGGGCAAGGTTGGTAACAATAGCACCTAAGAAAAGGTTGTGTTATCTTGATACTTCAATGGGTACTTGATTATGTGGCACAGTGATAAGACAATGTATTGTTTATCTAAGTAAGAAGGAAGACTAAACAAGTAGGCTTAATTGAGAAAAAGTAAAGAAATCTAGTTTAAGCTAAGTAAATTCAGTGTTGACCGAACATCATTTACTTGCCGAGGAAGATAGTATTAGCTGATGAAATAGTTTTAGTGATGACTGGGCTATCTAGTGAAGACCAAGAAGTTGTACACAGTATTGACCAAGAGTCAGTAATTTACATTTGATGAAGAATTTAGATTCCCAGCCGACATGGTTGAATTCTTAGTTTATGTAAATCATGTTGACTTTATTTATTGATTGTATGGAAGCATTTAATGCACTAAAAAATGTTTTATTGTAAATCTATAATGAGATTTGAAATATTTCTAGAAGGATGGATGAAGAACATAAAGTTGGAAGGATTCGATGAATATGACCTAACCCTAAGATCTACGGAGGAGATTAAGTGGCAAAAGTTAGATCGACCTAAGTGAGGGAGTATTAAGGAAACCAAAGCATGAGGTTGAGGTATGTAGAGGATGCTGGAGTTTTTGTTGATGTTATTGACTATATAACTAGAAAAGGATGAAGGAGAAGGTGTTATGATTTCTTGAAGAGATTTCCAAGAAGATCAGTAATGGGGATGAAAATGGATCACAGTCAGTAAGCCAGCATATGTGTATGGAATTGGATCTGATATTTTCAAAGTGAGTTGTATGTTTTTAGATCACTACTACAGTTACTTTCTAATCATTGTA
Organism: Chamaecyparis obtusa; assembly: GCA_027943335.1. NCBI lineage: Eukaryota > Viridiplantae > Streptophyta > Pinopsida > Cupressales > Cupressaceae > Chamaecyparis > Chamaecyparis obtusa. The sequence goes on from BSBK01000587.1 coordinate 660,974, forward strand.
TTAGTCAAAATCCTTTTAATAGAGGTTGACCTAACAATCATTGGTATAAATCCTTTGAACAAGGTTGCATTCTAATGGAATGTATGTAAGTCCTATAACAAGGCTCACTTCTAATAGAGTGATTTAAATCCTTTAACCGGGTCACACCTAGCAGTGTGCTTTGTAACCTTTCATAGGGTTGGCTTTTCACAGAGCTCACTTCAGAAGACTGAAAGTATTAGTAATATGTTACAAAGTGGTTTTTTCCAAATTGGGTTCCCACTATAAATCCTGGTGTTGATGCTTGTGTGAATGTTTTGTTTTGATTTGAACATACTATTGGATAGTGGACTACACTATTATATGTTTCTATCATGTATTCAATAATGACTGAGTAGATGTTGGTTGTTAGATCCGATTTGTCAAAGAGTTTGAAAGTTGCTTTTATAAATCTGGACCCGAGAACAAATGATTCACCCCCCATCTCTATTGTTCTAAATCATATTAACAATTAGTATTAGAGTTGTTGGTGCTTAGAGAGAACAAGTTTAAAGGCACTTGAAGTAATTGATCAGGATGTATAAGGAGGTATGAAAGCTAAATAAGGAGAACTTCCCTACATGGTAGAGTTTGATGAAACTACATCTAGCTGGTATTAGTGATTCAACAAAGTATTATGTTGAGCATGACTATGTTACACATGTTTCACCTCTAACTACTAAGGAGATGAGTTCTAAGCAAGAGCACAATCAAGAAATGTTGGAGATTGCATGTGCTCTAAGTTACCCTGAATTTGAAGACATCAAAGACCACACTAATGAGCTAAGAAAATGTGGGACACTCTTGAAAACATCTATGGTGGCAACATAAATGTACTAAGGGCAAAAGTTGAAAGCCTAAGAGGTAAATTTGATGAAATGAAAATGTAAGAAGGTGAGAATATTGCTCAATATTGTGGTAGAATAAAAGAAGTTGTAAATGCTACCAGAGGAGCTAATGGAACTATTGATGATGAAAATATTATTGGAAAAGTTTTGAGGACTTTGCGTCCTATATATGCCATCAAAATTTCAGAAATTCAAGATTCTAGATGTAACCCTAGCAATGCTCTTACTTTGGAAAGTCTTGTTGGTAAGCTTACTACTTTTGAGCTTTCTAACTATGATAACTTCACTGTTGCTAACGTTGAATTTGCATTTAAGTCTCAAATGGTTCTGAATAAGTCAAAGAAGGAAAAATAAAGATGCATCAGTGAGAGTGAAAGTGAAAGTAACACATCTGATGAATAACTGGAGGATCTTGAAGCTCTTATGGCCAGAAGATTGAAAAGGGGAAAAGGAAAGTATAAAGGTAAACTCCCTATCATATGTTTCTCATGTAATAAAGTTGGTCATATAACTACAAGATATCCTAATAGGGATGATAAGGATGAGGAAAGAGATAGAAAGCATAAGGATAAAAGAGAAGAAAGAGGTTACCAAATGTACAAGGACTACAAGGGAATAGGTAAAAAATCCTGTTATATTGCTGAAGAAGAAATTGACACTGATAGTGATGATTTTGAAATTGAGGTAGTCTATGTTGCTATGAAGGATGAATCTGATGAGGATGAGAAAACTGCACTAATATCTTATGTGAACAAGAATGATAAGTGGATTATTGATAGTGGTTGTTCACACCACATGACTGGTGACAAAAGTAAGTTTGATACCTTAGATCATTACAAAGGTAGAAGTGTTAAATTTGGTAATGATGCACCATGTCCTATTAGGGGTAAAGTTTTGATTAAGCTGATTGATAAGATCACTTGTGAAAATGCTTATTGGGTAGAGGGTCTTAACTATAATCTATTAAGTGTTGTACAGCTTAATAGCACTAGATACCGAGTGGAATTTCATCACAAAAAGGCCAAAACATTTGATGCTACTGGTGAATTGATTGGAAGTGGAGAATAGACAAGAGGTAATTTTTTCTATCTAGACCTATCTGAAGAAACATGTATGATTGCACAACTTGATGATATATGGTTATGGAATAAGAGGCTATGTCATGTTAACTTTGATAATCTGGTAGAAATTAGTAAAAAGAAGAAAGTGAGAGGACTACCAGGATTGAAGAAACTTGAGACTGTAATGTGCAAAAAATGTCAGTTGGGTAAGATGAAAAAGTCTAGTTTCAAGAGCAAGACTTTTACTTCTGAGAATGCTTTATATTTGGTTCATACTGACCTTTGTGGACCTATGGGTGTACAAACCTATTGTGGTGCTAGATATTTTATCATGTTTATTGATTATTATACTAGAATAATGACTGTAATGTTCTTAAAAGAAAAATTGAATGTTTTTTTAATTTTTTAAGTTGTATTTGGCTAAGGTTGAAAAGGAGACAAGTAGGAACCTGAAGTGTCTAAGATCAGGCTGAGGTGGAGAATTCATATCCAATGAGTTTAATCTATTTTGAAATGATAGAGGAATCAAGAGACAGATGTCTGCACCTAGAACACCTCCACATAATGGTATAGCAAAGAGAAGGAACAAATCTATCATGGATTGTGCAAGAACACTAATGATCGAGAAGAATGTTGCACAAAAGTACTGGAGAGAAGCTATAAGTAAAACTATTTATACCCTTAACCGAGTACAGATAAAAAAAGATACTAATGTTACACCTTATGAGTTATGGCACAAGTATGCACCTAATGTAAATTACTTTAGAATTTTTGGAAGAAAATGCTATATACTTAAAGACAATAGGAATGGGAAATTTAATGCTAAAAGTGATGAGGGCATATTCCTAGGGTATTCCACAAAAAGCAAAGCTTATAAGTGTTTGAACTCTAACACTAACAAAATTGTGGAAAGTGTAAATGTCAAGGTTGATGAGTATGCAGAGAAAAATGAATAGGAAAGCAAGAGAGAACCAGAAGATTACAGATCTTGTATATGCATAGAAGAAGGAGAGGCAAGTGACAAACTTGCACCTAATGCAGAGTCTGGGGTAAGCAATGTCAAGAATCAAGGAAACAATGCCAAGAGACAAGAAGAACATGTCGAGCAATAGGAAGGTACTATCGAGTATTAGGAAGAGATTGGCAAGCATTCATAAGCTGAATCTAAAAATCTTGTTAATGAACCTAAAGAGCTAAAAGAAAGGAGAGTGGAACCTATTTTGGCACAATATGTAAGGAGACATCACAAGCCTGAACAAATAATTGGAGACAAAGAAATTGGAGTTCTAACTAGAATAAATTTAAGAGATCCTACATGTTTACTGTGTCAATTCGAGCCTAAGACAACAAGGGAGGCACTAGAAAATGAAGACTGGATCCAACCCATGAATGAGGAGATAGACCAAATAGAGAAGAATGACACCTAGACACTGGTGCCAAGACCAGAAGAAAAAAAATGTCATTGGAACAAAGTGGGTGTTCAAAAACAAGTTGAATGAACATGCACAAATCACAAGGAATAAATCAAGGCTGGTATGCAAAGGCTATGCACAAGAAGAATGATTAGATTATGGGGAGACATTTTCCCTTGTAGAAAGACTGGAAGGAGTAAGAACTCTACTTGCATAAGCTGCCTACAAAGATTTCAAGGTATACCAAATGGATGTCAAGTCTACATTTTTAAATGGTATATTAGAAGAAGAAGTCTACATTGAACAACGTAAAGGATTTGTTGATCCAAACAAGAGACACATAGTTTGCAAACTGAATAAAACACTATATGGATTAAAGCAAGCTCCCATAGCATGGTATGAGAGGCTACACAACTACCTGATATAGATTGGATTCTCAAGGAAAAATGACACCAGTAATCTGTACATGCAAGATGAAGAAGGTAAAGGAATCTTTTTGGCTAAGATTTTTGTAGATGATATTATATTTGGTGGACAAGATGCCCTATGCAAGAAATTTTCAACTAAAATGCAAACTGAATTTAAAATGAGTATGTTTGGGGAGATCAAATTATTTGTTGGTTTACAAGTATATCAAATGGAGAAAGGCATTTTTATTAACTAGTCTAAATATTTTCATGAGATACTAAAAACCTTTGGTATAGAGGATTCAAGACCAGTAAGTACTCCCATGGCTACTAGACAAAAATTTTCTAAAAATGATGATGTTGCTGAGGTAAACCAGACTTTGTATAGATCTATGATTGGAAAACTACAGTATGTTGTACATAGCCAGCCAGATATTTCTCTAGCAGTTGGGATTGTGGAAAGATTCTCTGCCAATCCTAAGGAAATTCACATGATGGTTGTCAAAAGCATAATGAGATATTTGAAAGGGACTGTAGATTATGGATTGTTCTATAAGAAACATGAAAGATTTGAACTGAGAGTGTACATTGATGCTGATTGGGTAGGAAATGTGGATGATAGAAAAAGTACAAATGGTGGAGCTTTCTTTCTTGCATAGAGATTAGTCTCCTAGAAAAGCAAGAAACAAAATTGCATTTCCCAATCTACAACTGAAGCTGAGTATGTTGCTGCAGCAGTGAACTGTTTAAACTTGGTGTGGATAAAGCAATTGTTGGTAGGCATGAAAGAAGAGATCACTAAACCAGTTGTCATTTACTATGAAAACACAAGTTCTATCAACATATCTAAGAATCCAGTGATGCACACAAAGACCAAACACATCGCCATCAAGTATCATTACTTAAGGGAATTGGTACAAGATAAAGAGGTCCAAATGGAATATGTGAATACAAACGAACAACTAGCAGACATATTCAGTAAATTTTTACCTAAAGAAGCTCATGAATATCTGAGAGGTCAATTAGGGGTTCTTCCCCTAACTGAGGCTACCTAGTTAAGCTAGGAGTACTACATCAAATGTGTTACAAAGAGTATCTGACAAATTGATGCAGAAATAGGCCACACTTTAGCAGAAGCCTGGAGTTGTGAAAAGAATAGCAAAGATGACAGAGGGAGTAATATTGTTACTGAACTGACAAGATGATATCTACATCAGAAGGATGTATGTTTTAGTTTCTGCTTTGGTATTATTGTCAAAGAGGGAAATGAATAAGATGAAAACACATAGAGAAGATCAAGTGGTTGTTACTGTGTGGATGGTCATGTAAGCAATGCTAATTGATTTTGAATCAGAATGAAGCTAAGGATATTATAAATATTTTTGATGGACAGATAAGTTTTGGATTGGTTGGTGATTCATGTGTTATTCATATGGTGTTTCCATCAATGCCAAAGAGGAAGATTGTTGGAAACTTTAATTGAAGCAATTGTTGTATTATCATTGATGTCAAACCTTAATTGGTAAGATTTGCTATCTAAGAAAGTAATATATCTATTTGATTGTTGAGAAGGATTAGGGCAAGGTTGGTAACAATAACACCTAAGGAAAGTTTGAGTTATCTTGATACTTCAATGGGTACTTGATTATGTGGCACAATGATAAGACAATGTATTGTTTATCTAAGTAAGAAGGAAGACTAAACAAGTAGGCTTAACCGAGAAAAAGTGAAGAAATATAGTTTAAGCCAAGTGATATTAGTGTCAACCAAGCCAGTATATGCTGAGTAAATTCAGTGTTGACCGAACATCAGTTAATTGTCGAGGAAGACAGTATTATCTGAGGAAATAGTTTTAGTGATGATAGAGCTATCTAGTGAAGATCGAGAAGTTGTACACAGTATTGACTGAGCGTCAACAATTTACATTTGATGAAGAATTTAGATTCCCAGCCGACATATTTTAATTCTTGGTTTATGTAAATCATGTTGACTTTATTTACTAATTGTATGGAAGTATTTGATGCACTAAAAAATGTTTTATTGTAAATTTATAAAGAGATTAGAGATGTTTCTAGAAGGATGGATGAAGAACATAAAGTTGGAAGGATTCGATGAATCTGACCTAACCCTAAGATCTATGGAGGATATTAAGCAACAAAAGTTAGATCAACCTAAGTGAGGAAGTATTAAGGAAACCAAAGCATGAGGTTGAGATATGCAGAGGATGTTGGAGTTGTTGTTGATGTTATTGACTGTATAAGTAGAAAAGGATGAAGGAGAAGGTGTTATAATTGCTTGAAGAGATTTCCAAGAAAATTAGTGATGGAGATGAAAATGGATCACAATCAGTAAGCTAGCATATGTGTACAAAATTGGATCTAATCTTTGCAAAGTGAGTTGTATGTTTTTAGATCAATACTACTGTTAATTTCTAATCATTGTATCAGTCAAAATCCTTTTAATAAAGGTTGACCTAACAGTCATTTGTATGAATCCTTTAAACAAGGTTGCATTCTAATGGAATGTATGTAAGTCCTATAACAAGGCTCACTTCTAACAGAGTGATTGAAATCCTTTAACCGGGTCACACCTAGCAATGTGTTTTGTAACCTTTGATAGAGTTGGCTTTTCACAGAGCTCACTTCAGAAGAATGAAAATATCAGTAACATGTTACAAAGTGGTTTTTCCCAAATTGGGTTTCCACTATAAATCCTGTTGTAGATGCTTGTGTGAATGTTTTGGTTTTTACATTTCTGTGTTTTGAAAGTTACATACATTTGGATAGTGGACTGCACTGTTATATGTTTTTGTTATGTATTCAGTAATGATCAAGTGGTTGTTGGTTGTTAGATCTGATCTATTAAAGAGTTTCAAAGTTGTTTTTATACATCTGGACCTGAGAACAACTAATTCACCCCCCCTCTCTATTGTTCTAAATCATATTAACATACTCTACCTATTATGCTTAAAGTGAAAATAATATATGTAATAAGGAGGTCTATGTACTCCCCCCTCCTTAAGATGGAAAAAAAAGTTCTATTTTATCTTCTTAAGGAAGAGAAGGAAAATTATGGAGCACTTTCAAAACCAAGATAGTATATGCAACAAACACCCAGTCCAAACTAAGGATGTCACAACTCCTATGAGGTCATAGAAAGGATAAATGAAAAGTGATACCATGAATGAAATATAAAAGGAAGCCTTATGAAGGATGACACACTATTTAGTCTTTTAGGTAAGGGATTTATCTTACATGGAAACCCAATAGCAAAAAATGAAAAAGGTTATGATCAAGGATGCATATCGTTAATGTAAACCAAGATTTCTATGTATGATTATATTTTACATGATAGATAGATACCTCTTAACCAATGAAAAAGTGGATCCTTGAGAGAATGAGAGAGATGTATATGATTTCCTTGCCCCAAAGTGTAGGAACAAGGATAAAGGGGACCTATTATTCTACTCACAAAGTTTAGTACACTATGCACGACAATAAGCCTCCAAGGAGTAGGCTAAAAATGTTTCATAATGTAGAGAAAAATAATAGGGACTTAGATGTTACTTAAGAAAATTAGTATTTAAAATAACTCATTGTGAGATGATGTATGAATAATAGCATTATCAATTATTTTTATGATTTTGTAATGTAAATCATGAGATTCATTAGTAAAGTGATCATGATAGCAGTGATACATGCAAAAAGGAAGAGTCATAACATATTTTCTATGTTTCTTTTTGCATTTAGGTCTTTTAATCACTATTAATATGATTTAGAGCAACAAAGAGGTGGGGTGAATCAGTTGTTCTCAAGTCCAGATGTATAAATTAAACTTTGAAACATTCAACAACTCAGATCTAACAACCAACAACTACTCGTTCATTAAAAAATGTATACCAGAAACATATAACAATGCAGTCCACTATCCAATAGTATTTAACTTCCAAAACACATAAATGTTCAAACCAAAACATTCACTCAAGTATTGACACCAGGATTTATAGTGGAAACCCAATTTGGGAAAAACCACTTTGTAACATGTTATTGATATTTTCACTCTCTTGAAGTGAGCTCTATGAAAAGCCAACCCTATCAAAGGTTTACAAACATACTACTAGGTGTGACCCTAGTAAAGGATTTCTACCACCCTATTAGGAGTGTGCCTTGTTAGAGGATTTAAGTACATTTTATTAGAATGAAACCTTGATTAAAGGATTTATACAATGACTGTTAGGTCAACCTTGATTAAAGGATTTAAACAGATATAATGGTTAGAAAGTAACAATAGTGTTTGATCTGAAAACATATAACTCACTTTGCAAATAACAGATCCAATTCTTACATACATATGTTGGCTTACTGACTAAGTTCCATTTCCATCTCCATCACTGATCTGCTTGAAATTCACTTCAAGCAATCACAACTTTGATCAACTCCTTCTCCTTCAGCCTTTCTACTTATTCAGACAATAACAACAACTCCAGCATCTCTCTTCCAACCTCACACATAGGTTTCCTTAATACCTCTTCGATAGGTAGATCCATCTTTTGCCGCTTAATCTCCTCCATAGATCTTAGGTTTAGGTCAAATTCATCGAATCCTTCCAATATTATGTTCTTCATCCATCATTCTAGAAACATCTCTAATCTCCTTATTGAAATCACAATAAAATGGTTTATTATGCATTAAATGCTCCATAAAGACAATTAATAAAGTCAACATGATTTGCATAATCCAAGAATTCAAACGTGTCGGCTAGGAATCTGAATTCTTCCTCAAATGTAAATTACTGATGCTTGATCAATACTATGTTCAACTCCTCAGTCATCACTATGCAATCCATCCATCTCTATAATTTTCTTGACAAATACTGGCTCAGTTGACACTAACATCACTCGGCTTAAACTAGATTTCTTGACTTTTTCTCGGTTAAGCCTACTTGTTCAATCTTTCTTCTCACTTAGATAAATAATACATTATGTTATCATCATTCCACATAATCAAGTACTCATTAAAGTATCAAATAACTAAACCTTTCTCTAGGTTGTATTGTTATCACCCTTTCCCTAATCCTTCTCAACAATCAAATAGATATAGTACTTTCTTAGATAGCAACAGTCTTACCAGTTAAGGTTTGACATCAATGAAAATACAAAAATTGCTTCAATTGCAATTTCCAACAATCTCCCTCTTTAGCATTGATGGCAACACCATATGAATAACACATGGTTCACCAACCAATCCAAAACTTGTCTTTGCATCAAAAACATTTGTAATATCCTTAGCTTCATTCTGATTTTGAATCACTTAGCCTTGCTTGCTTGACCATCCACACAGTAACTCCCATTGAATCTTTTTTGTGTCCCTTTTCTCTTAATCTCTCCCTCTTTCTTGATCTTTCATGAAATTTCATCATGTGTTTTCATCTTACTCATCTCCCTCATTGACAATAATGCCAAAGCAGCAACTAGAACTTGCATCTTGCAGATGTAGATGTCATCTTGTCAGTTTAGTAACAATATTTCTCCCTTTGTCATCTTTCTTATGACTGATTATCAAATTTTCTTTACTTTTCACAACTCTAGGCTGCTCCTAAAGTGTGACCTTTTCTGCATCAATTTGTTAGATACTCTTTGCAACACATTTGATGTAGTGCTCCTAGCTTGACTAGGCAGCCCTAGTTAGGGGAAGAACCCCCAATTTGCCTCTCAGATAATCATGAGCCTCCTTAGGTAAGGATTTTTTGAATATATCTGCTAGTTGTTCCTTTGTATTCACATATTCCATTCTCACTTCTTTATCTTGCACTAGTTCCCTCAAATAATGATATTTGATGGTAATATGTTTGGTCTTTGTGTGCATCATTGGGTTCTTAGATATGTTGAAAGTACTTGTGTTGTCATAGTATATGATAATTGGTTTAGTGATCTCTTCTTTCATGCCTATCAACAATTGCTTGATCCATATCAGGTTTGAACAATTCACTGCAGCTGCTACATACTCAGCTTCAGCTGTAGATTGGGAAATGCAATTTTGTTTCTTGCTTGTCTAGGAAACTAATCTATATCCAAGAAGGAAAGCTCCACCACTAGTACTCTTTCTATCATCCACATTTCCTACCCAATCTACATCAGTATACACTCTCAATTCAAATCTTTCATGCTTCTTATAGTACAGTCCATAATGTACAGTCCCTTTCAAATATCTCATTATCCTCTTCACAACCATTATATGATTTTCCTTAGGATTGGTAGAGAATCTTGCCACAATCCCAACTACTAGAGCAATATCTAGTCTACTATGAACAACATATTGTAGCTTTCCAATCATGGACCTATACAAGGTTTGGTTTACTTCAGCAACATCATCATTTTTAGACAATTTTTGCCTAGTAGCCATGGGAGTACTTACTGGCCTTGAGTCCTCCATACCAAAGATTTTCAGTATTTATTTAATATATTTAGACTATATCATAAAAATACATTTTTCCATCTGATAGACATGCAAACCAACAAAGAATTTTATCTCCCCAAACATTGACATTTCAAATTTAGTGTGCATCTCATTTGAAAATTTCTTACACAGGGCATCTTGTCCACCAAATATGATATCATCTACAAAAAATTTAGCTAACAAGATTCATTTACCTTCATCTTTCATGTACAGATTGCTGGTGTCATTTGTCCTTGAGAATTCAATCTGTATCAAGTAATTGTGCAGCCTCTCATACCATGCTGTGGGAACTTGCTTCAAACCATACAGTCCCTTGTTCAGCTTACAAACCATATTCCTCTTGTTTGGATCAAAAAATCCTCCAAGTTTCTCAATGTACACTTCTTCTAATATACCATTCAAAAATATAGACTTAAAATCCATTTGGTATACCTTGACATCTTTGTAGGCAGCATATGCAAGTAAAGTTCTCACTCCTAATCTTGCTACAGGGGCAAATGTCTCCCATAGTCTATTCCATCTTCTTGTGCATAGCCCTTGCATACTAGCCTTTCTTTGTTCCTTGTGATTTGTCCACATTCATCAAGCTTGTTTTTGAATACCCATTTTATCCCAATGACATTTTTGTTTTCTGGTCTCGACACCAGAGTCTAGGTATCATTCTTTTCTATTTGGTCTATCTCCTCATTAATGGCTTGAATCTAGTCTTCATTTTCTAATGCCTCCCTTGTTGTCTTAGGCTCGAATTTACACAATAAACATGTAGGATCTCTTAACTTTCTTTTGGTCAGAACTCTAGTTTCTTTGTCTCCAATGATCTACTCAAGCTTGTGATGTCTCCTTACATACCGTGCCAAAATAGGTTCTTCTCTCTTTTATCCTTGCTCTTCAGGTTCAATAATAAGATTATCAGATTCAACCTCTGATTGCTTGACAACCTCTTCCCGTTGATCGGCAACATCCTCCTGATGCTCGACATTGTCTTCCTAATGCTTGGCATTGCCTACCTGAGACTCTACATCAAGTGCATGCATATTACTCTCCTCTCCTTCTTCCATATAGACCAAAGATCTATAATCAGATTATGGTTCTCTCTTGCTCTCCTATTCATTTTTCTCTAAAAACTCATCAACTTTCACATTTACACTTTCCATAATTTTTTTAGTATTAGAGTTTAAACACTTGTAAGCTTTACTCTTTGTGGAATAACCTAGGAATATGCCCTCATCACTTTTAGCATCAACATTTCCATTCCTATTATCTTTTAGTATATAGCATTTTCTCCCAAAAATTTTAAAGTATTTTATATTAGGAGCCTACCCATGCCATAATTCATAAGGTGTAACATTTGTACCTTTTTTTATTTGTACTCAGTTTAAGGTATAAATAGTTGTACTTATAGCTTCTCTCCAATATTTTTGTGCAACATTATTCTCAATCATTAGTGTCCTTGCACAATCCATGACCATTATGTGGAGGTGTTCTAGGTGCAGACGTCTATCTCTTGATTCCTCTGTCATTGCAGAATAGATTAAACTCATTTGATATGAATTCTCCACCTCGGTCAAATCTCAAACACTTTAGGTTCCTAGCTGTCTCCTTTTCAACATTAGCCAAATACCACTTAAATAACTAAAATGCATCAGATTTTTCTTTTAAAAACATTACAGTCATTGTCCTAGTATAATCATCAACAAAGAGAATAAAATATCTAGCACCACAATAGCTTTGTACACCCATAGGTCCACAAAGGTCAGTATGAACCAAATCTAAAACATTTTTAGAAGTAAAATTCTTGCTCTTGAAACTAGACTTTGTCATTTTACCCAAATGACATTCTTTGCACATTACATTATCAGGTTTCTTCAATCTCGATAGTCCTCTCACTTTCTTCTTTTTACTAATATCTACTATATTGTCAAAGTTAACATGACATAGCCTCTTATGTCATAGCCATATATCATCAAGTTGTGCAATCAACCATGTCTCTTTAGATAGGTCTAGATAAAACAATTACCTCTTGTCTATTTTCCACTTCCAATCAGTTCACCAGTGGCATCAAATATTTTAGCCTTCCTATGATGAAATTCCACTTGGTAACCAGTGCTATTAAGTTGTGCAACACTTAGCAAGTTATAGTTAAGACCTTCAACCCGATACGAATTCTCACAAGTGATATTATCAGTTAGCTTAATTAGTCCTTTATCCTTTATAGGACATGGTGCATCATTATCAAATTTAACACTTCTACCTTTGTAATGATCTAGGGTATCAAACTTACTTTTGTCACAAATCATGTGGTGTGATCAACCACTATCAATAATCCATTTGTCACCTTTTCTCACATAGGATACAAGTTCAGTTTTATCATCTTCATCAGACTCATCTTTCATGGCAACATATACTACTTCAATTTCAAAATCATCATTATCAGTGTCAGTTTCTTCTTCAACAATGAAACAAGATTTCTTACCTTTATCCTTGTAGTCCTTGTACCTTTAGTAACCTCTATTTTATCTCTTATCTTTGTGCTTATTTTCTCTTTCCTCATCTGTGTTGTCCCTATTAGGGTATTGCAACCATGTGACCAACTTTGTTACATGAGAAACATATGATAGCGAGTTTACCTTTATACTTGCCTTTTCCTCTTTTCAATCTTCTGGCCATAAGAGCTTCAAGATCCCCCAGTTCATCATCAGATGTGTCACTATCACTTTCACTCTCACTAATGCATCTTTCTTTTTCTTTCTTAGACTTATTCAAAATCATTTGTGACTTGAATGTAGATTCAACATTAGAAACAGTGAAGTTATCATAATTAGAAAGCTCAAAAGTAGTAAGTTTACCAACAAGACTTTCCAATGTTAGAGCATTACCAAGGTTACATCTAGATTCTTGAATTGCTAAAAATTTTATGGCATAAATAGGACACAAAGTTCTCAGTACTTTTCCAATAATAGCCTCATCATCAATAGTTCCATTAGCTCCTCTAATAGCATTTACAACCTCTTTGATCCTACCACAATATTGAGCAATATTCTCACCTTCTTGCATTTTCATTTCATCAAATTTACCTCTTAGGCTTTCAACTTTTTCCGTTAGTACATTCACATCACCACCATAGATGTTTGCAAGAGTGTCCCACATTTTCTTTGCATTTGTGCAATCTTTGATGTCTTCAAATTTGGGATAACTTAAGGTAGATGCAATCTCCAACATCACTTGGTTGTGTTCTTGTTTAGCTCTCATTTCCTCGACAGTCAAGGGTGCAACAGGTGTGACATAGTCATGTTCAACATAATATTTTGTTGAGTCGCCAATACCAGCTAGATGCAGTTTCATCAAACTCTGTCATGTAGAGAAGTTCCCCTTATTTAGCTTCAGTACCTCCTTCTTATACATCCTGATCATTTACTTCAAGTACCTTTACAATTATTCTCTGTAAGCACCAACCACTCTGATACCAATTGTTAATATGATTTAGAACAATAGAGAGGGTGGTGGAATCAGTTGTTCTTAGGTTCAGATGTATAAATTAAAATTTTAAATACTTCAACAACTCAGATCTAACAACCAACAGCTACTTGGTCATTACAGAATATATACCAAAAACATATAATAGTGTAGTTCACTATCCAATAGTATTTAACTTTCAAAACATAGAAATGTTCAAACCAAAACATTCACACAAGTATTGACACCAGGATTTATAGTGGAAACCCAATTTGGGAAAAACCACTTTGTAACATGTTACTGATATTTTCACTCTTCTAAAGTGAGCTCTATGAGAATCCAACCCTGTCAAAGGTTTACAAACACACTGCTAGGTGTGACCCTACTAAAGGATTTCAACCACCCTATTAGGAGTGCACCTTGTTAGAGGACTTAAGTACATTCCATTAGAATGCAACCTTGATTAAAGGATTTATATAATGACTGTTAGGTCAACCTTTATAAAAGGATTTAAACTAATACAATGGTTAGAAAGTAACAGAAATGTTTGATATGAAAACATACAACTCACTTTGCAAATAACAAATCCAATTCTTACATATATATGCTGGCTTACTGACTGAGTTCCATTTCCATCTCCATCACTGATCTGCTTGAAATTCACCTCAAGCAATCGTAACTCTGATCAACTCCTTCTCCTTCACCCTTTCTTCTTATTCAATCAATAACAACAACACCTCCAACATCTCTCTTCTAACCTCACACTTAGGTTTCCTTAATACCTCTTCGAAAGGTAGATCCATCTTTTGCACTTAATCTCCTCTGTAGATCTTAGGTTTAGGTCAGATTCATCAAATCCTTCCAACATTATGTTCTATTGGCATTAAACAGAATTGCCACTAGTGACAACACTTATTTGCATTCTAGGTGCAAACCGAGCAGACAGTGCAAACTGAGCAGACAGTGCAAACCAAGCAGATAGTGCAAACCGAGCAAACAGTGCAAATCGAGCAGACAGTGCAAACCGAGCAGACAGTGCAAACCGAGCAGATAGTGCAAACCGAGCAGACAGTGCAAACCGAGCAGACAGTACAAACTGAGCAAGACAATGCAAACTGAGCAAGTTAGTACAAACCGAGCAGGACAGTGTAAACCGAGTAACATCATGTCTACCGAGTCACCAATATTTACCGAGTTCAAAACCTACCAAGTGATCAGTATGAACTGTGTCTTCACTTCTACCGAGTGCATGATGATGCCGAGTAATGTAGTGGACACCGAGTATCAGAAAGTCACCGAGTTAGTTTGCAGGAACCGTGTAACCATACTTGGGCTGACTTAGTAGCACTTATGTTTATTTGTCAAGCCGACTTTGTAATTGTAATTGTAATTAATTGTTTAAGACTTGTATATAAACAATGTTGTAAAAATGTCAAGAAGAATGTAAGAAGCATATATGTGAAAAAGAAAGAAAGGCAGAGATAAGCGAATTACAAAGGGCTTCAGCAGTATAAGGAACAGCAAAGACAAATTCATCACAGAAGGTGATCAGTACATCAGCGAATCTCAATTAGCAATCCAGTTGCAAAGCAAGAGATCTATTGTTTCATCCTAACAGGTGAATCAGTACTAAATCCTTTAACCAGGTAGACTTAACAGTCTTTTGTAAAATCTCTTTATCGAGTGCATACTTCATTGTATGTTTGTAAATCCTTTAACAGGGTGGATTTAGCAATCCTTATTGCTCCTAACAGGGCAGATCATCAGAAGTGATCAAATTGTAAGCCTTAACCGGTCAACTTTATTCTGCAGTATTAAAGCTTTGTGGGTTTCATCCCCACCCCAGTTTTACTTTCTTTTGGAAGGTTTCTGGGTAACCAAATCTATGTGTCATTATTGTGAATGCTCTTAAGTTTCATGTGCAAAGGTTAAAGTAAATTACATGTTAATACATCTGTAATTGAAAGAAAATTTGGAGTTACTGATTCACCCCTCCCCTCTCAGTAACTCAGTTAATTCCTGAATATTTCCAACAATTGGTATCAGAGCAGCATTGGTTCTCAAGACAAAGCTTACCTAGCTTGAGCAAAGATCCAGGACAATGGAGGTATTTAAACTGAACAAGGTGATTGAAAATGAAAAGCTAGATCTGGAAATGGCCATAGCTAAACTCAAAGAAGCAAAAGAACATCTTTCCCAATCCCTAAGAAGAAGAAAGGAACTTGCAAATCAGATGAATGATCAGAATTACATTGAAGAAAAGATTGAAGATCTTTTTCCCTCAAATAACTCAGATGAAGCAAACAATGCTGTCAAAGAACTCCTAGAAAAGAATGGGTCTCTGCAGGAAGAAGTGAGAAAATTAAAAAGAGAACAAGAGCTACACTCTACAAGATTCTGTGAGATCTTGGAACAAAAAAACAAGTTGAAAGATGAATTAGATGGAAGGAACATTGAAGTCCAAAATAAAACCCTTCAGCTAGAAAACCTAATTGATCAAATCTCTCATACAAATGAGGAAATTCTGAATCTAAGATCAGAAATAGAAAGCACAAGAGAAGAACTAAGATCTGAAAAGGAAATCAATCTAAGATTGGTGAATGACCTAAACGCTGAAAAACAAATCAATGAAGGAATGCTGAAAAGTCAAGAAGACTTGAATCAGCTGTATGAGTGAAATCTTCATAGGCAAAAAGGAAAAGCAGGACTTGGATACAAAGGAGAAGGCGAATCCTCTAAGCAAGGTACTCAAAGAAATCAAAAACCTACTTGTAATCACTGTGGTAAAATAAGACATACTTCAAATAAATGTTGGAACAATGAAAAAGCAGAATTCAATGGAAAATGTTACAGTTGCAATCAACCTAGTTACAAAGCAAATGAATATAGGGAAAAACCAAGATTCAGAGGAAATTGTCACAAATGCAACAAACAAGGTCACAAGGCATCCGAGTGCAGATCCAAAATATTCAATCCAGCAAAACAAATTATGAAAGCAATGTTTGGATGGGACTACAACACCTGGTGTAGATGTCATTACTGTGGAGAATATGGACACATTGGCATGAATTGCATAAAACATCATCTAAGGAAAAGAGATACCACCGTAAGATGCTTCAAATGCACTAAACTCGGTCACATAGCCAGAAACTGCATGAATGCTAGTGAAGTTGAAGATGGAAAGAAGAATGAAGCAACTAAGGTCAGGAAACAGGTGAGACAAAAATGGATTCCTAAATCTACCGAGCAATCCAGTCCAAGTAATGGAATGGATGGCTCTACCGACTCAAACTAAATTTCCAAGAAAGCACTGGAACTGTATTCTCATAGACCAATCTCAAGTAGTTCCAGAACTGAATTAAAAGAAAGATCTAAAATTAGCATACAAGATGCAGTAAGATCACAGCAAGGTCGGTATCAGTCTTCATCGAGCAAGGTCGGTACCCGTCTTTACCAAGCGAGGTCGGAGCAATATGAATTCTCAAGTTCACCGAGTTGCAAAGTCTTTACTGAGCAATTAATTCTTAGTGGGTGACAGTCTATCAGAATCCATACCCTAATTTGTACTGAGCATTAATGACAGAGTTATAAACAAAAAGCAAGTAATCGAACTCATTCTTCACCGCGAACCTTTAGCACTTTGAGAGCAGAAAATTTCAAGAGCAACCCAGCGATTCAACACTTTTGTGAAAGGAATTTTCTGTGAGCTACCATGGCATCATCCAACACTTCAGTGAAGAAAGGATCTAATATGTTTGTCCAAGGGGAATGGAAAGCACCAGATTTCAAGATCGTGCCCGCAATTGCAGCAGCCCTAGATCTGAACGGAGCTCAATCTCAGATTCCTCCTAAGGTACTAGTTATTAATGATATCTGCAATCATTTCAACTGTTCAATTCATGAAATGGGGAACCTAGAATTAGATACTGTGCGTGAAGAACTGTGTGTGGACGGTATTCTGAAACCTAAGCACAAACATCTGGAAGATAAAAGTTTAGTTCACATTGCACATCTACCTCAAAACTTTTGAGATAAATGGGTTAGATACATTCTCAGCCGTGTACATGATGGCAAGATTTGGCTTGAGCAACCCATAGAGATCACAAAGAAGATGATTCATCAAATCACCGGTCTTCCCATGTTGAACAAAGCAAAAACTACCAAAACCCTAGGTCAAACGGAACTAGAGAAGAAAACCCTAGCCGAGTGGGACGGTAGAGGCATGAAAGTTAGCAGCATTACCAATGCTGAACTAAAGTTTGGTACACACATTATTGCCCATAAGATTTACAGTTCTAGTCAACAGAATAGTGTCTCCTGTGAAGCTATTGACCTAGCATACAAAGTGGTCAAGAATAACTTAACATTTGACCTAGCAGACTTATTGTTAAAGCAGTTTAACAAAAACATGGAAAGCATTCAAACTTCCAAAAACAATCCATGTAAGTTTGGATCCTTATTGGTCTATTTATTCTTCTATGTTCAAAAATTCTTCCCTTCTAAAGGAAAAGTTGTATGGAGAAAAGATGTGCCAGCCCTTTATGAAATAAATGAATACATCTCAGAAATGGGTGAAAATTTTGAAAGCATCATGGATAA
Source organism: Chamaecyparis obtusa (assembly GCA_027943335.1). Lineage (NCBI taxonomy): Eukaryota > Viridiplantae > Streptophyta > Pinopsida > Cupressales > Cupressaceae > Chamaecyparis > Chamaecyparis obtusa. The sequence continues at coordinate 679,227 of BSBK01000587.1, forward strand.
TTATTTTGAGTCTTTCAAAGAGAAAATGAATGACAGATTCTGGATTCCACAGAAGTTGGTGGAAGATTACAAGGATGACATTTGTTTTATGGTGGATTGTGATAATGTATATATTCAAGTAGCTAAACCGAGGACTATATATGTAAAACCTCTTCCTTATGAGGTAAATATTGATGAAACCAAGAATATCATTGAAGCTCTTCTTAATCAGCCTGTCAATCCCAAAGCTCCATATTTTGGAACATATGATGAAGCTAAGGTAAGAATTGAACTAAGCATAAAGCTTCCATAGGCGGTAAACAAAGGAAAGAAGAGGATAGCCAAAATGCAAATGATAACCGAGGACAAAGAAGAAAAAGATGAAGAAGAAGAGGAAAAGGATGAGAAAATAGAGGAACCAGAACCTGCAAAGAAGAAAGGAAAGGTATTCATCACTAAGGCACCTAAGCCTCCCACTGCTGTATTTACAAGGAGAAATGCAAGAGGCAAGGCAGACAAGGCAGACAAGGCAGATAAAGACATAGTATTCAAAAGGCCTCCTCTAAAGTTTCAAGAAAAGATCAAACTCTTTAGAGACGGATCAGGATCTGGAGTAAGTAACATAAAATCTTTTAAATATGAAACTAGATCAGAAATAGAACAGAAGGAAATAGAAGATGCTGTTATTGAAAAGATGGGACAGTAGAAATACTCTCCTGAAGAATTAGCCCCACAGGTTCCAGCAGTTCTATTAAATCCAACAAAAATGAGATGGAGCAATGCAAAGCAAACTGTGATAGACATATTTGATCAAACCCTGAGACAGTTAATGCCGAGCTTGAAAAATGATGAAGTAAAGAAGGCATTAAAAGAAAATGAAAGTAAGATGACATTAAAGTTCAATACTTGTTTGATTCTGATCAACAATATTGAATCGGTTGTGAAGGATGCAAATGCTACATGGAAGAACATATACCACCTTCACCAACTGAGTATTGAAATAGTCATAATAAAAGACATTGAAGATGACAGTGATGAACAAGAAGAAGCCACTGAGGTAGATGATACTGTGAGGATAGCAGCAGAAGTCATTGCATCCCTTCCTACCTCTCCAGTAAAAGTTTCTACATCTAGCCCGGAGACACCTTCAAGCATGGTTGTGACAACTTCAACATTTGTCCAATCATCTATAGCAACAATAGAAGCAACTACCATTTCTTCTACCGAGTTGCAGTCTCCCATTTCATCAAGTTTTCCAGCAGTAAGTTTTCCAGTTTTTGAATCTTCAAGTGTAAATATTTTAAGTTCTCCAGTAGAAAGTATACCAGTCTCTATAGCCAGCCCTACTATATCTATTGTCACTACTACTAAAGCATTAAGTACAGATAAGCCTAAGGCTCTACCGAGTATAAAATTTTTCAGTAAGAATATAGTAGAGGATATAGACCTAGATGAAGAGATAGAGATTCCAACATTAGATTTTGCAAATCTATCAGCGGACCAAATGCAAAATATAGGTGAGATCCTCCAAAGGAAAGCAAAACAAAAGAAGCTTAAAGAGGAGAGAGACAAGGAATATCAAATCATCAAGGATGCTAAGGACATTTTGTCTGATGCATTAGGTATTAAAGTAGACTCCTCCCAACATGTTTTGCTACAATTAGCAGAAGTAGTTAATAAATACAATGAGGATTCATCTGGGACAAAAAAGTTAGTTGAAAGAGCCGAGAAGAGATTGAACAATAAAGTGCTTGAGCACATTACTCAGCACATAGCTATTAACCAAGTAGAATTGTCTTCAGTTTTGTCAAACATTGAATCTATCTATTCGAATGCTACCTCTCTTTTGGCCAGATTGTGCAATATTATCGAGTTCACAAAGGATGTTAAGGATAAAATGAATAAAATGGATGAGGATATGAAGATTAGCATATAGAAGCTGCAACTTGAACCAAGTTCAAGCTCTGCTCATCACATGAAAATTTCACACCTATCAAATATGCAGTCTGATCTACTGAAAGAAGACACAAGGATCCGGTCCACACTGCTAGACATCCAACACATGATCCTTCCCATCATGAATACAATGTATAAGCACATTGAACATTCCAAAACATTGATTCATGACAATCAGTTCTCTATAGCAGATCACATGATTGAACTCTCTGCAGAAGTCCAAATTGCAATCCAAACATGTAAGATTCTGTAAGAAAGTTGGGACAGAACCTTGGCACTAATAATGAAGGTACATTCTAATTTTCTATCAAATTTTGGATTCTCTCTGTAAATAACTTGTATATACACCTTTGGCATTATCATCAAAAAGGGGTAGATATGTATAGAGGGAGATATATGTTTTGTATAAAAAAAAGTTAGCACATTGAAAGGGGGAGACAATGTATAAAGCCCTATAACAAAGATAAATTTTGAAAAATCAAAATAAAACTCAGCATGATTCATGTATATAAGTTTTGGCCAATAAGTGTTTTTGTCACTAATGCCAAAGGGGGAGATTGTTGGCATTAAACAGAATTGCCACTAGTGACAACACTTATTTGCATTCTGGGTGCAAACCGAGCAGACAGTGCAAACCGAGCAGACAGTGCAAACCGAGCAGACAGTGCAAACCGAGTAGACAGTGCAAACTGAGCAGATAGTGCAAACCGAGTAGACAGTGCAAACTAAGCAGACAGTACAAACCGACCAAGACAATGCAAACTGAGCAAGTTAGTACAAACCGAGCAGGACAGTGTAAACCGAGTAACATCATGTCTACCGAGTCACCAGTATTTACCGAGTTCAAAACCTACCGAGTGATCAGTATGAACTGTGTCTTCACTTCTACCGAGTGCATGATGATGCCGAGTAATGCAGTGGATGCCGAGTATCAGAAAGTCACCGAGTTAGTTTGCAGGAACTGTGTAACCATACTTGGGCTGACTTAGTAGCACTTATGTTTATTTGTCAAGCCGACTTTGTAATTGTAATTGTAATTAATTGTTTAAGACTTGTATATAAACAATGTTGTAAAAATGTCAAGAAGAATGTAAGAAGCATATATGTGAAAAAGAAAGAAAGGCAGAGATAAGCGAATTACAAAGGGCTTCAGCAGTATAAGGAACAGCAAAGACAAATTCATCACAGAAGGTGATCAGTACATCAGCGAATCTCAATCAGCAATCTAGTTGCAAAGCAAGAGATCTACTGTTTCATCCTAACAGGTGAATCAGTACTAAATCCTTTAATCAGGTAGACTTAACAGTCTTTTGTAAAATCTCTTTACCGAGTGCATACTTCATTATATGTTTGTAAATCCTTTAACAGGGTGGATTTAGCAATCCTTATTGCTCCTAACAGGGCAGATCATCAAAAGTGATCAAATTGTAAGCCTTAACTGGCCAACTTTATTCTGCAGTATTAAAGCTTTGTGGGTTTCATCCCCACCCCAGTTTTACTTTCTTTTGGAAGGTTTCTGGGTAACCAAATCTATGTGTCATTATTGTGAATGCTCTTAAGTTTCATATGCAAAGGTTAAAGTAAATTACATGTTAATACATCTGTAATTGAAAGAAAATTTGGAGTTACTGATTCACCCCTCCCCTCTCAGTAACTCGGTTAATTCCTGAATATTTCCAACATGTTATTCATCCATCCTTCTAGAAACATCTCTAATCTCCTTATTGAAATCACAATAAAATGGTTAAGTGTGCATTAAATGCTCCATATAGACAATCAATAAAGTCAACATGATTTACATAATCCAATAATTCAAACATGTCGGCTAGGAATCTGAATTCTTCCTCAAATGTAAATTACTGATGCTCAGTCAATACTGTGTTCAACTCCTCGGTCATCACTGTGCAACATGGCCATCTCTACAATTTTCTCACTCGGAAAATACTCACTCGGTCGACACTAATATCACTCAGCTTAAACTAGATTTCTTCACTTTTTCTCAGTTAAGCCTACTTTTTCAATATTGCTTCTCAGTTAGATAAACAATACATTATGTTATCATTGTGCCACATAATCAAGTACTCATTGAAGTATCAAATAACTCAACCTTTCTCTAGGTTCTATTGTTATCACCCTTGCCCTAATCCTTCTCAACAATCAAATAGATATAGTACTTTATTAGATAGCAACAATCTCACCAGTTAAGGTTTGACATCAATGACAATACAACAATTGCTTCAATTGTAGTTTCCAACAATCACCTTAACATAAAGAATTTTAGGTAAAATTATTTCTTGATCAAAAGTAAACATAGAAGAAGTGTTAGATGATGAAGGAGAGGATGCGAACAAAGAATTAGACTCAAAACCAAATGATTTTATAGGTTTCTTACTATTGTCAACACTTTGGTGGACATCCTAAATCATGTTTTGAATTATTATTCATGATGGTTTTAATAGTAGGGTAAGTGCACCAAGATGGTGTGCAAAAAGGGGGATATAAGTACCCACTTTTTTTTTCTTTTTCTAAAATCAGGTAAACCTGAACATCAAAGAGAAATTGGAGGGTATTGCACTCACAATTAGAATATGTGTAAATAATAAGAATTTTAGTACTCTGAATCTAGTTTCTAAAATACTAAAGTTTTTTTAAAATGGATAAAATTAAGAGGGTCAAACCCTTTGTGCACAAAAAAATATTCCTGATTTTTCAAAAAAACATAACATAGTTGTTTCTATGCGCTCAACAAAAGATATAGTTAGATTTAATATTTTGAAAAACCATTTGGTAGGATGGTAGGTAAGACTAAGATCTATAAGTTGTGTATTTTTTCCTAATTTTATGTTGAGTAATTTTTTTTAATGATTTTTTGAAGTTATTGCATCCTAAAAATCTAGTAGCTATTTGTGCGTTGGGCATAACTTGCATCAAAATAATAAAAAATGAAATCTTTTTTTTTAAGTGTATAGATGCAAGTGTAGAACAATAATATGTAATTTGTTTTTCAATTTTTTGAGTAGATCAAAAGTTATTAAAAAGTGGTAGACATATGTCTGTGAGGCCTGTCAAGAAACTGGTAAAGAAAATTAAATTTTACTATGTTAATGTTGTCCAAAAATTGAAAAATTTATATGGTAAGAAAGATGAGAAGATGTGTAAGACTATGGTGGTAATTTTAGAGATACCCACTTGATTATTTGTATACTTGATGAGGATGAAATAGAGAATTCATGTTGGAAGATGAAAAAATGTGTAAAGGGACTAAAATGGAGGGAAAATGGGCTTTCAAGCCTTAGGCTCATTTACTAACCCTTTTTCCAAGCCTAAAGCACATGTGGGTTTTTGTGTGCATCATAAACCGCTTGGGTTTTGAAAAGAAAAAAGTACATTTTGAAATTTTCAAAACCCATACGTGATTTGGAGATGTAAAGAAATGAAATTTATGTTTTACAGAACACATGCAGGTTATTAATTCATCAAAACACATTGTACTAAATTAATAATACAATAAATTCACGTATAGAATTATGTATATAATATATTTCTATGTTTGTATATATATATATATATATCTATAGTTTTATATACATATAAATGCATGCCTCTTCTTATTTCCTCTATCTCTCTCATCTCTCCATATCCCACTCTCTCATCTTCTCTCCATATCCATAACTATATATCTCACCATCTCCTTGTCATATTCTTTGTCTTCCCTCCCTCTCTCCATATCCTACTCTCTCTCTCTCTCTCTCTCTCTCTCTCTCTCTCTCCTACCTTCCTTCTTGGGTTCCTATTTTAAAAAACTCATATGGGTTATGGAGAAGTAGAGTTGAACCTTTGATTTTTCATAACCCATATAGGTTATGAGGAAAATGTTAATGTTAGTTTTAGGTTTCCATAAATCGTACATGTTATGATAAAATCTATATAATATATTCTCAATGGCCTAGAAACCAGCACTACAAGTTGTTTGAAGGTCCCACTGCACTGTTTGGCATTAGTTAAATGGATAGTAACAACCAGGTTTGTATTTGTTTTGTCAATTTTGCTTTGAAATGATTGATTTGTTTTATTTTTTAGTTTGTTACTTTAGACTATAATAAAATGATGCTCATCGATTATTTTTCTTTCTATTTGATTGTGGATTTTCATCATGATGTTATGTACATAGAACAATCAATATTAATGTAATGGAAAAAAATAAGAGAGGAACAAATGAACAATGAGAGGAAGAAAAGATAAGATAAAGGGAGCGTATGAGGAGGTTACATGGAGGTATGTCATCTAATGTACTGAAAGAAAGTGATCAACATGAAAAAATCTAAATTGACATAATAATGTACCTAATGCACCAAATCAAATTGAGCATTATGCACCAATTCAAATGCACGTGGCAAATGCATCTAATGAATGCAATGACCATAGTCCATTTAAAATAAATTTGATGAATGTGTTGTCTCTATTTGATCATTAAGTGTTTTCATAAGTATCAAATAAGATCATTCGGTAAGCTAAGCCATTCAAGTCAGTAAAAGTTGAAATAACGAGTTAAACAAGTTAGTCGATTGAACTTACAAAGCCTTCATACCAAGCAATTACAAGGCAAAACCTAAAGCTAAAAGAACATAGGTTTAACCAAGCATGTTTACCAAGCATCAAAGTTTACCGAGCACCGATTCAATGAACACCGAGCATTCTACACACTAAGCACCATTTAATTCACCAAACAAGGAATGCAGTGTTTACTGAGTTGTTCAAGAAATGCCATAGTAATCAACAAACTATTTACAAGGATCTATGCAAACTGTTTACACATATCTATAAATTTTTTACCAAGATCAAGACACATTTATTATGGATGTAATCATTTAATATTATAATTAGTCATATGTAATAGTTAGATCTAGGTTTTTTTTGTGTACCATAGATCTTAGGTTTTCTAAGATGATGTAAACCTAATTAGGTAAAAGAAGTTTTCTATATAATTGTAATAGATGTCATTTTGTATGAGACATGACAAAAAGATCATGAAAAAGTAGTCATACATAGGACATCAAAGATCAGACAAGGGTTTACATGAATGAACAATTATCACAGATAGTATTTGATTTATCAGAAACATACAAGGCAACCAAACAGGATAAAGAGTAATATTCAACACATCAAGGTGAAATCTACTTAGTATTTCATAGATCTGATTCAGATAAGTACAAGTTGTCATTTATAGATATTTTCTGTTATCAATTTAACCATTATAGCAAGATTATAAATCTCTTAACAGAGTAGACTTAATAGTCTGTTGTAAATCTCCTAACCGAGTGCACACTTATCTGGTGTTTCTAAAATACTTTCACAAGGTAGATCTAATCAATCTTATGTTACTCCTAATAGGGTAAGATCACCAGAAGTGATCACAATTGTAGCCTTAACTAGCATACTTTATTTACTGCAGTAGTGAATAATTTGTGGGTGTCATCCCCACCAAAGTTTTTACCTTCTAACAAGGGTTTTTGTGTAACCAAAATACTTGAGTCATGTGTTAACAATTCGTGAATGTTTTATTGTTTGTTTTTATGCACTTTACATTTACAAGTTATTTGAATGTATGTTATAAATAATGGATTCAATTGGTTAGTTAAGAACTACTATTGCAGATTGTTAATTCAGTAAAAATATTTAGGGTACTGATTCACCCCTCCCCTCTCATTACTATATCTTTCCTATCCCAACAATTTGTATCAGAGTTGGATCTCTTATTTGGAAGTTTAACCATTGAAGAGGAAAGCTCTCACGATGGAGAGATATAGGTTGGACAAGACAATTGAAAATCAAAAGATTCAAATGAAAATCTTCATTAAGAAATACAAGCAAGAAAAGGATGAATTGAAGAAGTTACTGATTCAAAGAAAAGATATGGTTATTTAGCACTGTGACATTGATTATCATGAAGAAGATATTGATGACCCATTTGAGAATTTTGGATATGGATCTGGCACTATATCTAACATATCTAAAGGAGCAATTTTTGATTTATCTGAGAAGAATCTACATCTTGCTGAAAAATTTAAATCCCTACAAATCGGACAAGAAGCACAAATGGTGAGAATGATTGATGTCATGAACAATTCTAGACAAGCAGAACAAGAGAAAAACATGGTTGTTGAAGATAGAAGACAAATAATAGAGAAACTACAAGAGAAAGAATCTGAGATACTAAGACTTATCGAGTATCACTTTGAGATATCTAACCAAATGGTTGTTATAAGTCAGGAAATCAACCAAGTGAATAGTGAGATAACAAGGAAACTTGAAGACATTGGTGAAGTTAGAGAAGAAAATAAAAGACTAAAAAGTGAAGTGAAGATGCAAAAACGACATAATTAAATGATGAAGAAATTTGAAGACAGTTCCAAGAAAATTGATGAATTTATGATCAGTCAAAGAGGACTTGGAAGTTCAACTGGACTAGGCTATACCGAGTAAGGAGAATTATATAATCAAGCTAAACATATGAATGCCAATAAGATCTAGTGACCTAAGAAACTTCATGCTATCATTGTGGTAAACTGGGCCGCACATCAAATGTCTGCAGAAGTAAAGCTAAAGGTAATCCTAAAATCACTCCTAAGTTTAATGGTTATTGTTATAGTTGTAACAAGTATGGACATCAGGCACATGAGTGAAGATATAAGTTGAATAGGACTCCTAAAAAACCCTACATGGAGAAACATTATCACACTTGCAAAATGCATGTCCACATATATCACAAGAATGAAGAACAAAAAAGAAGCAAGTCTAGACATCGAAAGGACAAAACAAGACCTATCAACTGAGAAGATAAGGTAATGTTTATACTTGGGATTATAACACATGGGTTAATTATATAACATGTAGAAGATATGGACATATTGTAGCTAACTGCATGAGAAAGAACTGGAGAGGTAGATCTGACAACTGGACAAGCACTGGTATCACATGTTTATATTTTCACAAGGTCGACCTCACTTAAGTAAAGATTGCAGAGACAGAGCACCAGAAACACAAACCTATGAGAATGGTAATATAATTGAAGATATCATGAGGATAAGAAACACTATGTGGAGAAAGGCATCAGGTGATAATATTGAGTCAAGTAATGCAGTCGGTGGCACCTCGTCCATTAGATTGGGTGACATCACCACCTTCACCTAAGTTGAAAAGGTATGTATGGAACTGCTAATTTTAATTGGTTATATCTATCATACAGTTCCTTATATCAAGTGATCACATACCAAATCTGCATGAATTAAGATGCACTATATTTTTACAAGTTTTGAATTTTAAGTGTTTACAGTCGGTATATGCTAGACTGAGTGAGAAGTTGCTAGTCAGTAATTATTAGCAAGGTTAACCAAGTGCCAGTATTAACCGAGTAAATTTTCATGTGTTAATCAAGCTTATGACATTACATTGTATACACCGAGAGTGATTGTTGTTACCGAGCCATGTTAGGTCAAGCATTTATGACAAAAATTTTGAGTAGGAAATTGAAGATTGCTATAAATACATGAAGGACTTAGCTTATTTTCATAATTCGATCATGAAGAGCTAAGAGTTTTCAGAGTGAATTTGAGTGAAATATTTTTAGAGCGATTAAAAAAAGATTTGAAGGATTCCAAAGAGAACCATCACTATTACAAGTAAGTTCTATCATCACCAAGTAGTTTCATTACTATTTCCCAAAACCCTAAATTAAAGAAAAATGGTGTCCACATAAAAAATTAACAAATCTAAGAATGTAGCTGAGGAGGATGTTAGGTTGATCATTTCTACTACATGTGATGAACCTAAGTACAAACTTCACCCAGAAGTTTCTTTGCAGACCGATAAAACTAGAGCTTTTTCAAGCATACTGCCTAGGGTTTTTCTATTTGAAGAGATACACACCTACATTCACTACAAAATTGGTGAGATTGGTGATTTTGAGCTCATTTCAACATTTCAAGAGCTAAGTGTTCATGGGAAATTGAAGGATGATCATGAGCATTTAAGAGTCAAGGGTTTGATAAATGCCCTACATTTCTTGAAGGTATTCAGGAATGAGTGGATAAGAATAGTTTTGAGTTGTTTCCATGATGGAAAAATATGGATTGATGAGCCCATAAAAATCATGAAGGATATCATAAATGAAGTAATAGGTTACCCTACCACTAACAAAGTGATAGCACTAAGGAGTGCACCGAGAATCAAGTTGGAGAAAAAAACTAGAGAAAAATGGGATGGTATAGGTTTGAAGGTAAACATAAGTATGGATCCTGAAACTAGGTTCGGTGCATATTTTATTGTGTACAAAATATTTAAATCAAGCAGACCCAACAATGTACCGTGTGGAGTGGTAGATATTTCTTATAAGATGGTGAAAAAGAGATTTCAACTGGATGTCGCAAAGTTGTTAAAACAAGTTGAAGAAAACATGAAAATAATACGGTTAGCAAAATCAAATAGATGTAAGTTTGGATCATTGTTACTTTTCATATTCTTTTATGTGAAAAAATTTTCCACTTCCATCAGTAATGTTGACTGGACTACCGACAAGCCCATGACATTAGAAATCAATGATTTGATAAAAAGTTTTGGTGAAAATTTTGTAAGTATATTGAATGTTTACCTTGACCAACTCTAAGATAGAATGAATTTCAAAAGTAGGATACTAAGATAGTAAGTTGAAGAGTATGAACATGACATTTGTTTCCTAGTTGACACAGACTACACATTGATTAAGTAGTAGAACCAAGAACAAAATGGTTAGCCCCAATGGGATACGAGATTGATATTGACCGGGCATCAAGTTCAATTAAGGCTTTATTGGTAGAGCCTAAGGATACAAAAGCTACTTGGTTTGGGACCTATGAGGAAGCAAAATAAATAATAAATATGGATCTAGTTATTGGGAAAGCTACAAAGAAGTCAAGAAAAATGATAAACAAATTGCTAAAAAGATTTGGAGAAGATGCAGATGATGCTGAGGCATCTCAGGACATTTCAGTTGAGGTAGAAAATGAGGGTCATTTACTTCTTGTTGACACTTAATATGATGAAGAGGCAACAAAGTTTGATAAAGATGCACAAACTACACTGGTTAAGCCCACTCCTAAGAAGAAGCGGGCAAAATTTCAAACTAGAGCCCAAACAAGGTCTACCATTGCTACTTCACCACCACTGAAAAATGGAGTAGTTAATAATTCTAGGCCTGCACTAACCAAGATGTATCAAAAGAAGAGAGGTGCTCAAGCTACCTTCGAGGCACCAAAGAAGAGAAGGAAGCTAATAATAGGTAAAGATGATGTTGATGATGAAGAAGAGATGACATAAATCAATTCAAGGTAGTTGTGAATAAAGAACAAATGATTGATGAATTTGAAGAAACAATAATAGACATCGGAGGCCTCATTAAACCAAATTTGAGTCAGTTTGTACATATGACAACCAAGGAACAAAATAAGATAGAGGAGGCAGTAATTTGAATGATGATAAAATTCAAAAAGGTACCAATAGAATTTTCCAAATATGTACCTAAATGTTTGTATGATAAGGTATCAACTAGATGGACTTATTCTCTAATAACTAAGAAGAAAATGAGGGAACATTCCCTAATATTGGCAATTCCAACACTAACAGTCCCCTAGATTAAAGAGTTGATGAAGCAGTATTCAAAGAGATTTTTGGTAAAAAGTAGAGCATTGAAAATACTTGATAGAAATTTGGTAGAGGTTGATGAGAATATTCATTTGTTATGGACTTATATTATCCAAGCCTAAGCTAAAGCACACAAGATGTAATTGGTTGTAATACCTGACAGGAAGAGTAAGAAAAAGGAAAAGGCATCCATTCAAATGATGTAGATCTAGCCACAAAGGACCTTATAGAGCTATCAGACACTGAGGTGCCTGATACTACCATTTCCATTGACTTTTATCTAGCTGGTTATCAAGAAGTGTACCAGGATCCACCTGAGCAAATGATTATAATAGGTACTATTAGTTCTTGGAATAGATTTTACACTCCATGAAACACCAATATACCTAAGATTGATTTTGGAAATGGTCAGTTCCAAATATGGGGAAATCTGTAGGTAACTAGACCAACTATAGGGACAAGACTACCCCTCTTCACTTCTGGCTCTACAAAACCAAGGCAGGTGCACCGAATCCAGTGATCATATAACACTTTACCACTTTAAACTGGATTAAACAAAGCAAATAATAGCAAGAAAGTACTAAATAATAACCAGTCATTCATTGACTCTCCATTGCTATGATGAAATTGATACCCACAACATAAAATTGAAAGGATAGAAAGGATTTTAACTTGAGTTCTTGTAGAATGTAAACAACCATGCCAAACTTGCATCACTATAGAAGATACTAATTTATGATCAGTGCCTTGTCCATTGGGAAATATATCTGAAATAGATACAGAATACAAGAACAAAGATTCCAAGCCATAAACACAATAAACTAGATTCATACACTACTTACAAAACATCCTTCATGTTGAACCAAATGAATCTATGCTTTACTCAGAGACTTTTAACTTGATCCTAGATCAAGGTTGAGAAATAAATCACATACACAAATTAACTCTGACAATGAATTAGAAAACCCAAAACTCAAGAAGCACAATGAAGGAGAGATTTGAAACTGAAAACTATATTAAGTATGAGGAGTCAAGGTCCTGTATTACAAACTATTCCATAATACAACACTTAGATAATATGCAAAATATTTTGAAGGTTTTCAACTGTATTGACACAAATAGAAAAAATATATTACAATCTAGACTGAGGATACACACTTAGCTTTTCAGCTTCCTGCGTCAAGAATTTTCTAGCCAACACCTTCTAAATGATCATAAAATTCCATTTATAGAGACAAGGATACAATAAGAAAAAGGATCATTTAGGTCAAAAACCCTAAACCAAACTAACCATCCCAAAGCCTATAGGAGAATGAAATCTAATCTATTTGTACCTCTACAAAACATTCCCAGGAACAAGCTACCTCTTTTGAAAAAGATCAAATCAATAGTTAATGCACTTGGGGATAATCAACAAATCTGATTTCATCCATGAATCAAAACAAAATATCTTCAAAGAAACCAAATTGCAAGAAATTTGATCTTCCCCCTTTGCTGAATTTGCATATCAGTCAAGTCTGAAATGAAAAATCTTCACCAAACTCTAATCCCAAAAATAAGTCATTACTACTTCTACCAATTTGGTCAAATCTGAAAATAACCACCGCCACTGTGTTCGTGGTCTTCTGGCATTTCCAAAAGCATATAATACTGATATATTTTGATAAAAAAATGAGTCCTGCAGGCATTTTTTCATGAGCAACCTCCATTTAAATTTTTCAATTTATTTCAATAGTTGGACTTCATAGTTCAGATTTTAATTTTTGCTGCAGACTTGAAATTTGAGGTGGGCCCCATGTGCCATGTGGCACTTCTGGATTGACTCGGCTAACACCTCATGGCCATGTAGAACTATCTGCACACCCTCTGCCATGTGTTGCATTTTTATTAGCCTGTATCATTGACTAGGCGTCCACCTATGACACATCCACCAACTCATCACCCTACCACATGGTAGCATGTCACTTCCCCTCAATGGTTAACTATCATGCATCTTCATCTTGCACTATAGTAACCATCATTGGATCAACATGCATCTCGAGGCAGCTGACCAACTATCCATCTTCTACTTCATCACTATTCATTGCCAAGTGTCACATCCTTATTGGTTTGTTGATCCACCTAGGTGCTTGACTATATTTTCTTGGCCACATCATCACCTTGACAGGTGTCACTCTATCGCTAATCCACAATGGTATCCATCCTGCATCTTCATTTTTGCAGATCAGTGACGACTGTCGATCTGGGCACATATCCTAATGCAACTGATCATGTACTTGCATGTTTCATCAAAATATACCTTAGCTCACATGTGGGTCCCACCTACCAAGTCACCATCTACGTCACTATCAGCTTAGCGCCTTGGGTTTCATGTTTGCATTAGACTGGCCTTTGTATATGCATCCATACTTGGACACAATGTAGTTGAGTGTTTTGTTATTTGAATAACTTGAAATCACTCCACATAGCAAATGTGGGACTAAGCTCCCTTTATAATATAATATTTCCTATCAAAATTTAACTTGGCATTCACGCCCAGCTGGGCCCACACAAATTCAAAAGGCTTCTCCACATAGCCTTAATTTCTCTTATCTCTTTCTTTACTACTACCCTCGGTGGACTTGTATTTAGCTATCTCTTGTACGCCACATAGAGGATAGCTTGTACGCCACACAGAGCGAATGTGGGAGAATACATCTTTACAATATGCAGTCCACATATCTGCAATTCAAACATTGCTACATGCAAGGCCTTGATATTTCCTTCCACTTGCAAGTAGCAACCCAAAGGAGTCACATGCATTCCAAAAATAGTGTGCAACATTTCATTAGTTTCATGTGCTTCTTGTTTGCATACTGCAAACCTCTCAGCAGCTTCCTCCATTTGTGCATAACACTAAGAGGCTTGTGCAGCCCCATGGTGGCTCATGCAAGACCTCTAAAACTCATAGCTCCTCCTCAAAATCATTCTACTTCTTACCAAAAGGAGGACACATTCTTTAAGCTTGAAAAACCACCCATTCAAAACCCCACTCAAGTCTACAAATTCTTATTATTTTGTTGTGTTGCAAACAACAACCAAAGAGATCTCACGTAGGTATGAGAGGGAGGCTCACATAGACTGGAAGGAGGTTCATGCAAGGCCTCTTTTTTGTTTATTGGCACACACCCAACCAAACTCTTGTATGTGTTGCCAATCATTTTTATTTCATTGGCATTTTGCTAATAAAAATATCCATTCATTTATCTTTAGTTCTTCATGTTAGGATTAACAGTCCACAAAACAACTAAGAAGAGGGGATGAATCAATTTTATAATAGAATATTAAACTTTAAACTTTAATCTTATCAATATCAGATCCAATGAACATAATGAATGCCAACACAATAACACAATATTTTGGTTACGGGGAAACCCTGTTAAAGGTAAAAACCCCAGTGGGAATTAGCACCCACTAATGATGTTTAGAGAGTATAGTAATCCTTGTTAGAAGATATAGCCTTGTTAGGAGCTTATTGAAACATTACAGTACATAGTCCTTGTTAGAGGATAGACCCTATTAGGAGTCAAGAGAAAAAGAGAGCTCACTACCCAAAGAAGGTTAAGTCCACCTTCTGAACTCACTAGTTCACAACAAGTGTATATGAAGAAATACACAATCTTTTGAATTGTTTGCTAGCAAATGTCTTTTCTTGATCAGTTCCAATGAAGTTCACTAACAATCCTCTGCTCTACATATAGAAAACATAAATTTTCAACCTCCTTATATCACTCTTATCACATCCATGTCTCTTCCAAAGAAAAGACCTTTTATTTATACCTTATTACATTTTACCAAGAATAGGTCGGCCCATAAGGCTTTCCTAATTATAAAAAATTGCATTGGTCCTTGCTAAGATACACATGGTATCATAAAAAAGTTTACAATGATTACATTACAACAATTAAAGACTGGCATCCTTGAATTATGCTTGCCAAACAAAACACACGCTTCATTCCTTGAGTCGACTTCTTGATAAGCCATTGCTAGAGCACATGCCACAAATGATGTCACCAATAATTTTGTACCTTGCTTTAACCAATGAAATTATTTTAGTACCTTTTCCATTATCCTGCAAGATCACATACCTTGAATCCAATCCCTCTGAAATCTATACCAAAAACTCAAAGACTAACTCTATCAATTCTCACTGTCACAGTCTAGTGACCAGTCTTTACCAAAATAGTTGTATCTTCCTCAATAAGCATCCATTAATGATGTGATCTCAGATATAAGATCACAACATGCATCTAAACTCTCTTCTAACTTCACAACATCTAAAACATCTGTACACCTTTAGTACACTGTGATTACTAGTCTAGCTCCTTCATAGAAGCATATGTTGACATCAGTGAAAAAGCACAAATGACAATAGTATGAGTGCCCATCCAGTAATGTAGTGATTAAACATATTAAATGTCTCAATCACTACCCATGCATTAGCAATATCCAACAATCTCCCCCTTTGGCATTGATGTCAACATATGGGAAAATCTTATCCCAAAGTTGTATCAACCCAAAAATCCTTCCACAGATCAATCTCCCCAAACAGTGAGGATTTTCTCATAACAACAGTCCCCCTTTGACAACAATGGAAAAGGGTGCCAACTGCCTTCATAGATAAACTTTCTTCTAGGATCACTCCCCCTAAGGAGTAGATCCCTACATTCAGTCTATAAAATGATGAGGCTCTAAGCACTTCTAGACTGATGCATCTCTACATCATTTAGTTCTGACTAGGAGGGGCCTGAACCCTTAACATACCTCTAAGATATTCAAAGGTATCTTTTGGTAGTGGCTTTGTAAAGATGTCTACAATTTTCTCTTTTGTACTGATATATTCAAGGTTGATTTCTTTTTTTGCCACCTTGTCTCTTAAGAAGTGATATTTGATAGAAATGTGTTTAGTTTTAGAGTGCATCACCGGATTCTTTGACATGTTTACTATGCTAGTGTTATCACAATGGATAACCACAGGCTCATTAAAATTTATTCCAATGTCTATCATCATTTGTTTCATCCAAACAATTTGAGTGCAATTTATAGCAACAGCAACATATTCTGATTCAACAGTAGATTGTTCTATACAATCTTGTTTCTTACTTAGCCAAGAAACCAACTTTTTCCCAAGGAAAAATGCACCACCACTTGTACTTTTTCTATCATCAATATTTCCTACCCAATCAATATTTCAAAGCTATCATTCCTATCATACCATAAACCATAGTCTATGGCCTCTGAGATACCTCAATATCCTTTTAACAGTAGCTAGATGAGTCTCTTTGGGTTCTGCCTGATATCTAGCCACAATTCCAACAACATTAGAAATATTTGGTCTGGTGTGAGTCAGATATTGTAGACCTCCAACCATTGATCTATAAAAAGTCTGAAAAACATATTTTGATTCATCATCAATTTTTAGCTTGTTTCCAATCACCACAGGTGTTCCTACTAGTTTACAATCTTCCATACCAAATTTCTTAAGAAATTCTTTGAGATATTTGGTCAGAGAAATGAAAATACCATTCTAATTCTGAGTTATTTACTATCCAAGAAAGAATTTAATTTCACCTATCATGGACATCTCAAATTCACTTTCCATTTCTTTAGAAAACTTCTTACACAGATCATCATTACCTCTAAAGATAATGTCAAAAACAAATACCTCTACTATCAGGATTCCATCTTCAGTAGTTCTTAAGTATAGATTACTGTCTACATTACCTTTTCTGAATCCAAGTCCAAGCAGATACTTGTCCAACCTTTCATACCAAGCCCTAGGAGCTTGCTTCAACCCATATAGTTCTTTCTTTAACTTGCACACCATGTCTTTGTCTTCACATATCTGGTTGTTCTATGTATACGTCTTCTTCAAGGTATCCATTCAAAAATGTATATTTAACATCCATCTGATATAATTTGAATTTTTTGTGTGTAGCATAAGATAGAAATAATCTTACTACCTCTATTCTAGCAATAGGAGCAAATGTTTCTTCAAAGTCTATGCCTTCTTGCTATGAGTATCCCTTACACACTAGTCTTGCTTTGTTCCTTACAACTATTCCTTCTTCATCCATTTTGTTTCTAAAGACTCATTTTGTTCCTATAACATTTTTATTTTTAGGTCTTGGAACCAATTCCCAATTATTATTTTTCTTTATCTGATCTAATTCTTCTTTCATGGCATTTATCCAAGATTCTTCTTTAAAGGCTTCATCTGTAGTCTTTGGTTCAACTTTGGAAATCAAACAAATTTCTTCTCTAACTTTAGATCTAGTTAGCACTCCCTGACTAGTATTTCCAATAATTTGATTTTCAGGATGGTTATTTTTTACATACCTTAGAGTTTTAGGAGTTTCAGTGGTCTTGCTTGTATCATCACAAGCCTCTTTTTCACTTTCTTCTTCAACAAGTAGTACATTGTCCATATTAGTCTTTCCATCCAAAGTGATGGATCCTACTCCTATGATGGATTTTGGGAGATTATCCCCAAATCTTATAACACCTCCATCATAATTTACTAATTTAACAAATTTGTTCTTATCACCAGTCATGCGATGAGAACATCCACTATCAATTATCCATTTAGTTTTCTTGTCAACATGAGATACTAAGGATTTTTCTTCATGAACTGGTTCATCTTTAATAGAAAAAAATCCAATCTCTTCATTGTCTAAATCATCATTATCATCAGAGATTCCTTCACCTGCATAATAACATTCTTTATCTCTTCTGATCTTTACATAATCAGGTTTGTATTTAGGAACTCTTGTAGGACATCTAGATGCAAAATGACCTACCTTATTGCATGAAAAACATTTCAAAGGTAATTTTCCTTCAAATTTTCCCTTATCTCTTTTCTCTCTTCTAGCTATTAGTGCAACAAGTTCTTCCATCTTCTTTTCTTCTTCTATTATCTTCTCCCATTCCTTAGCATATTCACCAAGTTCTTCTCGCATGTCTTCTTTTCTTGTACTCAGAAGTGCAGATACTTTCTTGTGTGTGGATGCCCTAAATGTAGATTCAACTTTAGGAGTAGCTTCTCCTAATTCCACAGCTTCAAAGGTGGTTAATTTTTAAATCAACATCTCTCTGCTAAAGTTTGGAGTCAAGGGTATAGTTTCTTGAATTGACATTTCCTTGAATTTGTAAGTAGGGGTTAGAGATCTAAGAATCTTTTCAATGACTTCATCTTCATCATAAGTACCTCCACAATTTTTTATTCCAACCATAGCTTCTATAACCCTTTGAACATAGGCTCTAATGCTTTCATCTTCTTTCATTTGTAGCTTCTCCATTTTTGTCTTCTAGTTTTGCAATTTCACTTGTTTGGTATATTTGTCTCCTTCATAGAGTGTCTCTAGTCTATTCCAAATATCATGTGCCAAATATAGATCTTTAATCTCAGTAAACTCACCTTTAGATAGTGCGTTGATCAATGCTTCTCTTGTAACCATGTTGCATGAAAATAGTTTCTTTTCATCATTGGTGGCTGACCCTATTTCATTCTCAGCTTTCAAGGTTTCCTTCTTCTTGACAATCATCCGGTAGTCTATGCCCAAGCATAGAAAATGTGATCACATCTTATTTTTCCAACTATCAAAGTTTTCAGGATCAAATTTAGGACTATCCTTTCTATAGTATGCCATTTTCCAAGATCACCTCAAGCTGTTAAGCTTTCTCTCCAAGCACCACAAGCTCTGATACCAATTGTTAGGATTAACAGTCCACAAAACAACTGAGAGGGGGGGGGGGGTGAATCAGTTGTATGATAGAATATTAAACTTTAAACTTTAAGCTTATCAATATTAGATCTAATGAACATAATGAATGCCAACACAATAACATAATATTTTGGTTACGGGGAAACCTTGTTAAAGGTAAAAACCCTGTTGGTAATTAGAACCCACTAATGATGTACTAAGAGTATAGTAATCCTTATTAGAAGATCTAGCCCTGTTAGGAGCTTATTGAAACATTACAGTACATATTCCTTGTTAGAGGATAGACCCTGTTAAGAGTCAAGAGAAAAAGAGGGCTCACTTCCCAAAGAAGGTTAAGTCCACCTTCTGAAATCACTAGTTCACAACAAGTGTATATGAATAAATACATAATCTTTTGAACTATTTTCTAGAAATTGCCTTTGCTTGATTAGTTCCAATGAAGTCCACCAACAACCCTCTACTCTACATACAATAGACACAAATTTGCAACCTCCTTATATCACTCTTATCACATCCATGTCTCTTCCAAAGAAAAGACCTTTTATTTATACCTTATTACATTTTAGCAAGAATAGGTCAGCCCATAAGGCTTTCCTAATTATAAAAAATTACATAGGTCCTTGCTAAGATACACATGGTATCGTAAAAAATTTTACAATGATTATATTACAAAAATTAAAGACTGACATCCTTGAATTATGCTTACCAAAAAAAACACATGTTTCATTCCCTGAGTCAGCTTCCTGATAAGCCATCGCTAGAGCACACGCCACAGATGATGTCACTAATCATTCCATACCTTGTGCTGACCAATGAACATCTGTTAGTACCTTTTCCATTATCTTGCAAGATTGCATACCTTGAATCCAATCCCTCTGAAATCTATACCAAAAATTGAAAGACTGACTCTGTCAATTCTCACTGTCATAGTCCAGTGACCAGTCTTTACCAAAACAGCTATATCTTCCTCAATATGCATCCATTAATGATGCAATCTCATATATAAGATCACAACATCCATCTAAACTCTCTTCTAAATTTGCAACATCTAAAACATCTATACACCTTCCGTACACTGTGATTACCAGTCTGGTTCCTTCATAGAAGCATAGGTTGACATGAGTGACAAAACACAAATGACAATAGTATGAGTGCCCATTCAGTAATGTAGTGATTAAACATATTAAATATTTCAATCACTACCCATGTATTAGCGATATCCAACAGTTCATGTTGGTGTTTTATCAAACCATGTGTATAGCTCCCTTTCATGTTCACGCTGCCATTTAAAAATGACCCGTAGCCTCCACACTTTCTCCATCAACACTGATGCTGGCTTTTACTTTGGTTTGATCAATAAGAAATAGAGCCCGGTATCCTATAGAAATTTGAATCTAGCTCTTTCATTGAGAGATTAATTGTGATTATTAAAATGTGCCTTGTTGTCTCCAAGGGAAAGCAACCTTTCTTCAATCTTAACCTTTACTTTTCTTCTTAGTTTCATTACTTATCAAATTGTTGTGCAGTATTCAAAGCCATAACTTTCAAATGCTTTGGACAGTGACTTTACTTTCCATTTTTATTTCTTCTTTTGAGAAACCAAAACTACTGACTTCAGAGATCCTATCTTTGTCATCATCAAAGGCTGCTTTAAAATAATGAGGCAAATCGGGCTCCAAGTGGCTCTGGCCTAAAAAAATTTCAAACTCAAACATCTGGCCCCAAAATCATCTAGAACAACTGGCATCTGCAATTGGATCCAATCCAGACAACTGGAAACTTTAAAAAATTTCAATTTCTATTACTTTGCTAGTCACGCCATTTAAAGACAAACCAAAACATCTCACTGAATGTTGAAACTTAGTAGACACGAACTTGTTAATATAGATAATCACCCTGTAAAAGGGATTCACCAAAAAATGAACGAGGTGGGAGATTTTAAAATTTGAAAACACCCGTTCAGAATTACTAGCAAACACAAATTGAAAACACTATCGACTGCCTCGGAAGGAGATAGATGAAAAATATCAAACGATGAGCTGAGGATGAGCCATTGAATCTGGAAGAAGACTCATATGAAAGGAATGAAACACAATAACCCTCAACTAGAGATGAGCATCTGGTAAAAATCTATGAATTTATGAAAATGATTACTTTGCACAGTTATTCTATCTCTACTTTTCGTCATTATTGAACACCTTTTGTTTGATCTTGGAATCATGTCAAATGGAACCTTCATGGTCTAAAACCCTAGATAGATGATCTTTCTCACACATAGAAAACAAGGATGTGATCCATTTCACTTGATGACCAACTGATAATCAATAATAAATCTTCAAAGTCGGCCACTTGGAACATCCTAAACTAGAAAATAGTGAAACAGTAGGTGCATCCGGAACTGAATGAACAAATAGGTCAAACGGATTGGTCATGATCTAAAACTTATCAAGGAGAATCAATTCCATGTCTACATTATGAAAAAACCATCAATTATGTTTGACCTTAAACCGGGTGCAAATGGCAAGACCCCAAAGTAAGCCACTCAAAAACTAAACTATGCACTCTTGGAGAAACTTAGTAATCTGCAAATAGAATGGCTCTGGAAAACATGTCAAATGAGAACATGGGGGGCTGAAAATTGGTATGGAAATTATTTATCATGCCTAAAAAATGATGCAATAACCTGCATGTCATAAATATTAACTAAGTGTCAAATGAAAACCCTCAAAGTAGGCCCCTCAGTGAAAACCAGATAGGATGTAAAGTGCAGATTTGTAGAAAGCCCTTCAAATGAGTATCTTCAAAAATTGTCTAAGCTAAATTCTTGAAATTGTAACCAACTGAAAATACCAAATGAAATGTGAGGAACACATGTCCCAAGCACTTATGCCCTGAAAATCAACAGGCCTATCCTTACATGCACTTGAACTTAGGTCTTTTAAACTGTTCTTTGAAGGGCACAAACTTTGCCTTAGGAAAATTCTCTGAAACTTGACTCTAAAATCAATTTGGATTTTAGAGTACCAATAGGTACAAATGAATTTATTATTGAAGACATCACTAATGGTGATCCTGATAATGTCAAGGATGATGAGTACATCACCGTTGCTGGAATACAACCAGAAGAACAAGCCCTCACCGAGCCAGCAACAAGTATAATATCAGGTGACCTTCCAATTTTAGTTAAAGTAGTGGATATTATTTCTCAAAAGGAACTTGAAGGCTCAATCCCTAAGAAATAAAAGAACACAATAGGGGAACAAGGGACAAGTACACAAGGCAGTGTAGAGAAAAATGAGCCTAAGGAGAAAGAGGCTAAAACTCAAGCACCGGAAGCTCCTAAGCCAACATACACCACCGAGACAACCACCACCAACACTAAATCAGAGGCCCCTACTCAATCAACTGAGACTCAGGTCACTAGAGAGAAGAAGAAAGAAGATAATGTGTCAATCGAGTAAGAAAAGACAAACATAGAGGTAAAAACTCTAGTACCCTTTGTAAATTCATCTCCACAAGAGAATAAGAAGAAAAATAAACATGGAAAAGGGCCAGTCACTTTGGATGAAATAACTAAAATTATTGAATGTGACCCAAGGACTTTGGACCCTGAAGAGTTAAGAAATTATGGATAATTGTACACAAGGAAAGCTACACAGGAGAAACTAAGTAAAGAAAGTAGATATTAGAAGATGTAAGAGACATTCTTTAGCAGGTTGTTCTTGATGTCACAATATATGAGGATACTCCCATATTGGACCAACTTTTATCTCTTACAAGCCACATTAATGCCCCTGACATAGATGTGGAGAATAAGATTGAAGATAGGGAAGAAGCAAAAATACAATTAAAACTTGCAGAGAAAATCAGTCAAGAAGTGGCTATCAATAAGTTAAAACTTTCTGAGGTTATAACCGAGTTACAACCTATAACTCAAAAAATTATTCAAATTTTGTTTAAGTTATACACTGTCAACACCTTCACCATCGAGGCCATTGAAAAGATAAAGAAGATAGATGTAAAAAATTTGGCCAGTGCAAATGCTTCTCTAACCGAGCCCAATGCTTTTCATAAGCATATACTTAAAGTCCAAGAATTGAGGCAGCTGAGAGAAGACTTAGGGAAGTAGGAGGAAATCATAAGTGATCAAGTCACTGAGTTGCAAGTCGAGTTGCTACCACACTTGAAGATTGTAGAGTGAAATATTGAGAAGGCTAAGGTATTAGTAGCCACCCCATAAATTTTATTTTTGGAAAACATTATTGACATGAATTCACATGTCAGTCTTGAGCACATTGCTCTTGATAACTTGAAAGAGGGATGGGAAAACCTCTTAGCTTCATTGTAGAAAACCCACCAGCACATATTTGACAAGTTGTAAGTACATTTTGTTTTGGAATTAATTTTAAAAAGGGGGAAATCATGTATATGCCTATGTACTTCACTATATACCAAGAGCATGCAAAAAGGGGGAGTTTTGCATAGAAGTTAGTAAATTTTTGGAGAATGTATATTTTGTATTCATATGGAGTTAGAACATTTTTGAGATTTGGTACATATACATTATGGTTTTGATACTAATGCCAAAGGGGAAGATTGTTATCTCTATTTGAGCATTAAGTGTTTTCATTAGTATCAAATAACAGTCGATAAGCTACACCATTCAAGTCAGTAAAATTTGGAATAAGGAGTTAAACAAGTTACTCAGTTGAACTTACAAAACCTTCATACCGAGCAATTACAAGGCAAAACCTAAAGCTAAAAAAATATAGGTTTAATCGAGCATGTTTACCGAGCATCAAATTTTACCGAGCACCAAGCATCAATTTATTCACCGAACATGGAAGGCAATGTTTATCGAGTTGTTCGGGAAATGGCCCATAGTAATCAACAATGGCACATATCTCTATGTAAGTAGTTTACACAAATCTATAAACATTTTAACAAGATTGAGACACATTTATTATGGATGTAATCATTTAATATTATGATGATTCCTATGTAATAGTTAGATCTAGGTTATTTTTGTACACCATAGATCTTAGGTTTTCTAAGATGATGTAAACCTAATTAGGTCAAAGAAGTATCTATATAATTGTAATAGATGTCATTTTATACGAGACATGACAAAAATATCGTGAAGCAGTAGCCACACACAAGACATTAGAGATCAGACAAGAGTTTACATGAATGAACAGTTACCAGAGATAGTATTCAGTTTATTAGAAAGATACAAGGCTACCAAGAAGGATAAAGAGAATATTCTACACATCAAGGTGAAATATACTTAGTATTTCATAGATCTAATTCAGACAAGTACAAGTTGTCATTTATAGATATTTTTTGTTATCAATTTAACCATTATAATAGGATTGTAAATCTCTTAATAGAGTAGACTTAACATTCTATTGTAAATCTCCTTTAATCGAGTGCACACTTATTTGGTGTTGCTAAAATCCTTTCAGAAGGTAGATCTAGTCGATCTTATATTACTCCTAACAGGGTAATATTACCATAAGTAATCACAATTATAGCCTTAACTGGCATACTTTATTTACTACAGTAGTGAAGAATTTGTGGGTGTCATCCCCACCGCATTTTTTACCTTTTAACAAGGGTTTCTGCATAACCAAAATACTTGAGTCACGTGTTAACAATTCATGAATGTTTTATTGTTTTTTTTCATGCACTATACATTTACAATTTATGTGAATGTATGTTACAAACAATGGATTCAATTGGTTAGTTAAGCACTACTATTGCAGATTGTTAATTCAATAAAAAAAATTGAGGGTACTGATTCACCCCTCTCCTCTGAGTATTATATCTTTCCTATCCCAACAGAATGCACCTAATGAATTTTAAGAATATACAACACTTAAATTTTATGAGATTAATGCACATAATGAACCTTATGAAAACCAAGAGCATGCACATATCTTAACACCTCCTAGAATAATTCGTAGAAAACCAAATTTTCTAAGTGACATTGATGAAAATATTGCGAGGCCAATGCATGATAAAATTTCTAAAAGAACTTCTAGAAGAACAGTTAAAAGAATTTGGAATAACTATTCTAAAAATTTAAACCAAAGTGGAAGATGCCAATTAGTTGTTGAAATGATAAAAAAATATGAAATTTAGAGAGACAGAGAATTTTGGGGTTAAGAAAAAACAAGAATATTAGTGAAAGAACTATTGTGAGAAATCTTTTTTATGAATACGAATCCATTGGTACGAAAGCATGTACAAAATATTCTAATATTACTCGATGTGTCCTCACATCAACCATAATGGGGAAGGAAATAAAAAAAATCTCATTTAATAAGAAAAACAAGCAAGTCATTAAGGATAAGTAGAAAAACATTACACAATGCCTTAGAGAGGTGAGAGAAAATTGGGGATCCTAACAATAATTCTCAATGGGAATTCTTGAGTAGACTCCCACGCGAGTACAGGGTTGTTGTTGATACACTAAGAATGTTAATTGAACTTTTTTGGCATGACAAAACAAGGGTTTCACCCAACCAAAATGATGTTGTTAGAAGGTGAATTAGACTTAGAAACCATGAACCACATCCAGAACACTATTTAGACATGACTCAAACACAATTTTATGAAAGGTTTCTTTAAAGCTTTCCTCAGATTAAAATTAGCCTAAGATTTTTTGAGATGAAAAAAATATTTTATGTTAAGATTAATCATGCATGTACTATGTGTTTTTGTAGGGTCCATGTTGTATGATATTTATCATTATATGTGGTGTACTTTGCACACTAATGATGTTTTGTAGGAATGTGGTCTACAATCATCTCCTAAGTCATCGAGAGAATTTATTTCAAGTGCACTATGTAGAAGAGATGATGGGTGCATTTACTATAAGATGATGTGTTTGAAAGGATTTTTTGGACTACATGCAGTGGTTTGTAACAATTGCCTAGATGCCTTTATCTAGAAGAAAACATCAAATTGGTAAGTCAATACTTTCTATTGGAAAATACAAGTCAGTCACATATGATGTTAAAGATGGAAAATAATTAAAGAGGTGTGAGTTAGTGAAAAGGGACATATGCATAGCTAATTTTATGAATATGTTTCAAGAGAAAGTATTTTACATGAGAACATAGGTCCCACACATAGAGCTAGGTGGTTAGATGATAAATTCAAGTTGTGTAAGGACACTTTCCCCCTTGTTACTATTTTTTTTGTCATTGACTTTGCTAAGAATTATATACCAAAACCTCAAAATGAAGTGCAACCTATGTATTACCACTCTACACGAGTTACTCTTTTTGTACACATATCATTCATGTATGCATATGATAGCACAAAGGAGGATAGAAAGGTTATAAGAGAGTATCACTTCTATATCAATGATGATCATACTCATTCCTCAGAGTTTGTGCAAGGATTATTTACAGTTCTATATGATAGTTTAAGGGGAAGAGGTATAAGATACAACCAACACTTAATATGGTCGGATAATTGCACTGCATAATTCAAGAATGCAAGGATGTTCTATTGGTTGAGTAGGATGCATGTGAAAAGTGGTGTACAAATTTTATAGAATTTCACTGAGGTGAGGCATGGAAAGGGAGAGCATGATGGTGTGGGAACATGTGTGAAAAGAAGTCTTACTAGAGAGGAATTTAAGTATGAAGGTGGCGCTGTGTTAATAGATGCAAAAACAATTGACCAATGGTGTAACTCTACGATGGGACTAGGTAATGCATGTAACTCTATGATTTCTATATTTTTTTGGTTGATACATGAATCTAACATTGAAAACTATCTAGATTGTTGTACACTTATAGGATCAAGTGACATGCATTCATTTAGAAGTTCAAATGCAACATCATTAGCTATTCATACTATAAAAATTGCATGCTTTTGCTCTTCGTGTATGCATTTTGTGTGGGATGAATGTGAATCAAAAGAGTGGGTTGATCAATTATCTTGTAGACCTTTGGAAACCATAGATACATCTCAACTTCCCATAGAACTACAAATGAACCAGTTTGAAGCATCAGTGGATTTTGACCATATATCAGACCTAGTTGAACTAGGTAATTTCTCTAAATTTTGTAGGTTAAATCAATTTTAAATGTTGGTTTTGGTATTAACTAATCCTTCTATTAAATATGGGAATTGTATATGCAGTTATTGCATATGAGAAAAATGAAGAAGGAATAGACTACCTTTTGTATTGTTGTATTGAGGCCAAAAATAAATTTACAACTACAATCATTGATGGAGAGGGTATTTAGTACCCAATAGCATATGTTGTTGTCACAGGGACATGGCTTAGAAGGTACCATTATTGTGTCTAGTTGTATTGATACCTATTAAGATATGTTTATTACACTTTGCATTGATTTGGTTAGTAAGCTCTATAAAATGTAGGTATCCTATCAAGAATTCTAATGCCTGGTTGTTTGAGGACTTTGAGATAAATAGATATATTCTTCATTACTCTAACCTTATTGCTGAAAAAAATATTCAATTCATTAAGTATTGTGGAAGATCTCTTAATAATAATTTGTGGAAAGTTCATGAATTTGACCATGAGGCAATACTTGACACAATAAGGGCTAGAACTAATCCATAAGGTTCTCTTGACTAATTTTGGGCAATATAGAAGAATGATTTCAACAATTTTGTGTATATCTTCAAGGTTCTCTATGCGCATATTTAGAGGCCAAATTTTGTACTTCAAAATGACAATGAGATGTAATGTGCATAAATTGATGCCAACTTTTGTATAAAAAAGGGCTACCATGTGCATATTAGATGCTGATTTTTATGTAAAAAAATGGCAATGAGTTGTCTTGTGCATGTTAGATGTCATTTTTTGCATATAAAGGTGCAATGAGATTCCATGTGCATATTAGATGCTGATTTTATGTGGAAAAAGGTCAATGAGTTTTCATGCACATGTTAGATGCCAAATCTTGTATATAAAAGGTTCAATGGGCCTAATTTGCAAATATATTATTGAAATACATGTATTCAATCCTCCCAGTCCCTACCTTTGAAGAATTTGGCATTTACTTTTGATCTTTATCTTTTATTTTGTATGTTGAAAAATAAATAAGTGTGCAATCTATTTAAAATTTTATTACTTAAATATAAATTACCATTAAGAACATGTTCAGACAGATCTTTAAAAAAACTATTCTTTAAACTACATAACATGGATGTGACTGCAAAAGCTCATGTCATATGAGCAACATTGGCTATATTTCAATTTGTTCACCATGGGATCAATTAATTTTCTCCATTAGCTCTGATTATCTAGGTAAACACTAGTGACAACTCCATCTTGCACATAGAGGCCCTCGAACATTCGCCAGCACACCGGATCAGAGTGTCCCTAAGGGTCACTAAGCAACATTGGGAAGCAATATTTCTTGGGGAATATCTTAGATCTTATGTGAGGTATCAATGAATCATCAAGTTCTAAAAGACCATATTATGGAGGCCTACAATTACCTATCTCAATTTTGGGAGATTCCACTTTGTTTTAATTTTGCATCCCTATCTTGGTTTATGCCAAAAGTTGCAATGTTGCTCAATTGAGATGAGAAACATTATCTATCATTCAATTCATTCACCATGGGATCAATTCATCTACTCCATTAGCTTTGGTTGGCTAGGTAAATGATAGTGACAACTCTGTCTCACACATAGAGTCCATCGAACATTCGTGAGTACATCAGACCAGATTGTCCCTAAGGGTCACTAAGAACAATTGGGTAGTGATCTTTCATGGAGAATATCTTAGAGTTCATGAAAGGTATCAATAAATTTTTAGGTGCTACAAGACCATGTTATGGAGGCCTACACTTACCTATCTCATTTTTGGAATATTCCCCTTCATTTTAATTTGGCATCCCTATCTTGGTTTATGACAAAACTTGCAATGTTGCTCAATTGAAATGAGAAACATTGGCTATCTTTCAATCCATTCATCATGGGATCAAATCATCTTCTCCATTAGCTCTGGTTGGATGGGTAAGTGCTAGTCACAACCTTGTCTCACATACGAAGTCCCTCGAACATTCACAAGCACATCAGACCAGTGTCACTACGGGTCACTAAGCAACATTGGGTGGAAATTTTTCCTAGGACATATCTCGGATCTCTCATGAGGTATCAAAAAATGTTAGGTGCCACATGACCATATTATGGAGGCCTAAAATTATGTATTTCAGTTATCGAAGATTCCCCTTCATTTTAATTTGGAATCCCTATCTAAGTTTATGTCAAAATTTATAATGTTGCTCAATTGAAATGAGCAACATTGGATATCTTTCAGTCTGTTCTCCTTGGGATTGAATCATCTTCTCCATTAGGTCTAGTTGGTCGGATGAATGGTAATGAAAACCTCATCTCACCCATGGAGTTCATCAAACATCCACGAGAATACCAAACTAGAGTGTCCCTAAGGGTCACTAAGTAATATTGGTAAAATTGGGTATTTCACACTTTTCACCAACTTGTTCCAAAAAAAAATCCACAAGAAATAGAAACCCCATAAATGACCCATTAATATAAATCTTCCTATGACCCTTATTTGGTCAATCAGGAAAATTTGACACAATAGATAAAATCATTACATATTTTGGCTTTTCATGCCTTATTACATCAAATTAAGTCACATATGATTTTTATTACATCATGCCACAATGAATTTCATAAACATGTTTTTGATAGACTAAAACTAACTGAATATCTTGAAGGAGAGGTTGACAATAGATTGAATATTTCAAAGATAGTGATTGATGATCACCAAGCTACTAAGGTATATGTGAGACATTAAATTAGTTAATGTATTGTCATTGATGTCGACTAGTTTTGACTGTACTTATCATGATGGTTACAAACATCTTAAGAAGGAAATAATAGGGAAAGAATGAGATATCTACATGAAAATGAGATGAATGAGAAAGATATGGATATGATATTCATTGGGTAACTTAATAATGAGTCCATGACACTATGTTAGTGATTTGATTGTATTACATAATTCTGTTATGGATTGAAGATCAAGAATGAACAAGTTTATGTGGTCATCAAATGAAGAATTCAGTATACACTGAGTTGGAACAGTGTACACCAAACAAGTGTAGTGTATACCGAGTATAGTATTAATCGAGTTAGTTATCATTGACACAACACGATATTGATCGAGTAAAAGAAATAAATGGAACCAATAACTTTTGACTAAAGATGATGAGTTGGATAATTGTTGATGATTCTAAGGTAAAAGATAATATTTTTTATGATGATCAAATGTCTGACAAAATTAAAGGATGATTAAATGGAGAATGAAATTTGTTATTGACACAATTGTCGAGGAAGGTTAAAGAGAAAAAATCAATGGTGAAGATTAAGAGGCAAAATCTATGGCTCAAAATAAAATAGTTTATGATGTCTATAAAAGGAGACAAGAGATTCAGATTGATTTCTAGAGAATATGCATGTGAAGATTTCATTCATGTGAAGCTTGTCAAACAGGTTGAAGATAGAACTGAACAATTTTGCAAACAACACCGAGCATCAGAGAAAAGAATCACCGATCATAAAAGAGTTGGAGGAAACAAAGAGATTGAATTGAGTATAATGGCTAGAGGTATTTTGAGCTTAGCATAGATTTGAAAATCTACAAAACAAGTTGTATTTGAATCAGATCATTACTATAACAATCTAACCATTTCTACAAATAAATCTCTTAACCGAGTGGGACTTAACAATATTTATATTTTAATATTAAATTCAATGATTGTTGATTATTTTCTTGTTGACCCCATAGTGAATGTTTGGTCATGGAGAATTCTTAGTGATAAATCTTGTAATTAGGTCACACCTTATAGTGTGTTATTGTAACCTATAAGAGGGTTGGATCTTAACCGAGCTCACTTTAGAAGAGTGAAATTATTTTGGGTTACTGGTCCCAGGTGATTTTTCCCCTAACAGGGTTTCCACATTAAAAACTAAGTATTATATGTGTATGATTGTGGTGAATTATTATTTTACTTTACACATTATTATAACTAGATTAATTGTTAAATACACTAGTTAATTTACTGTTATTTGGTAGATGAACAAAAAGGCATAGTTAAAGTTTTATCGAGTTGATTAAATTGTTCGAAAGATTTTTTTAATACATCACTGAGTGTTTGGTACTGTAGGATAACTGGACTTAAATGAGTCACCCCCCTCTCATTTATCTAATAGTTTCAATTCTATTATAGTAAATAATGAATGTAAACATAATTGATTAATTGCAAAAAATTAAGTTTTGAAGTACAATGATATGCACATAATGAACAAATTTGATCAAATATCAAGTTTCATATATATCAAAATGAACAATAATCGTGCACATATCAAAAAATGACATAGATTCTAAATCAATAATAGTTACAAAAATGTGGCACATGCCATGTCAAGGTTGATATATACAATAAAAATGTTGAATATATACAAAAATTGGTCATTCAATGACCACAACTAGATTTATATTTCTCTATCAATATCTATGATTGGGTTGGTTGGATTGTAAAAAATGATCCTCTTCAAAGCAGTACATAGCTCGTTGGGTGTCTACACAAGAATAATTCAAATGCTAAATTGGATATCTTATCTCCAAATACTATCAAAATAACTAAATACTAGACTGTAATTTATTGGCAATTGAATTGTTGATTACCTCATCTCTTTCTTCTGCACTTGGGATGTGTAGTAATGTTGATGGGATCCTTCATGGGTGAGGAATCCTAACAAAATGGAATGGTAAAGAATATGTAGGAAGTCGCAAAGGGAGATATAATAGGTAAAATACAATTAACACAAGTTAATAACCCAAAGTTGATAACAAATAATACAAAAGTAAAACTCCATGTACTCTTATCCAAATCCATATGTTTAACACACACACACACATACATACATACATACATACATACATACATATACATACATATATATATATATACATACATACATACATATATATATATATATATATATATATATATATATATATATATATATATATATATATATATATATATATATATATATATATATATATATATATATATATATATATATATATATATATATATATATATATATATATATACAGATATATATATACAGATATATATATATATATATATATATATATATATATATATATATATATATATATATATATATATATATATATACAGATATATATATATATATATATACAGATATATATATATATATATATATACAGATATATATATATATATATATACAGATATATATATATATATATATACAGATATATATATATATATATATATATATATATATATATATATATATATATATATATATATATATATATATATATATATATATATATATATATATATATATATATATATATATATATATATATATATATATATTGCATACCAGAGCCTCAGATAGCTCTCCTATACTCTTAGGAGGGATTGTCATTGATGAGGCCACTATGACCATTTCCCATATGAAAATAATAACATATATCATATTCATAAAGGAAGGATTTATAAGATATTTTGAAACAAGAATGCAATCGAAATTGAATATAAAAATGTTACATCTTCCCGCTCCTGAACATCAACAACATCTAGTGCATTCATTAATTCTATAAAACCCAATTGTTTATGTACATAGAAAAAATAAGACATGTACATTGATCATTATACATGTACATCTTTAAACATAATACATTTCAATAAAAAAACTTAAATTGTACTAAATTACCTTTTGTACTTTGGGTGTCCTCGAGGATTTATTTTTTTGTCCCGATATCTTGGAGCCAGGTGGGGTAACCTAGTAGAAACAAAATTAACTAATAGAAACAAATATGATAACACATAGGTTCAATTTAAATTATAAACAATAGGTGTGAAAAATATGATACCACAAAGCTCTCTAGGCCAAAGTTAATTGTATAAAGCATCACATCATCAACTTTGAACATCTCAACCCCAGACAAGCCCTATAAAACATCAAATAAATATACATATTAAGAAAATATATCTTGACACCAAGAAATTATTCTATTTTTATGAATATTTCAAAAATATACCTTAGGTGTTGAACCTACATGTGCACGTCTAGTCGAACGGGCACTTTGTGGTGTGCTTTATGTGTCACCTATTGCACCCTACAATGTATATAATTCATATAACATTTATTTTTTACTCTAAATAAATATTTATTTATTTTAATAAGATATTGGTGATTAAAATTAATAATGTGTCAAACCACAAATAAATATACTTGTGTCTATCTCATAGAAAGCACCATTATTAATAGGTCATTTGTGAGAGCCACATCCTCAATAGAAAATTCCTAGCATATAATCCCATATTATGTACATGAATGGGGTGTCAAACCATCCTCATTTATATTGGTATCTACCCTGACACATATACCCTGAAAGTTGGAGCACATATGCTCAATGGGTTGGGCTGAGCCAAATGGAGCATCTGATGATGAAGAAGGTGGTGCAAGTGATGATCCACCCTCTACATAGACTAACTATGTGCCATGCTCACTAATGACAACAATTAATTTAGTTTCTTAAAGTTTCTGTAAATAAATAGACTCCTTCACTACTACCAATATGACATCATGAACTATGTTTTATTTAGCTAGACACCTCCTATGTTGTGTCTATACCACCCAATGGGTCCCGAATCTATCTTGTGTAGAGCCTCTCCCTTTACCCTGGAACTATCAGATGTCAAATTAATTTGGCTTCTTGTGAAGGATAAAATCACAATATAGCTTTCTCAAAAAAGATAAAGGCACCTCCCAATTATTATAGGGTGCTTGGACAAAGACCATATTGTTAGGAATGGGAACACTAAGAAGGGGGGTGAATCAATGTTCACTATATTTTATCTTTTTACTTTACTCTTGAAACTTAATCTTGATTGCTTAAGTACTAAAATAAACTTCAATATAAACAATCACAACACATAAAACCAATGTGATTACGGGAAAACCCAAATAGGTAAAAACCCTGGTGGGAATTGACACCCACTAAGAACTACACTAGTGTCTTGTGATCCTTGTTAGAAGATCTGCAACCCTGTTAGGAGTTATTCTTTACAATTCTTTTAGAATAGTGACCTTGTCAAGGATCAAACCCTGTTAGGAGTCTTTTACAATAACCCTATTAGGGGTGGGGAAACACTATCCTAGAGCTCACTGCTCAAGTGGTGAAGGCTACAACCTTCTGATCTCAAATACACACTATATCTGTTGGATGAACTGGTGTTGTGACACTGCTTGTCTGATCAGTTCCTTTGATGTGATGATGCTTTGACCTCTTGCAAAGCTCTAATACTTTCTAACTACTCTTCGCATATTTCTTCTCTTCTTATCTTGACTCTATATCAACTTCCATACATTATTACAAAGGCACATCTCATATTTATATGCGCTACCAAAATAATTAACTAGGTCAGCCTATAACCGATTACATACAATGCTTCCAAGTGAATTGGCTCAAGCGTGTTTAAAATCAGAGATTTTTACATGTCTACAACCTAATTACAATAGGCACATAGCCTTTACAAAACAATATTATAACCACTAATCAAAATAGTAATAGTTGGCTGCATACTCTGTTATGTTCTGGCGTTCACTGGTTGTACCTCTTCAACTATCTGTATCTTTGTCATACTTTCACATCTGATCATGCAATCTTAGACTTAGTATGAATACACACTTACCATCTTAACTTCAAGGGCATATACCATAACTTAGTCATACGCACATGTGCTGATGCTTTGATCTACCGGTGCTCTGCTAACTATCCAGTCTTCTATACTTATCCATATTCTAACCTTATGATAATGTGTGCTGACTCCAAAACTCTATATGACTTTTTTTCCATAATTAAAACACTATATCTAGTCATATACAATAGTATAGTCAACTTTCCAACAATCTCCCCCTTTGTCATTAATGGCAACAAAGGAATATGGAAAAGTTTCTATCTATTCCCTTATACAAAAAATCTTTAACATACTCTAACTTATATCTCCCTTATACTCTTTACTATACATCTTATTTACATATATATAAGACTCCATATTCTATAAAATACTCCCCCTTTGACATTAATGACAAAGATGCTCCACAAATGTATCTACAAGTACTTACAAAGAAAGTACATTTGGATAAGCAATCTATAGGTTTTGGATCTCTTGTTTCCAAAATGTAATCAGCGCATTAACAATTTGTAGATGGGTGCATAAGGCCTATTGTAGCTTCTCCATCTTTTCCAAGTCTATACTCAGATCTTGATCATATGTTAGCATAGTGGCATCGATCTCCTTGATGTTCTGATTTAGTATATCTAGAGAGAGCACAAGAGCATTCCTAAGCTGTGTCTACCTTGCCCTTATCTTAGACATCTCTTTCTCATCCTTTTATATCTTTTCTATCTGCCCCTGGTATACATTGTTGCACATATTCACATCAATGGAGGGGTCCTCTACTAATTTTCTTACATTGTCAATCATTGCTTCTGCCTCTTGTATTCTCTTGTAGTGATCATCAGTTAGCTTATCTTGATTCATACAATCTGTAATGATCTTCCTTCCCTTTGTAGAAAACTCCTTCAAAAATGCTTGACCAACCTTTAATGAACTTAGGTCAAGTGAAAAGTTACTAACCAGTTCACTCAATATCTTTTTCATGTATTTCTCTTCTGCTACTTGAGATGCAGATTCTTCCAAGCTAGAGAAGTTAGTCTTGAAGGCTTTAAGAATGGTGCTAACATAATCAACTGTATGGACCTTAGACACTTTCTTGTCTAAAGGTAATAGGTTGTTCAAAATGTTGACTGATTCAAAAAAAAGTGTTCCTCATTACTTGCTTCTATTTTGCTTTCTCTATGGCTAGGACATTGATCTTAATCAAGTTTTCTTCTCCCCAAGATTCTAAGTTTGAGGTGTTTGGTATCAAACTTGTCAACAATGAAGCTAAGGGTGAGGGTGTGATAGGAGTGATATTATTAATTCTTGTTTTATCTTCATAGATATTTCAAAAGATGGCTCTTCTATTGGTTCACTTCCTTTTACCTCTTCTTCTCCTTTCTCCTCTTCTACCTTTTCTTCTTCTTTTCCTATTTCTTATTATGTCTCATTCTCTTCTTTACTAGTTAGATCTTCTATTAGTACTTCTTCTTGTAGCTTGGGTGAATTGTCACCGCATAGAGTTTCAAACTCTCATGTGCTCACAAAGGCTTCCTCAAACTTATCTAGGTCTCTATTTGTGGCCACAATGGCTATCTCTACATTATCAATGAAGATTGTATAATCCTTATGTGTTTTAGTCATGGACACAGACTTTACTACCTCTATATGTGTTACAACTATAGGTGTTGAGTCTTGAGGACCTATCACTAGTACATTTTTGGTCTTTGCTACCTTGGCTTCCTTGGAGAGCACTTGTGTTGTGGGTGGAGTGGGTGGATACATGTGCCTATTCAAGAAAACTTTCTCAAAAATTTTCTTTGTTTCCTTAGCTACCAACTCATAATTTTTGTCCATTATATGCAGTGTTCTTGTCTTAGTTCAGAGGTGTTGCTTCACCAAATCTAACAACAAGGTTTTCTCTTCTAGAGAACATATTGGGAGGCTTTCATCTAGAATTTTATCTCTTACTCTTAGATCCTCCTCAATTTCATGTCTTTTCAAGAATTCCAAGATATTCCATATATTATCCAGAATCACTGTCTTCAGTTCTAGGACTATCTTTTTGAACTTTAGCATATGTTTGATAATCATTCCATGAATTTTTTATTTGTCTATTTCACTAAATTTCTCATACAATTTTCCTATCTGATCAATTATGCCTTCCTCAAAAATCCTTGTACTCAACACTTTAAGACTAGGTCTGAAACCTACTTGTGGAGGTGCTTGAGTGCTCTTTCTCTGACTCCTTGTTTTCCATGAGGATGGGTGGCTTGCACCTATCTCCTTCTTCCTCTTGGTTATTGTCTTATACTCAGGAGGGGATGATAGATCAATTGTTTCATTTGGCACTAGAGGGATAACATTTGTTTTGGCCTATTTATCCTTTGGATGTGCTCTCAATGTCCAAATAAATCTTTGCTTCTCTTGCTTTGTCAAGATCTTCCTAAGTTACTCCATGAATTATGAGTATCTCAGAGGTAACCTTTGATGCTTTCCTTTTTTTTGTTGCACTGTTAAGAACTGCATCAACTTCTCTTGTCTTCTCTTCATAAGTCCCCCATCTAGGTTCATTAGGATCCTTAGGTGCTGATAGTAGTACTTGTACATAGGCTTCCAAGAGTGGTTCCTTAACTTCATACCCAAGTCTTGGCTCAACTACTTCCATACATGTTATATTAGTTTCTACCATAAATAAAATGTTGTCCTTGTATTTCTCAACAATACTCTCTAGTATCCTATACGTCATCTACAATCTAATTCTGAATGTCTTCAATTCCAACTCCATGTAATCCTTCAATGTAATCTCAATAGATGCCTTAAGAGATATATGTGGCATTGTAGGTAAACTCTTGTCTAGATACAAATCTGAGATCTTTCCAAGTATGTGGAAGTACATGTAGATAATCAAAGACCCAAACCTAAATATTTTGGTCTTATCATGCTTGATGGCTCTAATATTATCTATCAATTGTGTGTGTAAGATCTCACATAGATTGAACTCACCATTACTACTGACAAGTCTATGTGTACTTTAAAGTGGAAATTCCAGCATTAATGCTTGTCGCGTAAACAAGAATTTGACTGAGATTTTCAAACTTCCATCCTATAATCGATCAAGAAGTGCACTCTTGCACATAGCATTATATTTTCTCCAAGATGTTAAATCCAAAGGCACATACTCTGAGGGTGAGTATACCAGCCATGCAAGGGTCTAGAGATAAATTAGCTCCCCCTATGACCCTGAGGGTCATTCATCCAAATGTAGAGAATGCTTCCACTACTAATGCATCCAATACATACTCATCAACCTTATCCTACTTTGTCTCTATCCAAATCATCCTCGCATCTTCTGAAGCTTTCACAAACTTGACTTCTCCTTCAGTATCCAATATTGATTCTTCTGGCTTTTTAGGTCTTTCCTAACTTTGTGTTCTTGATCTAAAAAACTTTGAGATGTGTCCAACCTTGTTACAAGAGTAAAAAATAACTGGAGGCCTTAAATTCCTTACCGCATTGATATGGGTTACCATTTTAGACTGTCTAGCTGAGTGACCAGTATAATTACATATCTGAAATGTAATACTCTAAGAACTTCTTGCATTTGATTGATTATGATTTCTCTGATTATGCTGAGTCTTGTTCTTCTGACTTGTTCTACAATTCATAACTTTCTAACCAAATTTATTTCATGATTAACAGTAATCATTAAAAGGTCTTACCTCTTTACAGTCTCTTGCAATATGTCCATGCTTGTTATAGGTATAAAAAATTTAGTATGCAAGCTTGCACTCATCTTTAGATGTTTCAACATTGTTTTTAGTCTGATTTTCAGTCTCCCTAGTGTCTATAGTGTCTTTTGGTGCTTTCATCTTTGCTCGCATGTCATCAATCTAGTTTTGTGCTTCATTGTATCCAATATAGCTGGTATCTCCTTTAAGCTTTCATGCATATAGCTGTGACTCTATCAAATCAGAACTGATGTGTAATTTCTCAATGTGATTCTTTTCCTCTTTCAATTCGGATTCCAACTTTTCTTTGATGTTTCTTAGCTCCAAGATTTCTATGTTTTCTTGTCTCAATTCTTCATTCAATTGAAGGTTCTCTTTGATCTATTCTTCATAGACATCTTGATTTTTAGTTAGCTTATCATCCAACTCTTTAATCTGGTCTTTCAAAGATGTGTTCTCTTCATTTAGCATTTTGACCATTATCCCTAAATCACTATTAGAATAGTCTTTCAAATCTTTCCTTAGTTTCTTGATGAATACCTATGCGCCACTGACTTTCAATTTTAGTTCTTCAACTTCTTTCTCAGATCTGTCAAGGTCTTCAAGAGCTGCCATAAGATTCCTCTTCAGATGTTTTGCTTCTTCTGAACCCATTGATCTCCTCAAGTGGTTAAACTTATCTTTAGAGGACCAGAGCTCTGATACCAATTGTTAGGAATGGGAACATTGGTGGGTGGGGGGGTGAATCAGTGTTCACTATATTTTATCTTTTTACTTTACTCTTGAAACTTAATCTTGATTGCTTAAGTACTAAAATAAATTTTGATGTAAACAAGATAAACAATCACAACACATAACACCAATATGATTATGGGGAAACACAAATAGGTAAAAACCCCAATGGGAATTGACAACCACTAAGAACTACACTAGTGTCTTATGATCCTTGTTAGAAGATCTGCAACCCTGTTAGGAGTTGTTCTTTACAATGCTTTTAGTACAATGACCTTGTCAATGGTTGGACCCTGTTAGGAGTCTTTTACAATAACCCTTTTAGGGGTGGGGACACATTTTCCTAGAGCTCACTGCTCAAGTGGTGAAGGCTACAACCTTTTGATCTCAGATACACACTATATTTGCTAGATGAACTAGTGCTATGACACTAGTTGTATGATCAATTCCTTTGATGCATTGATGCTTTGACCTCTTACAAAGCTCTAATACATTCTAACTTCTCTTTTCATACTTCTTCTCTACTTATCTTGACTCTATATCAACTTCCATACATTATTACAAAGGTGCATCTCATATTTATATGCACTACCAAAACATATAACTAGGTCAGCCTATAACTGATTACATACAATGCTTCCAAGTGAATTGGCTCAAGCGTGTTTACAATAAAATATGTTTACATGTCTACAACCTAATTAAAATAGGAACATAGCCTTTACAAAATAATATTATAACCACTAATCAAAATAGTAATAGTCAGCTGCATACTTTGTTATGTTCTATTCTGGCATTCACTGGTTGTACCTCTTCAATTGTTTGTGTCTTCATCAGACTTGCACATCTACTCATGCGCTCTTAGACTTAGCATGAATACATAGTTACCATCTTAACTTCAAGGGTGCATACCATAACTCAGTCATATGCATGTGCATTGATGCTCTGATCTACTGGTGTTCTGCTAACTATCCAGTCTTCTATACTTAACCATATTCTGACCTTATGATAATGTGCGTTGACTCCAAAACTCTATATGACTTTGTTTCCATAATGACAACACTATATCTATTCATATACAATAGTATAGTCAACTTTCTAGCACATATACCACCTATTCCAAAATGAAACTCTCATCATATTATGAACACACCAATGTATGGGAAACCGATTCATAGTAACTTCTAGGGAGTTACTACTAATAGGATCAGTGAATAGAGAACATACGTCTTCTTTAAGTATCCTCTCTTTTTTTTCACTTGATCATATGACAATCCATTGGCATAAAATGCATGAAATCTATCTCTCCTTGAACCCCATGTTGTAACCTCCTTAGACACCTCATTCACACTGTTATCCATTCTTTCTAAGGAAGTGACAAGGGATGAGTGGTTCTCAAAACTAGAGGACCTCACCCTATTAACCAATATGGATATTTTAGCAATTTTTTGTTGAAGACAGTTGATAAGGTCCTCTTGTGTGGCATCAATGTGACCTATTGGAGGACATGGGGGGTTTGGAATCATGTTTGGTGGTGGATTTTGGTTTGCTGGTGGTTTTTGTTGTTGCGGGACTACATTTGGAGGGTTCTCTTGTTGCTCATTTCCATCATTATCAAGGATTTTCAGGTGTTTGAAGAGGTCTTTGTTGTCTCTTTCATGGTTTGGGATTGTTTTCTAAATCTAAGATCAAAATAATCAAAAAACTTAAATCAATTCAACAAACCCTTATCAATCAAAATTGAAACAAAAAAAATTAAAAAAACAAATTGTTACCTATTCAACGGCATGGAAAGGTCACAAAATGAGCACTATGGAAAGGAAATTCAATTACAACAAGAACTCACTCATGTTTTAGAAATTTCTCTTCCTCCTCTCTCCTCCAAACTCAGTTTTGAAGAGAATAAATCAAAATGTGGGTTTTAAAAAAAACTATGCTAGTCAAAATGCATATGCATTTTGTAAAGCATTTTTTCTTTACAAAATGTGTACATGTTTTTTAAAGAATTTTTTTCTTTACAAAATGCATACACATTTTGAATTACATAAGTTTTTTTATTTCTTTTTGTGGCTAGGAAAATGCTTGGCTTTGCCGAGCCTAGTTTTTCAAATTTTGAATAACCTGAGTGGGTTATGAATTTTTTTTGTTTTTTCCAAGGAGATGGCCACTGTTTTGCACACCATCTTGGTGCACTTACCTAGTAGCTATCTGTAGCTTCCTATAAGGATTAAATCCTAGTTCATAAGAATTTTCATGCCTCAAATTCATTATTCATGCTTATCACATCTATTTCCATTGAATATATGCCTGACTAATCAATGATAACCAAAATGATAATGAGAAGCCATATCAAAAAGAGATAATGGATCTTCATTTTCCACTATGTCATCACAATCAAGCCTAACATTTTCTTGAGATTCCTTAGGAGTAGAAGTAGTGAAAAAATTATTACTAATCTCACTGTAAAGAGGAGTTGTTTTGAATTCTTTGTCAGATTTAGATTGCGTAAATTGGAGGTAGATGAAACTTTTTATTCTCCAATAAAACTTGGTGTGAAATATAAGGATTCCCAATCATCATCCGAAAGAGAAATAGAGGAAGGAGTATTTTCCTTAGGTTGAGAATCAGTTTTAGAATCAATTTATTATTTTTCTTTGATAGATATAGGAGTATTTCTTGATATGGCATTCAAATAACTATTTGGTCTATGATCCATGTGAAGAGTGTGCATCACACTGTTATAGAGGAATTTTACTTTTTGATGAGGATTTGAAGGAACAACATGCATAATATGTAGCCAAGGTCTACCCAAGAGAAGGTAATAATTAAGAGATCTAGGGATCACATGAATAAGAGTATCTAGAATAATCATACCTACTTTGATAGGTAAAGTAATGATGCCTAATGTTTTCTTAGAAATATTATCAAAGCCATGTATAGGAATGTTATTAGGTATATTAGTTGAAAGATTAGATTTGATTTCTTTGAATGTGTCCATACTAAAAACACTAAGCATAGACCCACTATCAATTAAGGTCCTAAAAAGGAGATTACCATTGATAAGGAGAGCTACTATAAGAGCATAATATTGATCTTGAACTTATTTAGGAGGTAAATCACCTTGAGTAAACATAATCTGACATATGATAGGGGTAGCACTCATGCATTTTAAAATGAAATTTATATTATCTTGATTAGGAGGTGGAGTTTCAAGAGTGGTTAAATAGTTTTGTAAGGCTTCATGATAAGTAGGAGAAGTTATTAGAAAAATGGACAGCACTCCCCTCAGGATTCGTGACATGGCTTAACCTCCTCCTATGTCTTCTATAAGTCTAGTGGTTGTATCAGGAATTAAGAGGTAAATCTTTTGGTGCAATGGAAACTACAACTTGTAACAAGTGGTATCAGATCTTGGTCATAGGTTTGAATCCCCTTGGGTAACACTGAGGGGGAGATTGTTGGAAAAAGGGCCAGTACTCCCCTCAAGATTCGTGACATGGCTTAACCACCTCACGCGTCTTTTATAAGCCTAGTAGTTGTATCCAACATTAATAGGTCGATCTTTTGGTGCAATGGGAACCACTACTTGTAACATAAGTTTGAGGAAGTAGCCAAAGAGAAATCTTAATAGTGTGTTACATAATTTCTCTACCAAATCATAATTTCTTCCAAGATTTTGGGAAATACATGGTGGAGGAGAAAGAATGGGTTGAGAATGTGGGAGAGAAGTAGGAACAATAAAATTAGTAGGTTGAGGATTATTTATTATTTGATAGGTATGATCTATTGCATGATAATACTTAGTAAATTCTAAAGGAATTATAGGTTTTCCTTTCATAGTTATGATAGGATTGTTCAGAGTCTAAAGAGAACTTTGAGGATTATATCCTTTAACTGTAATCACAAGTGTAGTGGAAGTTTGAGGAGTAGATTGAGGATAACCCTTAATAGTGATCATAGGTCTATTAGGAGTTTGAGATGAAGCTGATTGAGGGTATCCTTTGACATTAATAACACTGACTTGATCTAATAGACTACAACTGATTGAATATCTTAAAGGATAGATTGATAGAATACAAAAGATAGTGATTGATGATCACCGAGATACTGAGGT
This sequence comes from Chamaecyparis obtusa, assembly GCA_027943335.1. Lineage (NCBI taxonomy): Eukaryota > Viridiplantae > Streptophyta > Pinopsida > Cupressales > Cupressaceae > Chamaecyparis > Chamaecyparis obtusa. The sequence continues at coordinate 722,938 of BSBK01000587.1, forward strand.
ATATGTGACACATTAAATCAGTTATTATATTGTCATTGATGTCAAATATCTTTGACTGTACTTATCATAATAGTTACAAATATCTAAAGAAGGAAATAATGATGAAGGAATGAGATATCTACATGAAGAGGAGATATATGAGAAAGATATGGATATGGTATTTATTGGGTAAATTATTGATGAGTCTATCACATTATATTAGTGATTTGATTTGATTGTATAATTTTGTTATGGATTGAAGATCAAGAATGAATAAGTTTATGTGGTTGGTAAATGAAGAACTTATTATACACTGAGCAAGTATAGTGTATATCAAGTACAATGTTAACCGAGTTAGAAGTCACCGACACATCACAGTATTGACCGAGTGAAATAAATAAATGAAAGAAATGACTATCGACTAAAAATGATGTCCTAGATAATTATGGATGATTCTGAGGTTAAAGAAAAAAAAATTTATGATGATCAAATGCCTAACAAAATTCAAGGATGATCAGATGATGGAGAATGAAATGTGTTACAAACAAAATTTTTGAGGAAGGTTAAAGTAGAAAAATCAATGGTGAATATTAAGAGGAAAAATCTATGGCTGGAAATAAAATAGTTTATTATGTCTATAAAAGGAGACAAGAGATTCATATTTAATTCTATAATGCATGTGAGAAGATTGCATTCATGCAAAGCCAGTCAAACGGGTTGAAGACAAAACCGAGCAATTCTATAGACAACATCAAATGTCAGAGAAAAATGTTAACTGAGCATAACAAAGCTGGAGGATATAAAGAGATTGAATTGAGAGTATTGGCTAGAGGTATTTTGAGCTTAGCATAGATCTAAAAATGTACAAAAAAATTTGTAACTAAATCAGATCATTTATTGTTACATTCTAATCATTGCTATAGATAAATCTCTTAATTGAGTGGGACTTAATAGTATTTTTTATTTCAATACGACATTCAATGAATATCGATTCTTTCATTGTCAGTCCCATAGTTAATGTTTGGTCATGGAGAAATATTAGTGATAAACCCTCTAACTAGGTCACACCTTATAGTGTGTTATTGTAACCTTTAATAGGGTTGGATCTTAACCGAGCTCACTTCAGAAGAGTAAAATTATTTTTAGGTTACTTATCCCATGTGGTTTTTCCCCTAGTAGGGTTTCCCCATTAAAAATAAAAGCATTATATGTGTATGGATGTGATAAATTATTATTTTACTTTACACATTATGGTTACTAGTTTGATCGTGATGCAAGGGCATCCAAGGTTAAGGCAGGGCATTTTGTGTCCTTGGTGAAACTACATGGAGTGTTTGTATTTTTGCTGGTGTTACTCAGTTGTATCCTTGACCAATGGTCTTAGTCATTGAAGGAAGCTCGGTCACTGAAGGAACTCAGTAGTCTCTGGCACTCAATGACATTGTTACATGGTCATGTCTGTGGTGCTCGGTTGACACTAGTGCTTGGTGATGCCTAGTGTGCTCAGTGATTTTACTATCGCTCGGTAGTTCTAGCTTACCGACTAGAGTTCTATGTGATTTGTTGAGTCAACTTGGTGAATTTATTGTTGGTAACGATTGTCTTGGGCTGACATATAGAATTAAATGGTTGTATACATTTGTAAGCCAACTTGTATGGCATTTAATTATTTGTTTTTGGGGAGTTAAGGGTTTCATCTAGCCAACTTGTGGCTGATGATTAGTATTTAAGGAGGGTGTGGGTAGATGTTTAAGGAGAGAAATTTTTTGGGAGATTTGGAGGACTTAGAGAAAAAAGAAGATCTAAATGTTAGATGTGAAGATTGAGAGCGAAGTTGTGGAAAATCTCTTGATGTCCTTGCAGATCGGATTGTAATCTGATAGTTGTTGGTAGCAGAGCTAGGGGTTGCATACTTGGGATCAAGGAGATTGCTTGGAGGCTTGCGAGCTCAAGTTTAGATCTACCTTAGGGTTTCCATCAGTTTCTAATTTCCTTCAGAGCTGAACTAGCTGAGATTGTATTGGATCTAGTTGCAGATCTTGCAGAATTATTTTCTTTTTCTGATTATAATTGGCCCTAACCTAGAAGGCCTTATAGCTAGGCATGTTAATGAAAATCAATGTTAAACAATTACATTGTGTTGCATTGTTGAGTAATCCACTATGTAATTCTATTGGTTGCAAGGTTTGGACTATCCTTCATTGGATCCACCTACCTTTGACTGCATCAGGTGGTATCAGAGCAAAGGTTTGTTCCTATTGGAGAAAAGGTTGATCTTATTGAAGTAGAAGCTTGACCTAGCAAGGCTAATCTTGTGAAGTTGATCTTGTTGGCAAAGAGATTGTGTGCAATTTGGATTGCAAATTCGAAGCACCAAACTTGTGAAATTGTGCCCTAGTTATTTGCAATGTTGCAGGTTGAGATCTGACTTTTTGCAACTTGGAAATTGTCACAAGGTGGTCAGTGAGGGTTTGTTGCAAAGGGTTTCTCTATCTTTAAGGATGCCTTCAAGAAGATTGGACCCTAGAGTTATTTCAAATCTTTGTGATATAGTTGAATCCCAGATCACAGAGAAAGTGAAATCAAATTTTAGATTTGAGATGGAATTGATGAAGAATGATATGGTCACCAATATCATGAGAACTATTGTTGGTATACCTTAGAATGTTGCTACTAAGGATGGCTATGAAGAAGCTGCTGAAGAATTTGAAACTGCTGGATCTAGTGGTGATGATCAGAGGAATAGATCTAGTGAAGATAGAACTGCTCAGTTGCCTAGATCTGCTGCTCAGTTTACTAATTACCAAATAGAAGTTTCTAGTTTCTCTAGTACTTTGAAGCCCAATAATCTGATTGATTGGATTAGTGAACTTGAAGATTTCTTTAAGCTGGAAGAAATTGAAGATCCTCTTTGGGTAATATTAGCACAAAAAAATTTGAAAGGACATGCTACTCTTTGGTGGAAGGAACTATAGAGAGACCAAGAAGATGAAGTTGAAACAAAGATCAATCAGTGGAGATTGATGGTGACTAAGTTGAAAGCTAAGTTCATACCAGCTGACTATGAGCTTGACTTATTTAAGAAGTTGCAGAATCTAAAATAGAAGGATTTGTCTGTTGAAGATTATACTGAGGAGTTTTGCAAACTTACTATTTAGTCTGGACATCAAGATCTTAGTAAGGAAAAGGTAGCTCAGTATGTAAATGGTTTGAGATTTAATATTCAGGATGAACTTGGTATGCTAAATATTGATTTTATTGAAGATGCTTATTAGTATGCTCTGAAGGTAGAAGATAAGTTGAAGAGAAAACAACCTAGTAACTCCCGAGGGAAGGAAAAGATTGATCACTTGGTGAAGGAGAAACTAAATAATGCAGAAGATGAACAAAAATTTGTGGAACCAAAGAAAAGGATAGGTAGAGTTATCTTTAAGGGTACTTGCTATAACTATGGAGAGGAAGGACACCATTCTTTTGAGTGTACATATAAGAAGGTTGACTAATGAATTGTTGTGATGAATGAGAACACTCAAAATGAACCTAAATCAAAGAACTTGCTACTTCAGTGAACATTGCTCGATACAAAGGATGAACCTTGTGAGAGGAGTAACTTGTTTAGGACCCGATGCAAGACTGAAGGTAAACTCTGTGATGTTATTCTTGATAGTGGTAGTACTGATAACCTTGTTGCTGAGGACTTAGTTTAGAAACTTGGTTTGAGTATAATGAAGCATCTATGTCCTTATAGGCTTGGCTGGTTACAAGATGTTCATGCTTTGCAAGTCAGAGAACAATGCTTCATTGATGTTCAGATTGGCTAGTACAAGGATCTTGTGCTTTGTGACATTGTGAAGATGAATAGTTGTGATATATTGCTTGGTAGACCTTGGAAATATGATTGTAGAGCTATTTATGACTATGTTTGGAATATGTTTACTATTGAGAAGAGTGATAGGAAGTTTGCACTGATGCCTTTGATGGATACAATGCTTGGTAGGAGAAGCCTGAGTATTGGCAACTGAGTTGAGATTGTCGATCCTAAGAAAATGAATGATCAGTATGGAGAACCAACTTGTACATTGTCAAGAAAAGACTTAAAGAGGTAGAGGAAACTGAAGTGGAAGACTTTGCAAGCAAAAAAGGTGGAGGACTTGTATGTGAAGAACCAGTTCAGGATTTATGTGTTGAATCCTGGAAGATGTTCTTCTCACATATGAACATCTTTTGGAACCTAGGGTGTCTAATGCAGGAGCATCCAAGGTTAAGGTAGGGCATTCTATGTCCTTAGTGAAACTGTATGGAGTGTTTGTATTTTGGTTGGTGTTACTCTGTTGCAGACTTGACCAACGATCTCAGTCATTGAAGGAAGCTCGATCACTGAAGGAAATCGGTAGTCTCTGGCACTCAGTGACATTATTACTCGACCATGCCTATGGTACTCGGTCAACACTGCTGCTTAGTGATGTCTGGCGTGCTCAGTGATTTTACTATCGCTCAGTAGTTTTGGCTTACCAACTAGAGTTTTGTGTGATTTGTTGAGCTGACTTGGTGAATTTATTATTGGTAACCATTGTCTTGGATGGACATACATAATTAAATGTTTGTATACATTTGTAAGCCAACTTGTATGGCATTTAATAATTTTTTGGGGGGAGTTAAGGGTTTCATCTAGCTGACTTATGGATGATGATTAGTATTTAAGGAGAGCTTGGGTAGATGTTTAAGGAGAGAAAGTTTTTGCAAGATTTGGAGGACTTAGACAAAAAAGCATATATGAATGTCAAATGTGAAGATTGAGAGAAAAGTTGTGGAAAAGTTCTTGATGTCCTTGTAGATCAGATTGTAATCTGATAGTTATTGGTAGCAGAGCTAGGGGTTGCATACTTGGGAACAAGGAGATTGCTTGGAGGCTTGTGAGCTCAAGTTTAGATCTGCCTTAGGGTTTCCATCAGTTTTTGATTGCCTTCAGAGCTGAACTAGTTGAGATTGTATTGGATCTAGTTGTGGATCTTGCAGAATTGTTTTCTTTTTCTGATTGTAATTGGCCCTAACCTGAAAGGCCTTACAGCTAGCATGTTAATGAAAATCAATGTTAAACAATTACATTGTGTTGCATTGTTGAGTAATCCACTGTGTAATTCTATTGGCTACAAGGTTTGGACTATCCTTCATTGGATCCACCTACCTTGACTGCATCAGATCGATATATACACTAGATAAATTACTATTATTCAGTAATTGAATAGAAAGACACAGTTAAAGTTTTACTAAGTTGATTATATTGTTTAGAAGATTTTTTTTATATCTCTAGGAGTATTTGGGACTATAGGATAGCTGGACTTAAATGATTCACCCCCCTCTCAGTTATCTAACAATTGGTATCTGATTATAGAGTGCTTGAAAGGAAAGTTTGAAGGAATTAACTAAAAGATCACAAGATGTATAAGAGAGAGGTGCCAAAGCTATAAAAAGATAACTTCTCAACATGGAAAATCAAGATGAAGTTATATCTATCAGGGATTTGAGATTCTACATTGTACTACTTGCAAAATGAGTTTATCTTACCCACTAATCCTTTGAACATTGATCAGATGAAAGAAAGACATAAACATAATGCTATGATGATTGAGATTACTTCTTCCTTGTTAGATACTGAATTTGAAGATGTTAAGACATGTACAACTGCAGAATAGATGCAGGACAGTCTTGCACTACTTCATAGAGGAGATGTGAATGTACTAAGACTAAAACTGAAAACCTAAGAGGAAATTTTGATGACATGAAAATGAAAGAAGGTGAGAACATCACTCAGTACAACAAACAAGTCAACAAGGTTATGAATGCTATCCGAGGAGCAGGTAGACTTATTGATGAAGACATTATGGTAAGTAAAATTCTCAGAACCTTGTTACCTGCCTATGTTATTAGAGTTTTTGTAATTCATGAAATGAGAGTAGTTCCTAGTAATAATATTTCACTTGATAGTCTAATTGGTAGATTGATTGTATTTGAGCTTAAAAAATATGACAATAGTATTGTACCTACAGTTGGATATGCATTTATGTCATCTCTAAAAATTGGAAAATCAAGTAGCAAGCATAAGATAAGAAATGAAAGTGAAGAGGGTGAACTTGATGAACTTGAAACATTAATGGCTAGAAGATTACAAAAAGGTAAAGGAAGATATAGAGGTAAACTAGCTTTGGTATGTTTTAAATGTAAAGAGATTAGTCATATTATTGCTAGATGTTCTGACATGAAACAAGATGAGAACAAAAATGAAAGATCTAATGAAAGGAAGTATGACAGAAGAGATCACCGAGATTACAAAGTCAACCGACAGTATGGAAAATACAAAGATAAAGCCAAGAAGGAATGTTATTTAGTTGAAGATGATGATGATGATGACACCGAGACCGACACTGATGAAGACATAGAAGTGGTATTTGTGATTTAAAAGAAGATTCTAAAGAAGAAGAAAGGTATGTTGAAACAATAATTATTTCTAAAGTTAGCAAGAATAATATTTGGATTATTGATAGCGGTTGTACACATCATATTACTGGTGATGAAGAGAAATTTGAATACCTTGAACATTATAATGGTGGATCTGTGAAAATGGGAAATGATACACTTTGTCTAGTGAAAGGAAAAGGGTCTATATTGCTGAATAATAAGATTAGATGTGAGAATGCATATTGGAAGAAAGGAATTAATTATAATCTATTGAGTGTAGCACAAATGAATAATACAGGTCACTGAGTTGCATTTGAGAAAAGAAAGGTTAAAATCTACGATGAGACTAGCAATTTGGTCGATATTGGTGAACAATCAAAATGTAATTTATTCTATCTTGACAGAAACAAAGATGTATGGTTATGGTACAAGAGGTTATGTCATGTAAATTTTAACATGGTTAAGATCATTAAGAAAAGAAAAGTTATAGGTTTACTGAGCATTCTAAACCTAACCATGTAATGTACAAATAATGTCAAATGGGCAAGATGTCAAAATCTAGTTTTAAGAGCTAGCAAACACTATTCATCTAAAGCTATTTTGGATTTAGTTCATAATGACTTGTATGGTCCTATGAGGGCTCAAAGTTATTATGGAGATAGATATTTTATCTTGTTTGTCGATGATTTCTCTAGAATGATGATTGTCATGTTACTAAAAGAAAAATATGAAGCTTTCAAAATGTTTAAGTGGTATAAAGAAAAAGTGGAAAAACAAAGTGGTAAGGAATTGAAATACTTAGGTCAAATAGAGGTGATGAATTTATTTGTTATGAGTTCACTAAATTTTGTAATGAGAATGGAATTAAGAGAGTTTTTTGTACCGAGAACACCCCAGCAGAATGGGATTGTTGAAAGGAGAAATAGCTCAATTGTTGGTTATGCTAGAACACTAATGATTGAAACATATGTTGCATAGATGTACTAGAGAGAATCTATTAGTATTGTTATTTACACATTGGACCAAGTTCAGCTAAAGAAAGAATCAAACAAGACACCTTATGAATTATGGTATAGTTACACACCTAATGTGAATTATTTCAGAATATTTGGAAGTAGATGTTACATTCTAAAAGATGATAGAAATGGGAAATTTGTTTCAAAAGGTGATGAAAGAATATTTCTATGATATTCTACTAAAAGCAAGGCTTATAAATTTTTGAATAAGGCTACTTACAAGATGATTGAAAGTAAAAATGTGAGATTTGATGAGTTTGAAGAAAAGAATGATGAAGAATGTAAAAAGGAACTGGAAGACTATGGTAGATTTGTTTACATTGAGGAACTTGACACTCTACCCGACCAACAGTCTGGCATTATCAAGAAATAGGTTAATGCTACTGAGCAACAGTCTTTACAAATTGAGAATCAACAAAATGTTACCAATAACAATAATGATCATGTACCGAGTGGAGAACACATTGAGGAACATATATTTGAACATGTACTTGCAAGATATGTGAGGATACACCATCCACAAGATCAGATAATTGGTGATAAAAGAGAAGGAATGATGACATGAAGTATGTTGAGAAAAAATGTTTAGTTTTTTAATTTGAGCCTAAAACTATTAGAGATGCATTGGAAAATGATCAATGGATCAAGGAAATGAATGAAGAGATTGAGAAAATACAAAAAAAAATGGACATTGGTACCGAGACCAAAAGATAAGAATGTGATTGGAACCAAATGGATATTCAAAAACAAATTGAATGAGAATGGAGATGTCACTAGAAACAAAGCAAGACTAGTGTAGAAAGGCTATGTAAAAGAAGAATGTATTGACTATGGAGAAATTTTTGAACCCATTTCTAGACTTGAAGGAGTAAGAATATTTCTTGCATATGTTGCTTAAAAAGAATTTAAAGTTTATTAGATGGATGTTAAATCTACATTTATGAATCGGATACTTAATGAAGAGGTATACATTGTACAACCCGAATGGTTTATTGATCGTAATTAGAGGAATATGGTATGTAATCTGCACAAAGCCTTATATGGATTGAAGCAAGCACCTAAAGCATGGTATGAAAGACTGCATTCCTATCTAATAAGTATTGGATTTGTTAGAACAAGTAACAACATCAATTTGTATTTGAAAAGTGAAACTGTTGACAAGATTCTTATTGTTGAAATTTTTGTTGATTATATGATATTTGGAGGAAATGATAATTTATGCAAATCATTTGTTGATGAAATGAGGAAAGAAATTTGAAATGTCAATATTTGGTGACATCAAATTTTTTCTTGGCTTGCAAATATTACAACAGAAGGAAGGACTATACATCACACAATCTAAGTACATCAAAGAAGTATTGAAGACATTCTGTATGGAAGATTCAAAACCATTCAATACACCTATGGTCACTAGATTCAAATTGACAAAGAGTGACAAGTCCACTAAGGTAAATCAAACCTTGTATAGATCTATGATTGGCAAATTGATTTATGTTGTGCATAGTCGACTAGACATTGCACGTGGTTGGAATTATAGCAAGATTCTCTACTAATCCTAAATAATCACACATGACTGATGTAAAAACAATTTTGAGATACTTGAAGAATACTAAAAACTATGGTTTATGGTATAAGAAAGAAGACAATTTTGAACTGAAAGTTTACACTGATGTGGATTGGGCTGGAAACATTGATGATATAAAAAGAACTACTAGTGGAGCATTATTTTTGGGAGAAAGATTTGTTACTTGGATAAGTAAGAAACAAGGATGCATTTATCAGTCCACTATAGAAGTGGAATATGTTACTAATGTTGCTAATTCTTCTAATATTGCATGGATAAAATAAGTATTGGAAGGTATGAATGAGGAGATCACTAATCCAATGATAATCTATTGTGATAACAAAAGTACAATTAATATTTCTAAGAATCCATTGATGCATGCAAAGACAAAGAATATTTATATTAAGCATCACTACTTGAGGGAACAAGTTCAAGAGAAGAAAGTTAGATTGGAGTATGTGAAATCACAAGAGCAACTTGCTGATATATTTTCTAAATCCTTACTAAAGGACACATTTGAATACTTGAGGAGTAGACTAGGGTTCCATCCCCTGTCTAACACTCACTAAGGTGATAGGAGGTTGCATGAACCTCTAATTTATCAGAATATCTAATTATGTTGATGCATAATGTTCACACTTTTGGATTCCTAAGGTTGTGAAATATGGAAGACTAACTAAAACTGAATATCAATACATGCAAGGTACTAGATTCAAAAATGGACAACAAAGATATTGAGTTGGCCATTGAAGAGATGATTATTTTATATTTGGCATTGTTGTCAAAGGGAGAGATGATTACATGAAATATTCAGAGAATGGTTAAAAGGGAGAGAAGGCAAATGAAATATATATCCACAGGGAGAGAGATTAATGAAATAGAGAGTATTGATATTGTGTAGTGATTAAAAATATTAAATGTATAAGCTAGGGAGAGCTTACCAAGTTACAAAATTTACATACAGAGTTGTAGAACAAATATTTCGTATTCTATGGAATATTTCATATTGTGTTGCCATCAATGCCAAAGGGGCAGATTGATAGAATACAATTGATTGAATATCTTAAAGGATATATTGATAGACTTAAAAAGAAAGTGATTGATGATCACTGAGCTACTAAGGTATATGTGACACATTAAATCAGTTATTATATTATCATTGATGTCAACTAGCTTTGACTGTATTTATCATGATAGTTAAAAATATCTGAAGAAGCAAATAATGATGAATGAATGAGATATCCACATGAAGATGAGATGTATGAGAAAGATATGGATATGGTATTCATTGGGTAACTTATTCATGAATCTATGACATTATTTTAGTGATTTGATTGTATTGCATAATTCTATTTTGCATTGAAGATCGAGAATGAACAATTTTATGTGGTCAGTAAATGAAGAACTTAGTAAACACTGAGCAAGTATAGTGTATACCAAGTATAGTGTTAACCAAGTTAAAAGTCACCAACACATCACAATATTGACCGAGTGAAAGAAAAAAATGAAATAGATAACTTTTGACTAAAAATGATGAGCTGGAAAATTATGGATGATTCTAAGGTTAAAGATAAAGTTTGTTATGATGATCAAATGGCTAGAAAAATTCAAGGATGATCGAATGATGGAGAATGAAATTTGTTACAAACACAAATTTTGAGGAAGGTTAAAGAGGAAAAATTAACGGTGAAGATTAAGAGGAAAAATCTATGGATGGAAATAAAATAGTTTACTAGGTCTATAAAAGGAGACAAGATTCATATCTAATTCTAGAATGTGCGTGAGAAGATTGCATTCATGTGAAGCTGGTCAAACAAGTTGAAGATAGAATCGAGTAATTCTGTAAACAACACCAAGCATTAGAGAAAAAGAATTAACTAAGCATAATAGAGTTGGAGGATACAAAGAGATTGAATTGAGAATATTAGCTAGAGGTATTTTGAGCTTAGGATAGATCTAAAAATCTACAAAACTAGTTGTAATTAAATTAGATCATTTAAATTGTTGCATTTTAATCATTGCTATAGATAAATCTCTTAACCGAGTTGGACTTAATAGTCTCTTTTATTTCAACATGATATTCAATGAATGTTGATTGTTTTCTTATTGACCTCATAGCGAATGTTTTCTTAGAGAGAACTATTAGTGATAAACCCTCTAACTAGGTCACACCTTACATTGTGTTATTGTAACCTTTAACAGGGTTGGCTCTTAATCGAGCTCACTTCAGAAGAGTGAAATTATTTTTGGGTTACCGATCCCAGGTTGTTTTTCCCCTAACAAGGTTTCCACATTAAAAATCAAAGTGTTATATGTGTATGGATGTGATGAATTTTTATTTTACTTTACACATTAAAATTACTGGTTTGATCACTATATACACTAGATAATTTTTTACTATTCAGTAATTGAACAGAAAGGCACAGTTAAAGTTTTACCGAGTTGATTATATTGTTTGGAAGATTTTTTTTATACATCTAGGAGTATTTGGGACTGTAGGATAATTGGATTTAACTGATCTACCCCCTCTCAATTATCTAACATTTATCAAGATCTTGATTGTTCATAGGTTTATCATTAGATGGGAGAGAATTAAGGAAATTGATATTATCCTCTTTTTCCAAGGTATCCTTAGAATAAGGATTAGGGACTTTATTTTATGCTTCATCACTAGAAGGAATGTCAAATGAAGGTAAAGTGATATTAACGAAATCATTGATAATGGCTTCCTCTTGCTTTAAAATATCTTTTAAAAGGGGGTATAATATTTTAGGAGAATGAGAAACATCAAGTATGAATGTGTCATATTTAGATGAAATGAAAGAAGTGTCAACCATTATATCATCTTCTTGGACCAATGTTGTTTCATGAGAGAGAGAGTAGTCAACATTATCATCTACTGATTCATCCCAAATACTAACATCATTGCAAACTTTCAAAAGTTCACTCCTAGAATGCATGTTAGAACTATCAATGTTTATCAAGGTATATGCATGGGGAAGCACATATTATCTGTAACACTCCGTCAAGGAACCCAAGAGGACAACATGAAATTATTATAAATGGAACAATTATGTTTTAAAAAAACTACACATCTAACATCATGATACAATATTAACATCAAGTCCTCATAGGTTCCCATATGTTTCTATTTGGAAACAAAAATAATTATACAAATTAGTTATAAATAAAAAAATATTAGATTAATAATACAACAAAGATTTAATAAACTATAAATAGATAAGAGATAATATCAAATATATAATCAATTCATCTATTATTACATCTATTTAATCATTGGTACATACCATCACATGTTTGCAATCATTTACAAGAGAATATATTTACAATCATATGTTACAAATTATTATGATGATCATTGATCAAGATGTTGGTATAAAGAAACAATGAAGATGTTAGGATACTACATAAACTATCCAAATGCCATGAACCAAAACCATGAACCAACTATTAATATGATTTAGAACAACAAAGAGGGGGGGTGAATCAGTTGTTCTTAGGGCTAGATGTATAAAGAAAACTTCAAAAACTTTTCCTTAAATCATATCTAACAACCAAAACCAACTCAGTCATCGTTGATTCAATAATAGAAACATATAAAATTGCAATCCACTACCCATCTGTATCTAACTTGTAAAACATAGAAATGTCTAAACTAAAACATTCACACAAGCATTGACACTAGGATTTAAAGTGGAAACCCAATCTGGGAAAAACCACTTTGTAACATGCTACTACTATTTTCACTCTTCTGAAGTGAGCTCGGTTAAAAGCCAACCCTGTCAAAGGTTACAATACACACTGTTAGGTGTGACCCAGTTAAAGGATTTCAATCACTCTGTTAGAAGTGAGCCTTGTTATAGGACTTACATACATTCCATTAGAATGCAACCTTGTTCAAAGGATTTAAACATATGACTGTTAGGTCAACCTCTATTAAAATGATTTTGACTATTACAATGGTTAGAAAGTAGCAGTAGTATTGATCTGAAAAACATACAACTCACTTTGTAAATATCAGATCCAATTCCATACACAAATGTTGGTTTACTGACTTTGAAACTTTTTCATCTCCATCTCTGATCTGCTCAGAACTTTTCTTCAAGAAATCACCACACTTCTCCTTCAGCCTTTTCTGCTTATACAGTTAATAACATCTACTGATCTTCCAGCATCCTCTGTTCACCCATGCACACACATACCTAATGCTTAGGTTCCCTTAATACTTCCTCAATTAGGTTAACTCATCTTTTTCCGCTCAATCTCCTTCGTAGATCTTAGGGTTAGGTTAGATTCATTGAATCTACCTACTTTATGTTCTTCGTCTCCTTTTCTAGAAACATCTCAAATCTCTTAAAGATTTACAATAAAACATTTTTTGGTGCATTAAATGCTTTCACATAATGAATAAATAAAGTCAACACATTTTACATAATCCAAGAATTCAATAATGTCGGCTCTAAATCTGAATTCTCTTCAAATACAAAAATACTGTGATCAACTACTCGATCTTCATGTAGAAAGATCAGTCATTACTAAAAATGTTTCCTTGGCTTAAACTATCTTCCTCGGTAATTAACTGATGTTCGGTCGACACTAGAATTTTTCTCAGCATATACTGACTCGATCGACACTAACATCACTCGGCTTGAACATGATTTCTCTATTTTTTCTCGGTCAAGCCTACCAGTTTAGTCTTCAATCTTACTAAGATAAATAATACATTGTCTCATCATTGTACAACATAGTCAAGTACACTTTGTAGTATCAAGATAACTCAACCTTTCCTTAGGTGCTATTTTTACCAACCTTGCATGTCCCCTTAGCAACACTCAAATAGATATAGTACTATCCTAAGTAGCAACAATCTTATTAGTTAAGATTTGACATCAATGACAACACAACAATTTCTTCAATTGTAGTTTCCAACAATCTCCCTCTTTGGCATTGATGGCAACACCATATGATATCACCTAAATAACACACAGATTACCAACCAATCCAAATACTTATCTGTCCATCAGAAAAAAAAATTTAATATCCTTAGCTTCATTCTGATTCAGAATCTATAAGCCTCACTTCTGTGATTGTTAGAAATATCCATATCTCCCGCTATCCTGATTCTTCATTTCAGTTCATCATCTCCTTACTTTTCCTTTTAGTGTCATGTGTTATTATATCATCTCATTTCATCTCCCTCTTTGACAAAAATACCAAAGCAGTAACTAAAACATACATCCATCAGATGTAGATATTATCTGTGCAGCTCAGTGTTTCTCCCTCTATCATCTTACTTATGACTGATTCCTTATCTTTGCTCTTCTTCACAACTCTAGGCTAGTCCTAAAGTGTGACAATCTTCTGCATCAATTTTTCAGATATTCTTCTATAGCATATTTGATGCAGTGCTCCTAGCTTAACTAGGTAGCCTTAGTTAAGGGAAGGACCCCTAATTGACTTCTCAAATACTCATGTGCTTCTTTAGTTAAAGCTTTAGTGAATATGTCTGCTAATTATTCCTTTGTATTCACATATTCCATTCAGACTTCTTTATCTTGTACCAATTCTCTCAAGTAGTGATACTTGATTTCTATGTGCTTGGTCTTAGTATGCATCACTGGATTATTAGAAATGTTGATAGCACTTGTATTGTCACAAAAAATAACAACAGGTTCAGTGATTTCTTCTTTCATGCCTACCAACAATTGTTTTATCCATACCAAATTTGAACAGTTCACTACAACAACTACACAGCTCCAGCAGTAGATTGGGAAATGCAATTTTGTTTCTTGCTCATCCAGGAGACTAATCTTTGTCCAAGAAAGAAAGCTCCACCACTAGTACTCTTTCTTTCATCTACATTTCCTACCCAATCAACATCTATATATACTCTTAGTTCAAATCTTTCATCCTTCTTGTAATATAGCCCATAGTCAGCAGTCCCTTTCAAGTATCTCATAATTCTTTTTACAGCCATCATGTGTGTTGCCTTAGGATTGGCAGAGAATTTTGCCAAAATCCCAATAGCTAGTGCAATATCTGGTCTACTATGTACAACATACTGCAATTTTCCAATCATGGATATGTACAAAGTCTAGTTCACTTCTATAGCATCATCATTCTTAGATAACTTTTGTCCAATAGCCATAGGAGTACTCACTGGTCTAGAATCTTCCATCCCAAAAAAATTTAGTATTTCATTAACATACTTAGACTGTGTAATGAAAATTCCTTTCTTCATCTGATATATTTGTAAACCAACAAAGAATTTGTTCTCACCAAACATGCTCATTTCAAATTCAATTTGCATTTCATTTGAAAATCTTTTACACAGCATCTTGTCCACAAAAAATAATATCATCCACAAAAAAATTTGCCAATAGGATACCTTTACCTTCTTCATCTTTCATGTACAGATTTCTTGTGTCATTTGTTCTTGAAAATCCAATCTGTATCAAGTAGTTATGAAATCTCTCATACCATGATCTAGGAGCTTGTTTTAATTTTGTATAGTGCTTTGTTCAGTTTGCATACCATGTGTCTTCTATTTGGATCAATAAAAAATTATGGCTGTTCTATGTAAACTTCTTCTTCTAGTATACCATTTAAGAATGCAGGCTTGACATCCATTTGATAAACCTTGAAATATTTATAAACAGAATATGCAAGTAGAGTTCTTACTCCTTCCAATCTAGCTACAGGGGCAAATGTCTCCCCATAATCTATTCCTTCTTCTTGTGCATAGCCTTTGCATACTATCCTAGCATTGTTCCTAGTTATTTCACCCTTTTCATTCAACTTATTCTGGAACACCCACTTTGTTCCTATAACATTTTTGTTTTTAGGTCTTGGCACCAGAGTCCAAGTATCATTCTTCTCTATCTAGTCTATTTCTTCATTCATTGCTTGTATCCAGTCTTCATTTTCTAATGCCTCTCTAGTTGACTTGGGTTCAAATTCACACAGTAAACATGTTGGATCCATTGTCTTACTTCTGGTCAGAATTCCAGTATGTTTGTCTCCAATTATCTGTTAAGGCTTGTGATGTCTTCTTACATATTTTTCCAAAACAATTTTAGCTCTTCTCTCTTCTATTTCATCATGTTCCTCAACAAGATTTTCATATTCATCTTCTGAATGCTTGAAAACCTCTTCCTGATACTCGGTAGCATTATCTTATCGCTCAACATGTTCTTGTTCTCTTTTGGCACTATTTTCCTAATGCTCGGCAACCTCTTCCTATTGCTCGACATTGCTTACCCAAGACTCAGCATCAGGTGCAACTCTGTTACTTGCCTCTTCTTCTTCTTCAATATACACAAAAGATCTATAATATTTTGGTTCTCTTTTGCTATCAACTTCATTTCTTTCTACATACTCATCAACTTTAACATTCACACTTTCCACAATTTTGTTAGTGTTAGAGTTCAAACTCTTATAAGCTTTAATTTTTGTGGAATATCCTAGGAATATGCCTTCATCACTTTTAGCATCAAAATTTCCATTCCTATTATCTTTTAATATGTAGCACTTGCTTCCAAAGATTCTAAAGTATTTAACACTCGGTGCATGCCCATACCATAATTCATAGGGTGTCAAATTTGTACCTTTCTTGATTTGTACCTGGTTAAGAGTGTAGATAGATGTACTTATAGCTTCTTTCTAGTATTTCTATGCCACATTCTTTTCAATCAAAAATGTCCTTTCACAATCCAAGATATATATGTTTCTTCTCTCTACTAAACCATTCTGTGGAGGTGTTCTAGGTGCAGACATCTATCTTTTGATTCCTCTTTCATTGCAAAATAGATTGAATTCATTTGATGTAAATTCTCCACCTTAGTCAGATCTAAGACATTTCAAGTTCCTACCTATCTCCTTCTCAAGCTTAGCCAAATACCACTTAAAGAATTGAAAAGCATCAGATTTTTCTTTTAGAAACATTACATGCATCATCCTAGTATGATCATCAACAAACAAGATAAAATATCTAGCACCACAGTAACTTTGTACACCCATAGGTCCACAAAGGTCACTATGAACCAAATCTAAAATGTTATTAGAAGTAAAGGATTTTCTCTTAAAACTTGACTTTGTCATTTTTCCTAACTGGCATTCCTTGCACATCACATTCTCAGGTTTCTTTAATCTAGGTAGACCTCTTACTTTCTTCTTCTTACTTATTTCTACCAGATTATCAAATTTAACATGACATAGCCTCTTATGCCATAACCAAATGTCATCAAGTTGTGCAATCATAAATGCTTCTTTAGATAGGGCAAGATAGAACAAATTACCTCTAGTCTATTCTCCACTTCCAATCAGTTCATCAGTAGCATCAAATATTTTAGCTTTCTTGTGATGAAATTCCACTCAGTAACCAGTGCTGTTGAGCTGAGCAACACTTAGTAGATTATAATTTAGACCTTCAACCCAATATGCATTTTAACAAGAGATACTATTAGTCAGTTTAATCAAACCTTTTCCTCTAATAGGACATGGTGCATCATTACCAAATTTTACACTTTTACCTCTATAATGAAGTAAGGTCTCAAAATTACTCTTGTCACCTATCATGTGATGTGAACAACCACTATCAATAATCCATTTTTCATTCTTGTTCACATAGGAGATCAATGTAGTTTTCTCATCCTCATCAGATTCATCTTTCATTGCAACATAGACTACCTCAATTTCAAAATCATCACTATCAATGTCAATTTCTTCTTCAGCAATGTAAAAAGATTTCTTACATTTTCCTTTGTAGTCTTTGTACCTTTGGTAGCTTATATCATCTCTTCTATCTTTGTTTTCTCTTTTTCTTTCTTCATCTTTATCATTCCTATCAGGACATCTAGCAGCTATATGACCAACTTTGTTACATACAAAACATATAATAGGGAGTTTACCTTTATATTTTCCTTTTCCCCTTCTCAGTCTTCTATCCATAAGAGCTTCTAGATCTTCAAGTTCTTCATCAAAAGTGTCATTGTCACTTTCACTTTCACTAATGCATCTTTATTTTTCTTTCTTTGAATTGTTCAGAACTAATTGTGACTTAAAAATAGATTCAACATTACCAATACCACCAACAGTGAAGTTATCATAGTTAGAGACTTCAAAAGCAGTCAGCTTGCCAACCAAACTTTCCAAAGTAAGCACATTTGTAGAGTTACATCTAGATTCCTAAATAGCTGAGATCTTACTAGCATATATAGGACACAGAGTTCTTAGTACTTTCCCAATTATAGTTTCATCCTCAATAGTCCCACTCGCTCCTCTAATAGCATTCACAACTTCCTCACCTTCTTGCATTCTCATTTCATCAAACTTACCTCTGAGACTCTCAGCCTTAGCTTTCAGTACATTTATGTCACGACCATAGATCTTTGCAAGAGTGTCCCACATTTCCTTAGAAGTTGTGTAATCCTTAATGTCCTCAAATTCTGGATAGCTTAGGGCAGATGCAATTTCTAGCATTGTCTGATTATCTTCTTTCTTAGCTCTCATTTCTTCGGCAGTCAAAGGTGCAATAGGTGAGACACATTCATTCTCAATGTAGTACTTTGCAGAATCACCAATACTAGCCAGATGCAACTTCATTAAGTTGTGCCATGCAAGGAAGTTTTCCTTATTCAGCTTCAGTACCTCCTTCTTATACATCCTCATGATTTTCTTCAAGCCCCTTTAAACTTGATTTATATAAACACCAATAATAAGCAACACAACTCTGATACTAATTGTTAATATGATTTAGAACAATAGAGAGGGGGGGTGAATCAGTTGTTGTCAAGTACAAATGTATAAAACAAACTTCAAAAACTTTTCCTTAAATTAGATCTAACAACCAAAACCAACTTGGTCATCACTGATTCAATAATAGAAACATATAAAATTGCAGTCCACTACCTAGCTCTATCTAATTTGTAAAACATAGAAATGTCTAAACCAAAACATTCACCCAAGCATTGACACTAGGATTTATAGTGGAAACCCAATTTGGGAAAAACCAATTTGTAACATGCTACTATTATTTTCACTCTTCTGAAGTGAGCTTGGTTAAAAGCCAACCCTATCAAAGGTTACAATACACACTGTTAGGTGTGACTCGGCTAAAGAATTTCAATCACTTTGTTAGAAGTGAGCCTTGTTATAGGACTTACATACATCCCATTAGAATGAAACCATTTTTTAAAGGATTTAAACATATGACTATTAGGTCAACCTCTATTAAAAGGATTTTGACTATTACAATGGTTAGAAAGTAGCAGCAGTATTGATCTAAAAACATACAACTCACTTTGCAAATATCAGATCCAATTCCATACACAAATGTCAGTTTACTGACTTTGAAACTTTGTCATCTCCATCTCTGATCTGCTCAAAACTTTTCTTTAAGCAATCACCACACTTCTCCTTCAGCCTTTTCTTCTTATACAGTCAACAACATTTACTGATCTTCTAGCATCCTCTATTCATCCATGCACACACATACCTAATGCTCAGGTTCCCTTAATACTTCCTTAATTAGGTTAACTCATCTTTTGCCACTCAATCTCCTTCGTAGATCTTAGGGTTAGGTCAGATTCATTGAATCTAACCACTTTATGTTCATTGGCTCCTTTCCTAGAAACATCTCAAATCTCTTAAAGATTTACAAGAAAATATTTTTTAGTGCATTAAATGCTTTCAAACAATCAATAAATAAAGTCAACATGTTTTACATAATCCAAGAATTCAACAATGTAGGTGTTAGTCCATTTTCTGGTCATAGCAAAATCTTGTGAAAATGATCTATTCCCTACAAGTGTTTTGTTAAGTGTCCCACTTTTCCTACCATCTTAGTTTTAACTTGCAAAGAAAGTCCATAGTGTTTCATGATGTATGCCCTTAGCCGCTAGTAGTTTGTTGTGTCACCTTGCTTCAGTCCAAATCGCATTTCCTAAATCACAAAACCCAGAAAGTTATTCAAGTTTCAAGGTCTGCAGGAAATGTTTTTAAAATCTGCCATAGTGTCAAAAACCCACAGTATTTTTGAAAATCCATGATGTTTTCGATCTTTTGCCGAAAACCCTCATTGTTTTTGACCTTTTCCTTCTAGCTTTTTTGCACTTGTCTTTTGGTGCCAAAAACTTTGTGTTTTCGACCTTGGTCTTAACTGCGCAGGTCAGACTGGATGGTGGGTCTAAACTCTTCCTGATTGGTTGTTGCATGGCTGCATGTCACACTTTTCTAACATGCAATCATGCAACCACTTGCCACCTATCCATGTGGGTCCCAGTCATGTTCAGCTTCCTGGCAGTCTACTTTGCCTTAGTGTGCAAGTGCGATGGATGGTGGGACCTGGTTTCCGAATTGGTCAGAGGGTCCTGACATGTCAGAGCATCAAAAATTGTTGTTAAAGCATGAAGGATTTGTTAGGGCTATGCACTTTTGTGAAAACCATCTAATCCTCTAAAAGGGTAAGGCTTCTTTGGCAATAGTCTCGGGGGTAGTGATGTGGTAGCCTGTGATTGGCTGTTGCATGGTCGCATAGCCTAGTTTTTGGCTATGTGATCATGCGACCACTTGCCACATGTCCTTGGGGCCCATTGGCGGAAAGGGGTGTGGTCTCAGAGGTGGTGATGTGGTAGCCTAGGGTTGGCTGTCGCATGATCACATAGCCCAATTTTTGGCTATGCAATCATGTGACCGCTTACCATGTGTCCTTGGGGCCCGGTAGCAGGTGGTGAGGTGGGGCATCTTCCGAATGCTGAGGTGTTGATTTTTTATTGGCCAGTGTACCGAGGTGGCAAGGGGTTTGTGGGTGGGTCCTGTGGTAGGTGTGGCTCAGCAATTATAGTGAATAGTGGCGTGACATGTGGCGGTGACTTGGCAGATTGTTAGTAGGGCCGAGACATAATGTTCACAGGTTGTTGCATGTTCGCATAGCCCATTTCTAGGTTATGCAATCATGTGACTAACTACCAGGCTTAGTGGTGGCGGTGGTGGTTATGGCGAGGTAAAGGGGTGTGGCTTGTTGCATGTTCACATAGCCTAATTTTGGGCTATGCGATCATGTGACAACGGTCTAAATGTCATAGTTGCGGAGTTATGACATGGGTCTTGCCAATGTGCTCAACTTTGATGGGGTGCTGACTAGTGGTGGGGCCAAGGACTTTGCAAAGGGGGTTTGTGACCGACTGTCAACCATGGCTAAGAGTTTGTGATCATGTGACCAGGCATAAAATGAAGCCTGAATTCCTGTGGTGGTCAAGTTGATGACTATGTGATTGTGTGACTAGGGGAAAATGGTTAAGGAATATGAAGCCCGTGAATTGCATGGTGACCATTGCAGTTTGAATTTGAATTTCTAAGGGATTTGTAGCGAAAGGAGGTACCTAGAATTTATGGTTTTATGGCCATTTTTTGATTGGTTTGGTGGTGCCAGTGGTTGCAAAGTGGTCTAGAGGCCTGTTACTTAATTGTAGAGACTTTTGTGCCATATGAAGGACTATTTTGTGCTCAAGGTGTGTTTGCAGGTGGCTGTTTGTACTGGTTTTCATGGTAGTTCCTAGTTTTCTGTCCTGATCTCAATGATGCTCGTAATTGTAGATCTGCCTGAGATTTGTTTTCTCCAGGTTGCCTGTGTTTCCGGCCCCTACATTGAATTCTTGGTTGTCTCTGGTTGGTGAGGGCTATACCCTAGCTATCTGTAGCTTGTTGCAACCTATTTTGGGTTCCCATGGCAGCTAGTGGTATAAGGGGTCAAAGTTTTGACTTGTACAGGGTTCCATTCTATTTGGTTCTAGTAGGAAATAGAAAACTCTCTCACATTGCATGTAGGCTGAATAGAATTTCTGGAATTTTTTTGCAGATTATTGAAGTGGTTTGATCTCTCTCCTACTTTGATCATGTACATGACTTATCATACTTAATATAACTATCTCATGTTTACAAGTCTCTCCTTGGTGTCATTCATGTGAGTTTTGGATTTTCTGATCCAATGCATAGGGTTGTCTCTGCATATGTTCTTGTCTTTAGTTCTTGATCTAGGCTCAAGTGAAATTTTCTTTAGAAGGGACATAGATTCATCTTGGTTGTCTACAGAAGGATCTTATAAGTAGTGGATGGGCTAGAACATTTATATTTATGGCTATGAGTCATTGACAATAGTTGGTTCATGTTTCATTGTTTGTATGTGAGGTCTACCCAATGGATAATGGCACTGATCAAGGGCTAGTATATTCAGTTGAGTCCAATGTTTGATGGGTTTTGGCTATTTCTTGCATCTCTATATATCAATACCATCACCATTAATACCCTTCACAAGACCATTTTATCTTGCATAGTAGAGTTGATTCAATGAATACCTGGTTAGCATTTAGCAATCCTTTACTATGATTTGCCTTATGAATCCAGAAGTATAGGGTGTGTAGTGAGTTTGAATTTTGTCTAGATTAGGTGCACCTGCCTTGGTTTTGCAGAGCTAGAAGCAGAAGAGGTCATATTAAGTCCCTATAGTTGGTTTAGTTATCCTAAGACCTCATTACATTTTGGAGCTAACCACCCCTAAAATCTATCTGAGGGTATACTGGCAGCCTTGTGGCATAAGGGTTTTTGAACACCAACAGTCAGCTCCAAATCTGAATTCTCTTCAAATATAAAAATACTGATGCTCAGTCAATACTATGATCAACTACTCGGTCTTCATGTAGAAAGCTCGGTCATTACTAAAAATGTTTCCTTGGCTTAAACTATCTTCCTCGACAAGTAACTAATGTTTGGTTGATACTAGAATATTTCTCAGCATATACTGACTCGGTCGACACTATCATCACTCAGCTTGAACATGATTTCTCTATTTTTGCTTGATCAAGCTTACCAGTTTAGTCTTCAATCTTACTAAGATAAACAATACATTGTCTCATCATTGTACAATATAGTCAAGTACATTTTGTAGTATCAAGATAACTCAACCTTTCCTTAGGTGCTATTTTTACCAACCTTGCCTATCCCCTTAGCAACACTCAAATAGATATAGTACTTTCCTAAGTAGCAACAGTCTTATCGGTTAAGATTTGACATCAATGACAACACAACAATTTCTTCAATTGTAGTTTCCAACACCAACATCAAACCTTAATGAAAAATATTTGTCACCCATCCACATGGAACCCTGAGGCCCACTCCCCCAAGCTAGGAGATAACACAAGGCTCCACAACACACAATAACCACATCATAAGGAAACACCAAAAGACCAAAAAAATAATACATATTCCTAAAGGATACTGTAAAAAACATAGCACAAAGACACACATATGATAAGAAACCACACTACACCAGTGGAAAACTACAAGGATAACATGTGGGAATCCTAATAAACATTTTCAGGAGTTTCATCACATAGCTCCCACTCCTGGGTTACCCTAGTAGTCCCTATCTCCCTTTCTAAACCCCAGCCACCAAGTGGAACTCATGTGGAACTGACAACCTTCCGTGAGGGAAAGGAAGTTAATTTTCCAAATCAATACTCCATAGATGGCTAGACCTTCTCCAACCCATCCTTAGTCTATAAAAAACTCAAGGACATGGGTGAGGACATTTAATGTGTTGATCCCTACGTTTTTTTGTGTATTAGTGTCTAGCACTTTGTCATTTTCTAGGCAATGTTGGTCAGTCATCACTAAGACTAAGCCATCTAGTAAAGGCTGAGTTATGTATAAACTTATATAGTTACCAAGCACTAGTTACTGTCGAGCAAGTCAGAGGTCACTGATTAATTCAGTAGTTGCCAGATAGTTTATGTCAAGTTGTATTGAAGAGTCATTGTTGGGCACCAATATATGAAGAATATTAAATGTTGAGCATCAGAGATTTCATATGCCAAGAAAGATAGTTTTAACATATGTATTTGTTATGGAACAAACACCTAGGTAAACCATTTTGGATGACTTCTATACAATATTTAATGTTTGTTGAAGGAATCAAGGAGTTGATTACGCCTTGTATTTCTAATCATTAATCCCTATGTAATTCATATAACCTATTAGAAAAAGGGAATGATTAAGCAGCATAAGCAATGAATCTAGATCGTTTATCTTGATCTAGGGGGTTGATAAGATGTTTATATAAGATGAGATGTAAACTCTAAAATGATGTATGTATGCAAGGAAGGAGATCTCATGTACGTAGCATGGAGAAGTATTTTATCAGATGTAGACATCGCGTAGAATGACTGACAAAAGTAGTGAAGGACATAATAGAGCTACATTTAATTTTGGAGATCAAACAAGTATTAGAAGGAAAAGGTTTTTTATTAGCATTTTCAGTGCAAACTGAAGGATCAGGTACTGATACATTTTAGTAGGCGAATCAGGGTAAATCTCTTAATAGAGTAGTCATAACTGGATTTCATAAATCTCTTAACTGAGTTCTTTATTAGCTATAAGTTTCAAATCCTTTAATCAAGGTAGATTGTATAAGTTTGTAAGATCTTAATAGGGAAAACCCCTCACAGGGTAGACCATCTGAAGTGATCAAACATTTTAGCCCTAACAGGAAAACTTTATATTACAATAGTGAAGATTTGTGGGTGTCATCCCCACCCTAGTTTTACATTTCAAGGGTTTATGGGTAACCAAAATCTATGTGTTATGTGTTTCATTTGAAGGATGAAGTTAGAATGTTAGATATATTTCAGTATTGAAATTTATGTTTATGATATACATGTGGAATTAGTTTAAAGAAGTGAATTATTGGAGATATCTAATTCAGCCACCTCTCAGTATCTCACTTTCCCATATTAGATTTCCAACAATTGGCATCAGAGATTTGGTCTCTTAAAAGGAGTCTAATAACTTGAGAGTTAAGGTCTTGGAGACAGAGGTTTATAAGTTGGGAAAGATCATAGAGAATCATAAGATTAACATTCAGCTTGCATTACATCATCTTGAAACAACCATAGGAGAATTGAAGAAATCCTTAAGAAGAAGAAAATAATTAGAAATTCAACTAAATGACACACAATATCAGAGGAGGATAGTAAAGGTCTATTTGACAATGGAAACTCTACTGAAAGTGATGCAACTATAGTAGATCTATTAGAAAGAAATAACATACTAAATGAAGATTTTAGAAGTTTTAAGAGAGAACAATAAATTCAATCAGTAAGACTATGTGAAGTAATTGAACAGAAAAAGAAAGTCGAATAAGATAATAAAATGGTAGAAGAAGACAAAATAAAGATGTCTATAAGACTGGATGAAAGAAAATGTGATATGTAGAGGCTGACAAAAAATCAATTGGACATGGTAAATCAACTCTTACTTGCCAATCAAGAGTTGAGCATGAAAGATATGGAAATCACAAATATGAGATCATAAAATAATCAACTGGAGAATGAGTTGAGATCTAAAAATGAACTCAATGAAAGGATGAACAAGCCAAATGAAGCTATGAAATACTTTGAAGAAATATTGAGGTCACTAAGAAGATCCAGTGATACTTCTAGACTTGAACATGATGAGAACCTATCATCCACTGAAGAAGGTGAATCATCAAAGAATGGAGAACATAGGAATACAAAGTCAAAGAACAAAAAACCTACATGTCATCATTGTGGAAAGCTAGGAAATACATCAAACATCTGCAGAAGCAAGAATGGTAAGTCCAATCCTAAACCAAAGTTTAATAGAAATTGTTTTAAATGTAAGAAGCATGGACATCAGATACATGAATGTAGGTCAAAGGTTAGTAATCCACCTACTACACCTAGATTTCAAGGACATTGTTTTAACTGTTCGAAATGTGGCCTTAGAGCACAAGAATGTAGATCCAATGCTAAGTGGACATCCAATAAGAAAAACAAAGCACCTAGGAAAGGTAACACATTCAATTGGGATTACAATACATGGTATAGTTGTCATCATTGTGGAGAATATGGTCATATTGGAGAAAATTGTATGAGGACACATTTTAGAGGTAAATCCAAAAGTTGGATGAGTGGAAGCTTTCTCTATTACAAATGCCACAAGATTGGTCAAATAAAAAGAAACTGCAAAGCACAAGCACCGAGCAATGAACAATTCAGAAATGAAGAAATTATTGAACAAATAAGGAATCAGATGAACAAGACATGGAGAAAGAAAGAGGAAGAAAGCATTAGTGGATCCAGTGAACCTGAGGTCACCCAATCTAATGGATCAGGAGATCACACTACTTCTAACTAAGTAAAGAAGGTATGTGAGGAACTAAATTTTCTAGTTTCATATTTTACACAAGTTCTTGACATTTGATATGTTAAAGTTTATATCTGCATGATTAAGATGCATTAGGATAGATTTGAGAAAAGAGTTATATTGCATATTTGATACCGAGTATTAGTATTTAATTCTATAGTGACTGAGTCACTCAGTGTGTGTCGAGATCCTGTAAAAGCTGAGATGTCATATGTACTGAGCTGAACTAAATGGTAGTATTGACCGAGTCATGGTTTCAACTGAGTATGAGTACATGGAACTGAGTTGTCATATGAAGGTCAAGACAATTGTATTCACCTACAAAGTGTATGAATCATTTAATGAACCCCTTAAAAGTTACTGTTTGACTCTATAAAGTGGAAAATTACCATTCATTATCATTTTACCTAGTGATTTGATAATTTGAATAGCGATTTCTAAGAAACTAAGAAGAGATATTTGTGCTAAGTTAAGTTTGTGAAGATCTTTACATCATGTCGTTAGCAAACATCATGAAGGACTGATTGAAACAAGATATTACCGAGCTACTTGAACTTATAATTTGAACCCTAAATTTGGAAATGTGGCATCTACCTCATCTACAATAGTTAGGAAACAAGGGAAATAAGTTTTGAATGTCCAACTTGTAAGGAGTGATGCATGTAAGCTGCCAAAATTCTAATCCCTTCTAGAAAGTGTGGTGAAGGGAGATCTCATGGGAGCCCTATCATCGATTCCAAGGAGGGTTTTGCTGATACACGATGTGTGCACATGTTACATGTGCAAAATTGGAGAGATTGATGATTATGAGATGAAGGAGGCTTACAAAAAGTTGTATATCAACAAAGTGTTGAAGGCAAAACATCAACATTTTGTCGAGAAATGGTTAGTGTGAGCCCTAGATTTCCTACATAATTTCAAGGTTGAATGGATTAAGATCATTTTGAGAAGAATTCATGACATGAAGATATGGTTGGAGAATGGGCTGGTCAAGATCACCAAGGATATGATTCACTGAGTCACCAGTTATCCCAGTCTTACTGGGAAGAAAACAATGAGATGATAGAGTAACAAAATAATTCAAAAAACCATAGGGTAGTATGGAATAAGAGAGGAATGACAATCTCCATGATCACAGATCTGGAAATAGATTTTGCAGTGAATGTGATTGCTCACAAATTTTATCAGTCAAGTAGGTTAGATAGTATTCCCTGCATTGCATTTGGTCAAGCATGGAAGATGGTAAATAAAGATCATACTTATGATCTTTCTAAGCTTTAGTTGACTCATCTTGCCAAGAACCTAACATCAATTAGGAAGGATAAGAATTCAATGTGTAACTTTGGTTCCTAGATTGTTTGTTTAATCTTCTATGTGCAAAATATTTTTCTACCATAGGAGATGTTGTATGGAGTAAGGAATGGCCAGTAACCCAACAAATAAATGAGTTAATTCATTAATCAGGACATAATTTTGATAGCATTATGGAAAGCTACTTTTTTGAATTCAAGAAAAAGATGAGGAAAAGAAGTAGAATTCATGTATTCCTAGTAGATAGGCACAACAATGACATATTCTTTCTAGTGGATATTGACCATACTTATGTTTAGGCTATTATGCCTAGGGTAGCATGGCTAAAGCCATTACCTTATGATGTGAATGTAGATGAAACAACAATAACTACTTTACTAGTAGAGGATATTGATAGGAAAGATAAATCTTTTTGAAACTATAAAGAATAAAAGTCTAAAATAACTATGGGGTTAAGTCTGCAACCCTTGAGAGAAAGAGAAAGAAAATAGTCAAGAACCTAGGGGTAAGTGCACAAAGATGGGGGACCAAAAAGATGCCACTTTTATTTTTTGTCCCCCATCACACATAGTGTGTACGCACTAAATGGCATGTGCCCTATAGGGCACACACCCTATGGCTTGTGTTTCCCAAGCCTTAGGCTTGGGCAATCCAGAACAAAGTGTGTGCACCCTATAGGGTGCACACGCTTTGAAAAAACCCTATTTAGCTAAAGCTATGGATTGGAAAGCTCATTTTGCTTTCCTCAAACCTATGTTTGTAGCTAAGAAGGGCATCCCAAGCATGCACACACTCTTATTTTTTCTTCCAAATATATTTTTTTTGTTCATTCATCCATCAAATGGCTCCACAACATCATCAAGTTCGATCCAAAAGAAGAGGTAAGCATTTTTATAGCCCATGCCTCTTATTTGTTTTAAAATTTTAGTTTTGTTGCATTTTCTTTTGTTTAAATTTTTTGTGTAATGAAGATTTTAAAATCTAATTTTTTTAATTGCCAGGAAGAAATAATCTTCCTCAACCAAACTCTCCAACAAACCCTCCATCTCCTCATGAAGAACCGAATGAAGAAACAAATGAAGAAAATGAGCCTCAATTGCCTCCACCAATCAAGAAACCTCCTCCTGGAACACAACAAAATTTGATGAACAAAATTGAAAGAGGGAAAAAAGATTTAGAATCTTTAATTATGAGGTTAAAAGATTCTAGTGGTACAAATCTCAGAAGGGAAAGACTTACAAAATCATTGGAAGAAATCTTGACCCATGTAAGCTTGATTAGTGGGAAAATTAATTTATAGCGGGATAAAAGAGGAGAACAAAAATAATATTATGCAAATAAATTATCTTATGTGGACATAAAAAAGAAAAAAATCACAAAAGATGACATTTGCAAGCTATTTAAAAAACTAGGGGACACAAATACACTTAGAACTACAACAAGGAGGTTCTTAATTCATTGGTGCTTAAATGAAGACATTAAAAACAATTTTTGGGAGAGATGGTGGATGGTCTTTGATTCACCTCCTTGTAAAAATCATGAGGCTCCTATATATTTCTTGAGGAAACTCTATTGCAAGTTTGTACTCAAGGAGGTGCCAAATTATTTTGACTATCTAGATTGTCAAGGTAGAGGAGGGGGTTCATAATTTGATCGAGCAAGGGCACATTGTGACCCTAACACACCTAGGGCTCCTATTAGCAAGCCACAGGTGGATCATGTTACTATTCCTTCTATTGTGAAGGAACATGTAGAGGCAGACACACTAGGCACGATTAGTGCTCTGACACAGACTCTCATTCAGTGTGCCACTCCTTTAGTTGAGGGTGACCATGGTCAATCCTTGAGGGGGCATATTTTTTGGTCATGTGGATGCTTGTGCACATATGGTACTAGCGAGAGAGAGGAAGATGATCCTAGAATGATGATTGATAGCTTTCTAAATATGACATTTGGCATTGACATACAGGTAAATATTTCCAAGTTTATTAAATTACTTTGATCATATTTCATTTATAAAAGAATAAATATTTAATTTAGTATCTATTGATTATGATGAAAATTCAGGGCAAGAGTGTTAGTGGTGATGGTAGTGGAAGTGGCAATGATCCTCATGTCCCCTTCTACACATCATCATCAATTCCATAAGTATGTATCAAATAAAACATTTTAATTAACATATTTGATTATTATGTAATTATGTGAATAATTGTATCATAACTTATTGTGCTTGTGCATTATACGTTCACTCGTGGACCATCGACGTTCACAACAGATAGCAAAGGGCATTGTGCCACTTTCCTTGAGGTATCTTTATTTTCATGTTAATTTGATTTACTTGATTATAATTAATTAATAAATGAATGGATGACTAAATTACTAGACAAATTATGATCAAAATCCAGAGGCACGGTGATCACATTCTTTCACCTAGGTTTGTGAGGTCACAATTGAGTCCACATGTATATGTAATAATGCATTATAATTAAAATGTCAATAGAACATTCTTATATGAATGCTTATCTTATAATTTTCCATGTACATGTGCACTAGTTGAATGTTGGAGCTTTGACTCTAACACTGCACACCAGAGGACACGGTGGAACCTTCACGAAAGTATCATTTAATCATTAGTAGGGTTGTAAAAAATATATGTAATCTTGATAACTGAATAATACTTTTTTTGTTTCATTTTCAGTTATTGACATTAGAGACTCCTCCTTCTATCCGTGATACTTTAGATCATGGAGTAGCTGCAGCAGTAACTAGTTCTGAAGCACTGACTGAGGTATGAAAGAGATCACTTAATTTTTATTTTTATTTTAATAGTTTGTATTGAATTTTATAATGACATTCATGTATGTATTTTAATTATTATTTTGATCATTATTGTAGGGACTTATTACTCTAGATCACCAGCATGCGCCTTCGGTGGATGAACATAGTGACTATTTGCTAGTGGTAAACGAATATTCAATTTTATGTCATTGTATAATTCCATTTTGATGTATATTAGTTATTGATGCTTTAATTTTTTTTATCAGCTCGAGCTACAGAAGAGTCTAGATAGGAGGACAAGTGAGGGCACTCGGAATAGTACAACATCCACTGCATCTCCATTGATGCGGTGATCAAAGGCAGCTTGGGATTTGTTTTCTTCCCTTGGCGGGAAAGGACTAGATTAGGGATATGGATTGTATGCCTATATGGCATTAGTGGACATATTTTTTGTATATTGTATAAGTGATACGTTATACATCCATTTGGCTTTGAGGAAGCTAGTTTAACTATATTGAATATATTAAATGTTAGAATAATTGAGAGGGGGGTGAATCAGTTATCCAGTGTCCCAAAACAAAATGTATAATTCAAAACTATTTCTTCAATTTCTACTCATCGGTAAACAATGAATACTTTCACTGTCAGTGCTTTTACTAATTACTAGTCTAATACTATAATAGTTTACTAATCAAATCTAACATGTAACATGTAAAGAATGATAACAAACAAATATCACAATCAACACATAACACAAGAGATTTAACATGAAAACCTTGTAAAGGGAAAAACCACCTGGGACCGGCAACCCAAAATTGTTCACTCTTCTGAAGTGAGGTCGGTCAAGACCCAACCCTATTAAAGGTTACAAACACACTGTCAGGTGTGACCTTGTTAGAGGATTTTAGACTAAAAGTTATCATCCAACCAGCATTCACTATGGGGTTGACAGGATAACAATGTTCATTCTATGAATGATACATCATAAGACTTTCAGAGTCCACTCAGTTAAGAGATTTTGACTGTATACAATGGTTAAATATGTAACAGTAAATGACCTGCCTTAATACAACTTCAATTGTAGATTACAGATCAATATTTAGTCCATACAAATCCTTCTGATCAATATTTCACTTCAGATTCAATACTATATCAACATATTGTCTGTCGGTAATTGCTCTTTGTAGCTTGGTAATTATTCTGTAGCTCAGCTCTTGCTTAACCAGTATGATCAGAATGCATGAAAACCTTGTTCATGCGATATTCCTGCAGCTTCTTCTTCTTTCGACATCTTCATAAAGAAAATTATGTTATCTTATATAGATGGGTAAATCATTTTCTTCTCCACCATCAGATTTTGCTGCTTAACCAGATTCATAGATTTTGCCACTTCAAACTTTCTCAGTACTTGTGTCAATAACACATTTCAATCTTCTCCGTTAGATCTTCCTTGAATTTCATCAATCGTTGATCTTTGTAACAAACATTATCTGTTACCTCGATGTTATACTCTTGCCAGCTCATCAATCTTATCAGCTAAACTAATCAATTAATTCATTCAGTTCCACTCGGTTAACAAAGAAATGTGTCAGTGAACACTGCTCAATTAATACTGCGATAGGTATACACTACACTCCATCAGTGTATACTAGAAATGCTTCATTTACCGACAACACTACTTTGTGTCTTTCAGCTCTATACTTCATCATAGATGAATGCAACATAATAAAGTCAATATCATCAAGTCATAGACTCATCAACAAGTTACTCAATGTGTTCCTTATCCTCATCTGTCATGTACAACTTTCTCCATGTAGATTTCTCTGTTCTTCATCTCTTTTTCACCTTTCTTCAGATGTGTTAGTATAGTAACTTACAAGATAAGTGATGTCAAACTAGTTGACATAAATGACAACATAATACTAATTTAATCATATTACATATCTAATCAGCAACTCCTTAATGATCTTTAATCATAGATTCTTCAATCAGATTCCAAATCAGTTGTAGTTCGACAATCTCTCCCTTTGGCATTGATGGCAACTCAAGTAATATGAAATGTACCATACACATACCAAACATATATTCTACAACTTAGTGAACAAAATTTTGTAAGTTGAATAGACTTAATATGTTTAATCACTACGTTACTAAGCAGCATTAAATAGTACAGCTTTACCATTTTGCAGTTGTGATCTTTTCAGTTCTCCTGTTCCTGCTTCTATTCTCTATAACCGATCTTCAATACTCTATCTCATTCAAATTGTCTCTCCCTTAGATAATTATCGTCGATGCTTGTTCCTTTTCATATCTTGTTTATCTCTCTCCCAATACTCTGTCTCATTCAGATTGTCTCTCCCTTAGATAATTTTCATCGGTGGTTGTTCCTTTTCATATCTTGTTTATCTCTCCCCTTTATATTTCATATTATTTATCTCTCCCTTTGACAAAAATGCCAAAGAAACAAATAAAGAAACAATTATGTCTTCCTCTATATCTCTGAATACTGATATTCCAATCAATTTAAGTTCTCAAACTTAATCACAACCTTGAACATGATTCAAAGTGTGAACTATGCTACATCAACATGAATAATCTTCTGATATAAGTAGGCTGATGCAACAACCAAATCACCTTAGTGACCGATAGATAGGAGATGGACCCCAAGTCTAGTCCTCAAGTATTCAAATGTATCCTTTAGTAGGGGTTTTGTAAAAATATCTACAAGTTGTTCTTTCGATGTGACAAATTCTAACTTCACTTGCTTCTCTTGCATTTGTTCTCTTAAGTAATGATACTTAATAGATATATGCTTTGTCTTAGAGTGCATCATAGGATTCTTTGAAATATTAATAGCACTAGTGTTGTCACAATATATAATCACTGGGTCAGTGATAACCTCATTCATTGCTTCCAACAATTGTTTGATATATGCAATATTTGAATAGTTAGTAGCAGTAGCAACATATTCTACTTTAGCTGTAGATTGAGAAATACAAGCCTGCTTTTTACTTGTCCATGTTACAAGTCTTTCACCAAAGAAAAATGCTCCTCTGGTGGTGCTTTTTCTATCATCCACATTTCTAGCCCAATTAGCATCGGTGTAAACTTTTAGTTCAAACTCCCCTTCCTTAAGATACCATAATCCAAAACTCTATGTTTTCTTCAAGTATCTTAAGATTCTTTTTGTAGCTATCATGTGTGATTCTCTAGGATTAGCAAAAAATCTTGCAACAATTCCCATAGCATGTGCTATATCTGGTCTACTATGAACTACATACATTAACTTACCAATCATGGATTGGTAGAGTGTCTAGTTTACCTCTGTAGTTTCATCCTCCTTTATCTATTTGCATCCAGTAGCCATCAGTGTTCCCATAGGTTTAGCATCTTCCATGCCAAATGTCTTTAGTACTTCCTTTATGTATTTAGATTTTGTGATGAATATTCCATCACTCTATTGAATCACTTGTAGTCCAAGAAAGAACTTAATCTCTCCGAACATAGAAATTTCAAATTTCTTTTGCATTTCATCAGAAAATGCCTTGCACACAAGATTTGAGCCTCTAAATATGGTATCATCAACAAATATTTTAGCAATGATAATAGTATCATCAGTATCACCTTTCACATACAGATTGTTGTTTCAACTTGTTCTAACAAATCCAATACTTAACAAGTAAGTATGCAGTCTTTCATACCATGCTCTTGGTGCTTGCTTCAAACCATATAAAGCTTTATGTAGTCTACATACCATGTCTTTATTGTCAGGATCAACAAATCCTTCAGCTTGTTCAATGTAGACCTCTTCTTCAAGTATACCATTTAAAATGTTGACTTCACATCCATTTGATAGACTTTGAATTTCTTGTGTGTAGCATATGCAAGTAGCATTCTAACTCCTAATCTAGCAACAGGTGCAAATGTTTCACCATAGTCAATGCCTTCTTCTTGTGCATATCCCTTGCATACCAATCTAGCTTTATTTCTTGTGACTTCACCATTTTCATTCAATTTATTCATGTATATCCACTTAGTACCAATAACATTTTTATCTTTTGGTCGGGGTACTAAGGACCAGGTTTTGTTCTTCTCTATTTTCTCTATTTCCTCCTTCATTGCATTAACCCATTCTTCATTCTCTAATGCAACTTTCATAGTTTTAGGTTCAAATTCACAAATTAAACATGTACCTTGTCTTGTTTTGCTTCTAATTTGCATTCCAGCATGTTTGTCTCCAATGATTTGTGTTTTAGGATGATTTCTTCTGACAAAGCTAGCCAAAACTTGATTTCTCCTTTCTTGCCCATCCTGCTTAGGGTGATTTTCATGCTCGGTAGCTCCATCTTGTTCCTCAGTTTGTGTTGTCTATTGTCCTACATTGTTTCCCTGCTAACCAATTGTCATAGTTTGTGGTGTCGGTAGATACTCTGGATATTCAATGTAAGTGAATCTACCATAGTCTTCTAGTTCCTTTGTACTTTTCTCTATGTACTTGTCATCAAACTCATCAACATGAACATTAGTACTTTCAACTATCTTATTTGTAACCTTATTCAAACATTTATATGCTTTACTTGTAGTGGAATATTCCAAAAATATTCCTTCATCTCCTTTAGAATCAAATTTTCCATTTCTCTCATCTTTCAAATTAAAGAATTTACTTCCAAAAATTTTGAAATAACTTACAGTAGGTTTGTGTCCAAACCATAGTTCATAAGGTGTTTGGTTGGAGTCCTTCTTTAGTTGTACTTAGTTAAGAACATACACAGTTGTACTAATAGCTTCCCTCCAATATGTCTGAGAAACATTCTTCTGTATCATCAATGTTCTTGCATAGTCAATTATAGACCTATTCCTCCTTTCAGCAATGCCATTTTGCTGAGGTGTCCTCGGTGCAGATACCTATCTTTTGATTCCATGCTCATTAAAAAAATTAGTAAATTCATCAAAGATAAATTCACCTCCTCTATCAGATCTTAAACATTTTATTTCCTTTCCGGTTTCTTTCTCTACCTTAGCTTTATACCACTTAAACATTTTGAAAGCTTCAGATTTCTCTTTCAAGAACATAACAGTCATTAGTCTAGTATAGTCATCAACAAAAAGAATAAAATATCTATCACCAGAATAGCTCTGAGTTCTCATATGACCACATAGGCCAGTATGAACCAACTCAAGTATCTTCTTTGTTGAATAGTCTTTTCTTTTAAAATTGGACTTAGTAATCTTACCTTTTTGACATTCATGGAACATGGCATGATCAGGTTTTGTCAAGTTAGGCAATCCTCTAACTCTTTTCTTTCTACTAATATTGATCATGTTGTCAAAGTTCACATGGCATAACCTTATGTGCCACAACCAAGCATCTTCATCCTTTATTAACAAACAAGAAGTCTGATCCATATCAAGATAGAATAGATTACCTCTGGATTGTGTACTAGTTTTGACAAGTCTTCCTCCATCATCATAGATCTTCACTTTTTTGCTCTAAAAAGCCAGTCGGTGGCTTGAATTGTTCATCTAAGCCACACTTAACAAATTATAGTTTAGTCCATCTACCCAGTATGCATTTTCACATTGTAATCTATCATTGATCATCAGTGATCCTTTACCTCTTACCATACAAGGTGCATCATTTTCCATTCTCACAGATCCTCCATTATATTCAACAAGATGACCAAACTTCTCTACATCACCAATCATATGATGTGTACAGCCACTGTCTATGATCCATGTATCATTTCTGCTTACTTTAGAGATTAGTGTTGTCTCTTCATGTTTCTCTTCTTCTTCTAAATCATCTTTCATAGCAACAAATAAAACTTCTATATCATCATCAAAATCAGATTCAGTTTCAATATCTTTGGCTATGTAACATACCTTTTTTCCTTTTTCTTCTCAGTTGTCTCTATTGTAGTGTCGGTAGCCTTTGTTGACTCTTCTCCCATAGCTTCCTTCAGATCGGTCTTTGGATCTATCATCATCTTTCTTTTGTGGACATCTAGTAGTGATGTGACCAACTTATTTACAATTAAAGCATGCTAAAGGTAGCTTACCTCTATACCTTCCTTTTCCTTTGGGAAATCTTCTGGCCATAAGTGCTTCAAGCTCATCAAGTTCATCATCAGTATTGTCATCACTATCACAATTCTTATTATTCCTACTAGACTTTCCAATCTTCAAAGAAGACATGAAACTGGATTCAACAGAAGGAACAACATTGTTATCAAATTTTTTTAATTCAAAGGTTGTAAGTTTACCAATTAGAGTGTCAAGAGTAAGGTTGGATGTAGCTCTTGTTTCATGAATTGTAGAAATCCTGGTTGCATAAACTGGTAGCAAAGTTCTAAGAATCTTGCTTATCACTATTTCATCATCAATTACTCCATCAGATGCTCTAATAGCATGTACCACCTCTTTGAGTCTATTTGAATATTGGACAATGTTCTCACCTTCTTTCATTCTCATATCATCAAATCTACCTCTCAAACTTTCAGCTCAGACTCTTTTGACATTCAGATCTCCACTGTATATTTGTGCTAATTTATCCCACATTCCTTTCACAGTCGTGCATGTCTTGATATCTTTAAATTCAGCGTCGGTATAGGCGGCAACAAGTTCCATCATAGTAACATTGTGTTCATGTTTGTCCTTCAATTGATCAAGAGTTAAGGGACCAGTGGGCAGTTGCATGTAACCATTCTCCATTAGCTCTAGTGCAGAGTTCCAAATTCCAGATATGTGTAGCTTCATTCTACTTTGCCATACTACGAAGTTCTCTTTGTTCAGTTTTGGTACTTCCCTCTTATACATCTTGAGACCTTTATGCTTAAGTCCTTAAAACTATATTCCAAGCAACTGAAGCTTTGATACCAATTGTTAGAATAATTGAGAGGGGGGTGAATCAGTTATCCAGTGTCCCAAAACAAAATGTATAATTCAAAACTATTTCTTCAATTTCTGCTCGTCAGTAAACAATGAATACTTTCACTGTCAGTGCTTTTACCGATTACTAGTCTAATACTATAATAGTTTACTGATCAAATCTAACATGTAACATGTAAAGAATGATAAAAAACAAATATCACAATCAACACATAACACAAGAGATTTAACATGGAAACCCTGTAAAGAGAAAAACCACCTGGGACCGGCAACCCAAAATTGTTCACTCTTCTGAAGTGAGGTCGGTTAAGACCCAACCCTATTAAAGGTTACAAACACACTGTTAGGTGTGACCTTGTTAGAGGATTTTAGACTAAAATTTATCATCCAACCAGCATTCACTATGGGGTCGACAGGATAACAATGTTCATTCTATGAATGGTACATCATAAGACTTTCAGAGTCCACTCGGTTAAGAGATTTTGACTGTATACAATGGTTAAATATGTAACAGTAAATGACCTACCTTAATACAACTTCAATTGTAGATTATAGATCAATATTTAGTCCATACAAATCCTTCTGATCAATATTTCACTTCAGATTCAATACTGTATCAACTTACTGTTCATTGTTAATTTCTCTCTATAGCTCAGTAATTATTCTGCAGCTTGGTTCTTGCTTAACCAATATGATCAGAATGCATGAAAACCTTGTTCACACAATATTCCTGTAGCTTCTTATTCTTCCAGCATCTTCATAAAGAAAATTATGTTCTCTTATATAGATAGGTAAATCATTTTCTTCTCCACTATCAGATTTTCCTGCTTAACCACATTCATAGATTTTTTCACTTCAAAATTTCTCAGTACTTGTGTCAATAACATGTTTCAATCTTCACCGTTAGATCTTCCTTGAATTTTGTCAGTCGTCGATCTGTGTAACAAACATTATCTATTACCTTGATGTTATACTCTTGCTAGATCATCAATCTTATCAGCTAAACTAATCAATTAATTCATTTTGTTCCACTCGGTTAACAAAGAAATGCATTGGTGAACACTACTTGGTTAATACTACGATCAGTATACACTACACTCCATTGGTGTATACTAGAAATGCTTCATTTACCAACAACACTGCTTTGTGTCTTTTAGATCTATACTTCATCATAGATGAATGCAACATAATAAATTCAATATCATCAAGTCATAGACTCATCAACAAGTTACTCAATGTGTTCCTTATCCTCATCTATCATGTATAACTTTCTCCATGTAGATTTCTTTGTTCTTCATCTCTTTTTCACCTTTCTTTAGATGTGTCGGTATAGTAACTTACAAGATAAGTGTTGTCAAACTAGTTGACATCAATGACAAAATAATACTGATTTAATCATATTACATATCTAATCAGCAACTCCTTAATGATCTTTAATCACAAATTCTTCAATCAGATTCCAAATCAGTTGTAGTTCAACCTTCAATGTATGACATTATTGGACATATATATTTGGCTTCATGCCCTACGAATATATATTTTTTATGTTATAGGTATGAAATTCATGTGTTTGGTGTATTGATGTATACTAATTTATGTTTATGTGGATGTCTTATACTTTTTAAATTTCCCATGCCTTATAGTTATGCTTGTATGTTTATCGATGTATGTTTAACTTGTTGATTGTGCTACAAATGCTAGTCATTGTCCTTAATAATAGTCAATTCCTTGATTCTAATAATAATAAAAGTAATGAAATAAATGCATACATGTATAAATATAATATTATGTGTGTGAATTTTGTACCTAGCTATAGACACAACACTTCAGTAAAACATTAGAGGTTAGCAAAAAACCAAAATCTGCAATGAAATAGAAACTAAACTAACCAGGCAATTTACTACCTTGTAGTAGGTGTGAGTATGGTACTCTGAGATCATACTGAGATCAATGACAATGCAGCACCTAAATGAAAGATTTGAATGCAAAATATGAAAGACTATGAATGTAGATTAAGTTATATTTTTGTATTTTCTATGCAATAATATGAAATCTGTATGAATCTAAGCTATATGAACGAAATGGAATGCAAATTTAATCTAAGAATGCTATGAATGATATGAAACTATGATATGAAACTATGAAATATTATGATCAACTATGAAAGATCTCACTAATCGCCTGTCGCAAGTGCTCAATCTTTCAATGGCCAATTCGCCAGAGTAATTGTGCAAATTCGAGTGTTGATGAAAATGAAGAGCTCAGCCTTGATTTTATAGAAATCCAGGGCTCTGAGGATGCAAGAGAAAAGCCATAAATCACTCTTGATAAACTCAGGTTGATTTTTGAGTTATCAAAAAATTAGAGATAATTAACTCACAAAAATCATGCAAAAGTAGAGTTTTACTCAAAATAAAGTTTAGATCAAATTTCAACTCATCATCAGATGTTGAGTTTCAATTTTAGAAATTGATTGTTAATTTCTAGTTGACTATTTTTCTGATTGTGCATGATTTATTTATAAATTAATTTAAAAATAAAGTGATTTATTCTCAACTTAACTGATTTTTGAAATAAAACAATTGATTTATGGGTTAATCAATTATTAAATCAAACTTTATTCAAAAACTACATTATTAAAAATTGACAACTGACTTTAATTAATTAAATAAGAATTTAATCAATTAGTCATAAGATTTTAGATTTATTGTCAAAATTAAATGATACAATTTAGGAATAATTTAATTAAATCTAATTAAATAATTAAGTGGCAGTATTAAATCAAATTAATTAAATATTCAAAATATTCAATTAGTCAAACTTTAGAATAAATAAGATTTATCACCAAATAATTATTAAATTAAAGATAATTAGGATAAATTAGGAATATTTCTAGGAATATTCCCCAATGCAGAATTTAGGATAATCAATTAGGATTCGATAATGTGTAGATGTGCCTTAGGTTAAGACTTTGATGTTGATTTCATTTGAATTGAAGATGTAGGAGGTTAATGAACCTATAGCCCATTTTTGGGGTATTACATTTTGCCCCTCTTTGAATCACTGTGCAAAGCGTAGTGGTTCAAAGAATAATTTGTGTTTGATAAAGATGTATGAAATTGATTTGAAAGATTAACCGATTCTGAGACAGAAACCGATTGAAAAATTTAAAGATTCAAGATTTAAGATTTAGGTCCTGAATGACCAGAGATAATGTTAACTACAGCAACAATGAACTGGTGATTACAAAAAAGTGTCAAAACACCTTATTTTGAACCTTATGATTGCAAAGAAGTGAGTGACTGATTCTAGACCTAAATGTCCTTGTATGAATCATATTGGTATCACATCTTGAAGCCATCAGTTACAAAGAAACAAGGAAATGACGCAAATGAACTGTTGGTTACGAAAAGTTGATACAGTTTACAAGATAGATTTTGGATACCAGATTGATATGGATCACGATGAATCTAATATGCCCCAAGCGATAATAAATTTTCCGCAAGTGATGAGGACTTTAGATGAATCAGCAACTAGATGTGGTTGTTGTCTTAATTACTAAGAGAAGATTTGATTTATAGACTTATATTTACAGACTTGAATGATGTGTAATACCATGCCCCCTTCAGGATTAAAATTAAAATCTGACAAGAAAAGTCAGCGTTATAGTTTAGAAGCATGTTAATTGATTTGAGAAGTGGTTATGCACGTTCAAGAATGCGTTCTGTATCATTTAGAGGTCATGATGACCAAGTTTGACTAGGTTAAACCATGAGTTGACCATGGGTGAAATTTCAATAGTTTGATGTAAGATAATTAGTTAAGTTGAATTCTAGATTTTTGTGATGATTGAAGGTCGATTATGCAAGTAGTTCAGATTTCAATTTTGATCCAGAAAAAGGATTCTAATTTCTATTTCGTTGGAGGAACCTTCATACAATGCTCAGTCCTTGTGTCAATTTTAGCATTTTTGGTTTTTAAGAATCGTTTAAGTGTTCAAGCAATTTGTGAGATCATGCAAAGTGCAAAATAAAATGCAGAATGAAATGCAAAGCTAGGACCTAGGACCTAGTCACTGATCATGTGTCGATTTGTTGTCATCATTGAACTTTTAGGTAACTGGATAAATCAATACAATGCCCACTAGTTAGGAAACTATAGACATATGAATACTAATTTGTATGCTCAAAAGTCAATAAAACACCCACTGGCTAGACAACCATGGACATATGAATATTGATTTTGTTTTCAGAATGTCGGATTAGATATAATAACCAAGGCATAAATGTCAGGACGACCTTATTATCATATCCATTTTGATATAGAAATTTGTATAAGCATCCAAAACATAGACATTGTGATGACCAGAATATGCCTTGTGTTCAAACACATCAAACAATTAAGAGATCATTCTAAATCCAGTGTGAATTACCCGTAGTGACCCTTTATCATTCACGGCCTTAAGTAAGATCACATTTCATAGTAGGAGAACTCACTCACTCAAAAAGAAAATAGTTAGAGAAAACTTCTTTGAAATTTCTAGGTATCAATCGTCGAGGTATGCATGGCCATTCAATTGGAGATAGAGGCTCTTACAGACAGACACCATTTCAATCCAGAATTTCCAAAGTTGTTAGATTTTCACATACAAGTAGAAAACAAAGAAAAGATTATGCCCCCAGTCATCACTCTCTAAATCCTATAAAGGACATAATCGAAGAGCTCGAAGGGACACAATATGCAAAAATCTCAATGTGAATCAGTAAGCATACAAGGAGATAAAAGCATGAAGAAGCATAGATTATTTTTAGTTTGTGTTTGATTGCATTGTTGTAGATGCAAAATCTTTTCTAGAGAGGAGATTGACTAACTGACTCGGATGAAGCTTCAAAGGACTTTGACTAGATATGACTCATATAAGATGTACTGGAGGCCATAGGATATGAAATTGATTGCCCCCAAGTTTGAACATTGATAGGATACAGAAGCTTTTCCCAATTTCTATACAGACTGACTTATTGAAAATAAGAATGCAGAAACAAACTAGGAGATATGTACAAACTAAAGCAAGACTAAAAGCTGGGAAAGACCAAGATTGTGTTGATAGATGGAGCATTTTGAAACAAGTGGCGTCCATTTGCCAGGTTTTCACCATCTTGGTAGAGATTCTATTTTTTCTATCAAGGCGCCTGTTTCCAGGTTTTCACCAAGGCACTTTTTCTTTTTCTCATTTTTTTGTACTTTTGATATTTTTTATTTTTTTGTGAATCATCAAGGTGCCCATTGCTAGGTTTTCACCAAGATGTTCATTTTTTCAGGACTTTTTCAGATTTTTAAGATTTTTTCAAGACATTTTACCATACACTGAATGCCTTAGGCACAAAATTTCTTTAGATGAAAAACATTGATTGGTTCTTAAAGCTATTCTCCTTTAGTCATTGATAGGCTCTAGAGCCAAAAGTAGCAGTGATAACAAAGGGACCCAGCCAGTTGGGTTCAAACTTCCCCTTGGGCTCTCTATGTGATTAATTTTTAGGATTCTCTCTCAAGACTAGATCACCAACCTAAAATTATTTGTGTTTGAATTTCTTATTGTAGCCTCTAGACATTCTTTTCTAATATACTCTGAGATGATCATATACTTCTTGTCTCTACTCATCTAGTAGTTCAAGTTCTTGCAACCTAGACACTCTGTATTCATCATCAGTTACTAGACCATGCATTCTGATTCTTAGTGATGGGATTTCAACTCAATAGGAAGTACTGCCTCAAACCCATAAACTAAAGAGAATGGAGTAGCCCCAATGGGCATTCTGATACTTGTTTTGTAGGCCCAGAGAGATGGATTAATCATAATATGCCAGTCCCTTCCTTTTTTTATTAACTGTACGGTGCAAGATTTGTTGGCAAGTTGTCTATACTGAAGTATATAACTAGATATACTGTTTTCATTATGGCAACAAAGTCATATAGCAGTTTGTGTAATACCCCAAAAATGGGCTATAGGTTCATTAATCTCCTATATCGACACATCGAATGAAATTGACATCGAAGTCCTAACCTAAGGCACATCGGCACATTATCGAATCCTAATTGATTATCCTAAATTTTGCATCAGGGAATATTCCTTATTCCTATTTATCCTAATTATCTTTCATTTAATGATTATTTGGTGATAAATCTTAGTTATCCTAAAGTTTGATTAATTGAATATTTTGAATATTTAATTAATTAGATTTTGTACTGCCACTTAATTATTTAATTAGATTTAATTATATTTATTCCTAAATTGTATTATTTCATTTTGACAATAAATCAAATATCCTATTACTAATTGATTAAATTCTTATTTAATTAATTAATGTCAATTGTCAAATTTAATACTATAGTTTTTGAATAAAAGTTTGATTTAATAATTGATTAACCCATAAATCAATTATTTTATTTTTAAAATCAGTTAAGTTGAGGATAAATCACTTTATTTATTTATTTAATTTATGATTAATTATGCACATCCAAAAAATAATTAAACTTTAAATCAAAAAATCAATTCAAGTTGTTTTAAAAATAAACTCAACTCTCTTTTGAGTTATAAGTTGATCTCAACTTCTGATTTAAATCAAAAAGCTATTTTTGCAAGATTTTTTGTGAGTTAACTATGTTTAATTCCTTGTTGACTCAAAAATCAACTAGAGTGATTTATGGCTTTTTCCATGCACCTCCAAAGCCCTAGATTTCTATAAAACCAAGGCTTCAACTCTTCACAAATAATCTCACAGGTTTTCATACTTACTTTGCCAAAATCAATCCACAAATTTGCACAATCACGTTGGTGAATCGACATCTAAAGAATTGAAGCTTCTTTGTGAATCAACAACTTTTGTGAGATCAATCTTGTCATTTTAGTTTCATATTTAGCATATCATTGTTAGATTAATTGCATGTCATATCAGTTTTTCATCTAGAATAGATTCATATCAGTTTATTTCATCTTATTGCATAGAAAAACCAAAAATATAGATTAATTTGCATTCATCTCATATCTAGATTCTCCTTTCAAATCCTTTGTTTAGGTGTCGTCAAGGTCACTGATCTTGGTCCAATCTGAGAATACATACTCATATCTACTAGAAGGTAGTAAATCACCTAGTTAGATTAGTTTCCATTTCACTATATAATTTTG
Source organism: Chamaecyparis obtusa (assembly GCA_027943335.1). Taxonomy (NCBI): domain Eukaryota; kingdom Viridiplantae; phylum Streptophyta; class Pinopsida; order Cupressales; family Cupressaceae; genus Chamaecyparis; species Chamaecyparis obtusa. The sequence continues at coordinate 767,354 of BSBK01000587.1, forward strand.
ATTTCTGCTAACCTCTAATATTTTACTGAAGTGTTGTGTCTATAGCTAAGTACAAAATTCACACACACATTTATGGCACCCACTGTGGGGCCCTGAAATGGGTTTCCATTCAATTTCTATCAATTTCTATCATCTTCTTGTTGTTTTCTGTTCCAAGCTGTGATTTTTAATTTTTGTCTGTACAATTTTTGTATGAATTTTGGCAAAAACTTGTACCAGGAGATACCCACTATTGTACGACAATTGATTTGATCAAGGATCATATCATCAGACATAAAGTGTCATTTGGAAGCTCTATTGTCATATGATCTTATACCCATTGTCATACGAGTTTTTGGAGTGTTGTCTGGTAGGTGACCCACTATTGTACGAGTTTTAGTGCTAGGTTTCAATTGTCATTTCACTTTTTCAAGCATTTTTCCATATTTGTTTTCCTGATTTGGATTGACAGCTAACATTAACAATTGAAATTTTTGTTGTTTCTCATTGATTTTTGCTGGTTTTGATTGGGAAAAGCATGAGAATTGCTAAAAATAGGTAAGAATCTACTAAGCATGTTGCAAGGAATTCAGGTAATCTTCTCAGCTAATAACATTTTGATTTGGATTAAAAAGAACTCTTGCATGTCAAGCTTGTGTGACCTTTATTGCTTTCATATCACAGATTTCATTTTGGGCTATAAAAATGAACATAGATTTGCTTTTTAGCATCTTTGTTAGTAAATAGGCCCTATGAACACTATTTGTGGTTCTTGAGAGAGTGGGTTTCCAGCAAAACTCTTCTCAATGAAGGAACCCTTGTAGGTAGGGAGGTTACTGAGAGTGTCTCACATTCTACTAGATTTGTGCGTCTTCAGCTTTTGATTGATACATTCTCTCTCTAGAGAGGTTGATAGATCATAAGTGGTTGACATCATAGATCTTTGTGAGATAATCTTGGTCTTAGCATGTTGAATTAATCTATCTATTTTATTTGGGTTAAAAGTGAAGAGGCTATAGGACTATGCTCTACTCCCTTTTTGGGTAGTACCAGAAACTGAGATCCTTGAATCTGGAACCAGTCTCCATGTGGTATATTTTGTGAGTCACCTTTAGAGAGGGTTAACCATAGTGGACATTCCCTTAATTGGTTCAACCACGTTGACAGAACCTCAAGTAGTAATAGCCATTTTCATCATGGTAGCAACAACCGCTATATAAATGTCCTTGTGGAGGAAATCTTCAAAGGTGTGGTCTCTTGTTGGGCTGTCAGATCTCCCTAGCAGCTCCTAATTGATTAAATTCTCAGATTGTGTCAAAACCCTGGTGTGCCTAGATTGGAGTTCACCCTCTTGAGATCACAAAATTTACAGAGTCAGACCATTACTAAAAACTCTAGTGAGGCCAAATTTTCATTTTCTAGGAGTATGTGCGTCATTGCAAAACTTTTTGGAATATACACTGTTAGCACTCCTAGGGATTAGCACAATTCAGTCACTTGATTGTCCATGCACAGGGTTCCTTTTTCCCCTGTTCATTATTTTCAAATGTACTTGAAATCACTTGCTTGCTATTTTGCATGCCTATTTATCTATCTAGTTACTAAGAATGAATCAATCCAGTACAATCTTCAAATCTAGACAGACAATTTTGTGAACAATCCGAAATTGAAAATCTAAAAAATTGTAAAATCTAATGTCAAACACCTTTTTGGAGTCAAAAGTCATCTTGTAAAGTCAGAAAGTCATATGACTTTTGGATATTGTCATTTCAGAACCCCCAAATTGTCATATGGTAGTTGGTATATTGTTGTATGAGTTTTGCTACCAATCAATTCAAGAAAGTCAAAAACCCTACCATCAACTATCGTATGAGTTTTGCAATAGTCATATGAGTTTTTCAATTATCATTTCATGCTATACCTACTGTCATACAAGCCTATAGAAAGTCATTTGAGAAGTTTTGAAAAATTGCCAAAAAGTTGTCAGAACTATCAGAGACCCCGCTTTTCCAGCCTATTTCCAGAGTCTATCAAGAAAATCACTATGTCAGGAACATAGCAGCAAGTACTAAGAATCCAACCATTTTCCTAAAGTGACCTTTTTTATCCGATTTAGCCTTTTGTTTAATCGATTTGAGTCCTTTTCATCTTGTGTCAAAATCTTCTCATAATTATCAATCTTCAATCCATCTTCAAAATGGCTAAGTGTTGTCAACTCGTGTCTGCTATCTTTTGGGCATCTACGCATACATCTAGGGCATAGTCTCCTTCATTTACATCTAATATAAGCTTCAATCAATCAAACCTTGACAAGTTTGTGTCATTTGATCTTCTAGAATCAATTCATTCTTTAGTTGTCTTCATCTTATTCTTTGGCTTCACCCAATGTTAATGGTGGAAACTAGAGCTTCCTCTCACAAGAAATTTAGAGAAATATCCTATACCATACCTTTGAATACTCTCTAGGCTCCAACTCTTGAGAAACTCTACAATTCTAGTCTTTATGAAGATGACGGTCTTGGCCATCAACTCACTGAGGTAATCAACAAACTCCTCCTTGATCTATCCTAGGGAGAACTCCTACCATGTCTCAATTAGGGACAAACTTTGACTCTCAAAGAGCTCAATCTCAACATAGTGCAGATCAAGAACCCACACCTGAAGAAATTTATTGGTATCAAAATGACAATGACTTCAAAGGAATGATGAAGCATTTCTTGAAAGAAGATAGAGAAGCATACTTTTTACAATTAGCTCATCAAGGAGCTAAACTTCCTCCCAACTTTAATGTTGAAGATATCATTACACATGAGGAAGAAACTCCTATTTCAGCTATGATGAAATAAATGCATGCCATCCAAGTCAAACTTAATAAACTTGAGAAAGAAATGGAACCCAAGGAGTTCTCCATGGAGGCCCTATGTCCTTTTCCATTTGACAAAGACTTGTACATGCCACCATTCCCGAAAAGAGTGGAGATGCCTAAATATGATAAGTATGATGGACACTTAGATCCTCAAGATCATGTTAGAGAATTCTGTACACAATCTATGGAGTTCATGCACGAACAAACCTATTTGATGAGTCTTTTTCCTTGATCTCTGGGAGGAGCAGACATTCATTAGTTCTCTAGATTGCCTTCTACTATAAAAAATTTTGAGGAGTTGATCAAATTGTTCTATCAATAATACTCCTACAACATTCAACATCCAGTCACCATGATTGATATCTACAATCTCAAAAAATATCTAGGAGAGTCATTCCTGACATTTCTTAAGAGATGGAGGAAGAAATTCTCTCTATATGCTAGGCCTATTCCAGAAACTGAGAAACTAGAAATCTTTATGAATAATCTTATCCCAAAGATCAACTACCCTTTACAAATGCAAGATCATACATCTCTTGATAAGATGGTAGACAAAGTGATCAAAATTGAAAAGGTACTTGTGAAAAAAGGAGACATCACACTTCAAAAGGATAAGTATGAATCAGGATCCAGTTCTAAAGACAAGAACAAAAATTGGAACAAGAATAAAGGCATCGTCACAGATGGAATTGTTGATACTATCTATGCCCCATTAAAGGCACCAGCTTTCAATCTAACTATTGGTACCCAAGCCATCAAAGCTTCAGAGAAAAAGGTGTCCAAACCATCTCAAAAGAAGCCAGAATACAAATCTTGGTCCGCTGATAATAAATGGAAGTTCACTCCTCTTGGAGAATCTTTGGAATCAGCTATGAGAACTCTATTGGCTAATAAAATCATCTCTTTGCCTGATATCTGACAATCTAATCCTAACCCTAAACCAAAATGGTGGAGAGAGAATGAATTTTTGCATTTCCATTAGGGTAAAGGTCACAAAACTAATAACTGCTTACGCTTGAAACATACTATTCAAGATCTTATTGATAAGGGAGACATCATGATTGACAATCATAAGAGCAATAATGATCATACAACATTCAAAGAACCATTGCCTAAACATGGTCAAGAAGTTTCATCTTCTCAGCCTAATATGGGGGCAAAGGTCAATTATGCTTACCCTAGAAATAATGTTGTTATCAATATCGTTGAACCATGTCTCTCTGAGCATTGCAATGTCATCACAATTGTGTGGAGAGATAGAGATCATACTTCAGCTAATGTAGTGACTCAATCACAGGCTCAAGCACATCTGAATGGACAAATCCCAGATTCATCAAATGTCCCTAAGATGCCCTTCAACCCTTCTTCTGCTTCCAAATAAAAGGTTGCTTCTAAATCTTCCAATCCTAAAGATATGAGGCCAACATCTTATAGCATTGTTCAAAAAATCCAACACACTAATGCAAAAATATCCATGTTTGAGTTGCTTTGAATATCTCTAGCTCATAGAGCCATTCTAGACAAAGCTTTGCTCGAATCCAATGTTCCTGATGACCTTGATTTAGACAGGTTCCAGACTATGGTTGGACATCTTACATCTCTACAATATATCTCCTTTCTAGAGGAAGATGAAAACTCCTTGAGTCACCCACATAACCAGCCCTTGCATATAGAAGTCTTGATCCAGAACCGTAGAGTCAAATATGTGTTGATAGATGGGGGTGCTGGCCTAAACATTTGTTCTTATAGCTTGGTCACACAATTGGGATTTTCAGAATTGGCTATTGATCCTAGGAAGAAAATAACTATAAAAGCCTATGATGAACAAGAGAGATCTTCTAAAGGCACCATTGTCTTACCTATCAGAGTAGGTCTGATTATCAGAGACACTATATGTCAAGTTCTTGATCTACCTTTCGCTTACATCATTCTTCTAGGGAGACCATGGATACATGAGATGAAGGCTATTCCTTCTACATTCCACCAATGCTTGAAATTTCCTTATGAAGGAGTAGAGGTCACTATCCCAGCAGACATATCCACCACTTGCAATACATTGAAAGAAAGGGCAGCTAAACTTGTGCCTAATAACAGAGAATCTTCCATTGAGCCAACAAAAGAAGCATCCACATCTAAGATGGAAGATCTTGCAAAAGAGGTCAATATCAAAGACAATGGTATGGGAGAATATACTATAGAGCCAGTCTTATCTTTCACATCTCTCCCTATCTCACCTAAGTCTTATGGACAATCTTTAAAATAGTCCAAACCAGACTCTAAAGAACCTCTTGAGGCATATAAAAAGAATTTTGTAGCAGAACAAGTCTCCAAGCAAGAATTTGAAGAAGATGAAGTTGTTCTTACATGGCTATACAAAGATGAACCTGAATCTCAAGTTGTTTAGACTAGTGACTCTATAGTATCCAAAATCCCTTCCAAGTCATATGGTCCAAGAGATAAATTAATAGCTAAGATGGGATATCCAGGTAAAGGACCTATAGGAGTCATAGGAGAAGGTCTTATAACACCTATTTCACATACTAGTAGGGAAAACAAAGATACTATTGGCTTAGGCTTTAAAAAGAAACCCTTCCACCTCAAAGGTAATTATTCTCATGTCATAGAGCAGATCGCACCAGGAGAACCCCTTCTTAAGAAAGAAGAAATTGAACTAGTAGATAGTGATTCAGAAGCTCAAAACTTATACCTTATGAGCATTTGCTTAAGGAAATCAAAGATCTCCTTGAAGTTGAAGATGATCCAATAAAAAGAATCAATGTAGTAGAAACACAAGAACCTACTATCAACCAAGAGGTAGTTGCAACACAAGAACTAGCTAATCTCAAAGACAATCAAATAGACAAAGAGGAAGGTGGTAGTTATTCCAAGATAGATTCTCATGAGTATGAATTCAAATCATAATCTGAGGGTAACCCTTCTTGGGGTATTCATCCTAAATTTACTCATGTTCTTAGCTTTCCTAGAGGCATAGATGAAGAATCTAATGACTATGAATGGGGAACCATTCCAGAAGAAGATGATCTTATTACAGAGAAACATGTTGATGTTATTCACCAATATGCACCTAAACCCAACGTAAGTCTAGAGAGAAATAATGAACTTAACGAGTCTGATCCACCTATGGATGAATTAGACTCCCATAATGACATTGAGCCTATTCACGAATTGAATTTTTTAAGTTGTAATATCACCTTTGAACTCAAGCATTAGGTTAGGACCTATGATGATAGATCCATATCCATAAACACTATCTCCCAATCTTTCCCCATTTTGACTATCCAACATCCTGAACTTCTTGATCAAACCTCCACAAATCCGAGCCATGGTATTTATACCTTCCCAAATGACTATGCCCTTGCTTGCTACCTCAATGTAGTTGAGCCTATGAGGACTTCCATTAGTGAACCGAGCATTAGTATGATAGATTCAGACATCAAGTATCTTAGTCAGAAAAATAAGAACAAGAATAAAGAGAAAGGAGTTCTAAGGGTAAAAACCACTTTGTTGCAATCTCATAACCTACAAAAGTAAAAATAAAAGACATATCCAAAGGTGAAAACCTCTCTAAGGCACCTAAGGATGAGATATTTGATGTCCTTCCAAGTCATTTATAGGATAGATCTCTAGTTCTAATTGAGCCCACTCAATCTATCAACTTGGGAACAGTAAAGGAACCACAGCTGATCCATGTAGCACAATCTTTATCAGAAGAAGAGAAGAAAAAATTTACTACATTCCTAACAGAAAAGAAGATCAACTTTGCATGGAAATATTCAGATATGCCAGGGTTAGATCCTAATCTTATAATGCATCATTTATCTATAGCTCCAAATGTCAAACCTATTAAGCAAAAATTGAGAAAGATGCATCCTCATGTTGCACTCTTGGTAAAAGCTGAATTAGAGAAACTACTAAAAGCTGGATTCATCTGAGTTATTGATTATGTAGAATGGATCTCTAATATTGTACCTATTTCTAAACTAGAAAAATCAATCAGAGTGTGCATAGACTTTAGAGATGTAAATAGAGCATGCCCTAAGGATGATTTTCCACTACCTGACATTGATATGATAGTGGACATGACCAGAGGCTTTGAGATGTATTCTTTAATGGATGGTTTTTCTGCATATAATCAAATAAAAATTGCTCTAGAGGATCAAGAGAAAACTGCTTTTACATGTGCATGGGGTACCTTCTATTGGAATGTCATGCCATTTGGGCTTTAAAATGCTGGTGCTACATATCAAAGAGCCATGACATCTATTTTTCATGACATGATGCATAGGACTATGGAGGATTATATTGATGATGCTTTAGCAAAATCTATGATTAGAGTTGAACATCTAAATGACTTGAGCAAGATACTAGAAAGAATGGAAAAATTTAGTCTCAGACTAAATCCTAAGAAGTGTGCTTTTGGTGTCACTTCTGGAAAGCTCTTAGGATACATAGTTTCAAAGAAATGCATTGAATTTGATCCAGCTAAAGTGAAGGCTATCATGGAAATGCAACCTCCCAAAAACATCAGTCAAATGAGGACATTACAAGGGAGAGTTCAATCTATCAGATGATTCATTTCTCAACTAGTAGACATATCACAACCTTTTACAAAAACATTACATAAAGGTGTGACCTTTGTGTGGAATGAAGAATGTGAGAACAACTTTAACCATATCAAGAAGTATCTATCAAATCCTCCTATCTTGATGGCTCCCATTCAAGGGAAGCCTTTGATCTTATATGTCTCTGCTATAGATACATCACTGGGGGCATTGCTTGCACAACATGATGAGAACAAAAAGGAAAGAGCTATATACTATATTAGTAGAACATTGGTGGCATACAAAAAAAATTATTTATGATTGGGAAGGTTTTTCTAGCTGTGAGCTTTGCATCACAAAAACTAAGACATTACAGGTTAGCTCATACCACACATTTGGTAGCTAAAATTGATCCACTCAAGTACCTACTAAGAAAAGCTTCCCTCACAGGTAGATTAGCTAAATGGGTCATGCTCTTAAGTGAATTTGACATTGAATATGTGGAAAGAAAAGCTATAAAAGGATAGGTTATTGCTGATCAATTAGCAGGTGCACCTATGATTGATGATACACCAATGCAAATGGAATTTTTAGATTCCTCTATCATGACACTTTCTTCTAGAGAATGGCATTTATTCTTTGATGGCTCCTATACACATAATGGATTAGGAGCATGCATATTATTCATAACTCCTCAAGGATACTCCATACCTAAAGCATTCAGATTGAAGTTCCCTTGCACAAACAATATTGTAGAATATGAAGCCCTTCTTAATGGCATGAAACTAGCAAATGAGTGGAGAGTGACAAAGCTACACATTCATGGAGACTCTCAACTTTTTATCCATCAATTCAATGATGTGTACCAAACTAAAGATGAAAATCTCATTCCTTATAAGAGAATGGTAGATGATCTAAAGAAGTATTTCATATCTATCTCATTTGAGCAAATTCCTATAACAAAGAACAAGGCTGCCAATGCAATGGCAATGCTATCTACTTTATTATAGCAGACTGAAAATGAGCTATGCTACGAGTTCCTGGTGGAAGCACTATCTTACCCTACATATGATTCCCCTAAAACTCGCATGAATTACATTGTTGTTGGTCATGATTCATCCAGATACAAAAACCTATTTTCCTATTTCCAAGACCAAATCATTCCCAATACCTTCAACCATCATGAAAAGAGATACCTTATCTGTAATGCCTCCTGATATGTCATCATTGGTCATGATCTGTACAAATGAGGTCTACATGCTATGCTACTTAGATGTTTAGAATAGGAAGAGTCTCAATGTGCATTAGAGGAAGTCTACGATGGTATTTGTGGGTCACACTCAAACGGTTTAACATTAGCTCAAAAACTTATTAGGGTTGGATACTATTGGCTTGAAATGGAGAAAGAGTCTATCAAGTTTTCTAAGAACGGCCAAAAGTGCCAAATGTATGGCAACTTAATTCATGCTCCAAGGAGAGATCTAATTCCCTTTACTACACAATGGCCTTTTCACTGATGGGAAAGATCTTATAGGAGCTATACATCTTCATTCTTCTAATGGACATACCCATATAATCATAGCTACAAATTATTTTACAAAATGGGTAGAACTAGTCCCTTTGACACAAGCAACTGGTAAACAAATATCTATGTTCATACTAAACTATATCAAATGCAGATATGGGATACCTCATTCCATAATCATAGATAATGGTGGACAATTCAAGAACAAAGATCTAGATGATCTATGTGCCAAATTCAAGATTACACAACATTGGTCTTCTATCTACTATCCTCAAGGGAATGGACAAGCAGAGGCTTCTAACAAGAATCTATTAAAAATCTTGCATCGTATAGTTAATAAAATAGGAAGATACTGGCATCTCATGATTAATCCAGCTCTTTGGGCCTACAAAACAAGTATCAGAATGCCCACTAGAGCTACACCTTTTGCTTTAGTTTATGGGTCTGAAGTGGTGCTGCCTATTGAGGTTGAAATCCCATCACTAAGAATCAGAATGCATGGTCTAGTAACTGATGATGACTACAGAGTATCTAGGTTGCAAGAACTTGAAGTACTAGATGAGCGCAGACAAGTAGCATATGATCATCTTAGAGTATATCAGAAGAGAATGTCTAGAGGCTACAATAAGAAAGTCAGACACAGAGAATTTCAGGTTAGCGATCTAGTCTTGAGAGAGAATCCTAAAAATCAATCACATAGAGAGCACAACGGGAAATTTGAACCCAACTAGCTAGGTCCCTTTGTAATCACTACTACTTTTGGCTCTGGTGCCTATCAATTCTCAACGAATGAAGGAGAACAACTCTGAGAACCAATCAACATTCTCCATCTGAAGAAACTCTATGCCTAAGGCATTCAATCTATGGTAAAATGTCCTGAAAAAATCTTAAAAATTGGAAAAAGTCCTAAAAAAATGAACATCTTGGTGAAAACCTAGCAATAGGCACCTTGATGATTCACAAATGAAAAAAGAGTAAAAAATATCAAAAGTGCAAAAAAATTGGAAAAATAAAAAATACAAAAAAGTGAGAAAAAGAAAAAGTGCCTTGGTCAAAACCTGGAAACAGGCACCTTGGTAGAAAAAATAGAATCTCTACCAAGATGGTGAAAACCTGGAAAATGGGTGCCACTTGTTTCAAAATGCACCATCTATCAATGCAATCTTGGTCTTTCCCAACTTTCAGTCTTTCTTTAGTTTGTACATATCTCCCAGTTTGTTTCTGCATTCATGTTTTCAATAAGTTGGTCTGTACAGCAATTAGCTCAAGCGTCTGTATCCTATCAATGCTTAACACTTGGGGGAAATCAATGTCATATCCTATGGCCTCCAATACATCTTAGATGAGTCATATCCAATCAGATTCCTTTGACACTTCATCCGAGTCAGTCAATCTGTCTTGTCTCCAAAAAGGATTTTGCATCTACAACAACGCAATTGAACATCAAACACAAACTGAAAACAATCTATGTTGTTTACATGTTTTTATCTCCTTGTATGCTTACTGATTCGCATTGAGATTTTTGCATATTGTATTCCCACAAGCTCTTCGATGATGTCCTTTACAGGATTTAGAGAGTGATGACTGGGGGCATAATCTTTTCTTTGTCTTCTTCTTGTATGTGAAAATCTAACAACTTTGGAAATTCTGGGTTGAAATGGTGTTCAACTGTAAGAGCCTCTATCTTGAATTGGATGGCCATGCATACCTCGACCATTGATACTTGGAAAATTCAAGGAAGTTTGATCTAACTATTGTCTTTCTTTTTAAGTGAGTTCCTTCTCCTATTGTGAAAACAAAATCTTACCGAAGGATGTGAATGATAAAGGGTCACTATGGGTAATTCATATTGGATTTAGAATGATCTCTTGACTACTTGATCTGTTTGTAATGCAAGGCATATTTGGGTCATCATGACATTTATGTTTTGATGCTTATACAAACTGCTATATCAAAGTGGACATGATATTCAGGTCATCCTGGCATTTATGCCTTGATGCTTATATCTAATCTGACATTCTGAAAACAAAATCAATATTCATATATCCATGGTTTCCTAATCAGTGGGTGTTGTATTGATTCCTATGCATACAAATCAATATTCATATGTCTATGGTTTCATAACTAGTGGGTATTGTATTGATTTATTTAGTTACCTAAAAGTTCAATGATGAGAATGAATCAACACATGATCAGTGGCTAGGTCCTAGGTTTGCATTTCATTTTGCACTTTGCATGTTTGCATGATCTCACAAATTATTGAATTAAACTTAAATGCTTAAATGATTCTTCAAAAATGCTAAAAACCTATCATAAGAGCTGAATCTCACATGAAGGTTCCTCCAATGAAACAGTAAGTAGAATCCTTTTTCGGGATCAAAATCAAAATCTGAGATCATTTACTATGTCAAAATCGTGATTTAAAATTTTTGGACCCAGGACGGTCTACTGCTTGCATAATCGACCTTGAATCATCACAAAAATCTAATATTCAACTTAACTAATTATCTTACATCAAACTATCAAAATTTCAACTAGGTCAACCATGGTCAATTCGTGATCAAACCTAGTCAAATTTGTTCTCCGGGACCTCTAAACGATGCAGAATGCATTCTCAAACATGTCTACCCACTTCTTGAATCAATTAACATGCTTTTGAACTATTCAAACACTGACTTATCTTGTCATATTTCAATTTTAATCCCGAAGGGGGCATGGTATTGCACATTATTCAAAGTCTGTAATCTAAATTTGAAACCATATCTTTCCTCAGTAATCAAGACAACAAACACATCTAGTTGTTGATTCATCAAAAAGACCTCATCGCTTGGGGAAAATCAATCATCGCTCAGGGCATATCAAATTCATCAAGATCCATATCAATCTGGTATTCTCCTAATATTGTAAACTATATCAATCTTTTGTAACCATCGGTTCATTAGTGTTATTTCCTAGAAAGGGTTCAAATGTGATACCAATGTGATTCTTATCGACAATCGGGTCTGGAATCGGTCACTCACTTCTTCGCAATCATAAGGTTTAGAATCAGGTGTTTTGACACTTTTTCACAATCATCAGTTCATTGCTATTATAGTTAACATTATCTTTGTTCATTCATGACCTATTATCTTCATATCAATTTCAATCAATTTCTATTTCATATCAATTTCAATTTCAAACATTAGTTTCAACATCATACACAGACTGTCTTTGAACCACTGCGCTTCGCACAACAATTCAAAGAGGGGCAAAATGTAATACCCCAAAAATGGGCTATAGGTTCATTAATCTCCTATATCGACACATCAAACGAAATTGACATTGAAGTCCTAACCTAAGGCACATCGGCACATTATCGAATCCTAATTGATTATCCTAAATTCTGCATCAGGGAATATTCCTTATTCCTATTCATCCTAATTATCTTTAATTTAATGATTATTTGGCAATAAATCTTAGTTATCCTAAAGTTTGATTAATTGAATATTCTAAATATTTTATTAATTAGATTTAATACTGCCACTTAATTATTTAATTAGAATTAATTATATTTATTCCTAAATTATATTATTTCATTTTGACAATAAATCAAATATCCTATGACTAATTGATTAAATTCTTATTTAATTAATTAATGTCAATTGTCAAATTTAATAATATAGTTTTTGAATAAAAGTTTGATTTAATAATTGATTAACCCATAAATCAATTGTTTTATTTTTAAAATCAGTTAAGTTGAGGATAAATCACTTTATTTATTTATTTAATTCATGATTGATTATGCACATCCAAAAAATAGTTAAACTTTAAATCAGAAAATCAATTCAAGTTGTTTTAAAAATAAACTCAACTCTCTTTTGAGTTAAAAGTTGATCTCAATTTCTGATTTATATCAAAAAGTTGTTTTTGCATGATTTTTTGTGAGTTAACTATCTTTAATTCCTTGTTGACTCAAAAATCAACTAGAGTGATTTATGGATTTTTCCATGCACCTCCAAAGCCCTGGATTTTTATAAAACCAAGGCTTCAGCTCTTCACAAATAATCTCACAGGTTTGCATACTTACTCTACCAAAATCAATCCATGAATTTGCACAATCACACTAGTGAATTGACATCTAAAGAATTGAAGCTTCTTTGTGAATCAACAACTTTTGTGAGATCAATCTTGTCATTTTAGTTTCATATTTAGCATATCATTGTTAGATTAATTGCATGTCATATAATTTTTTCATCTATAATAGATTCATATCAGTTTATTTCACCTTATTGCACAGAAAAACTAAAAATATAGATTAATTTGCATTCATCTCATCTCTAGATTCTTCATTCAAATCCTTCATTTAGGTGTCGTCAAGGTCACTGATCTCGGTCCAATTTGAGAATACATACTTGCATCTATTAGAAGGTAGTAAATCGCCTAGTTAGATTAGTTTCCATTTCACTGCAAGATTTCAATTTTTGCTAACCTCTAATGTTTTACTGAAGTGTTATGTCTATAGCTAGGTACAAAATTCACACACATAGTTTGGAGTCAGCGCACTAATTGTAAAGATCAAAGATCAGTTAAGTGTTGAAGACTGGATAGCATACAAAGTTTCTGTAGCTTAGAGCACCTGCGCCCATGCGTATGGATGAATTATGGTATGCGCCCTAGAAGTTAAGGTTGTTAGACTATACTTATGCTTAGTCTAAGAGTGCATAAGTAGATATGAAAAGATGTGAAAGTTACAGTTAGTTGAAGTTGCACAACCAATGTGTGCCAGTAGAAAACAGAGCATAGAACCGACAGTGACTATTTTGGTTTGTGATTCTAAATTAATGTTGTAGAGGCTATGTGTCAATTATATTTAGGTTGCTGACATATGTACATGTATAATTGTAAGCACGCTTAAGCCAATTCATTTGGAAGCATTATTTGTAATTAGTTATAGGGCCGACCTAATTGTATAATTGGTATGAGCCCATAAATATAAGGTGCGCCCATTGTAATCAGTATGGAAGTCAAGCAAGTTGTATTAGAGTTGAGATAAATAGAGTAGAGTTATGTGAAGAGAGCATATGATATATTAGAGCTTTTCTAGAGGTTAAAGCATCAGCACACCAAAGGAACTGATCTTACAAGTAGTGTCACAGCAATAGTTCACCAGCAGATATAGTGTGTATCTGATCTCAGACAGTTGTAGCCTTCATCATTTGAGTAGTGAGCTCTTGGATAGTGAGTCCACTCCCCTAATAGGGATCATTGTAAAAGACTCCTAACAGGGTTTGACCCTTAACTAGGTCTACTATACTAAAAGCATTGTAAAGCTACTCCTAATAGGGTAAAGGATCTTCTAACAAGGATCACAAAACACTAGTGTAGAATATTAATGGGTATCAAGTCCCACCGGGGTTTCTACCTATTTGGGTTTCCCTGTAACCATATTGGTGTCATGTGTTGATTTCATGTTTCATGTTTATATGAATGTTTAATTCAGTACTTAAGCATTTATAATTCAGTATTCAGATTAAAGTGAAAAGTTAAAATATAGTGAACACTGATTCACCCCCCCCCCCCCCCTCTTAGTGTTTCCATTCCTAACAATTGGTATCAGAGCTTTGGTCCTCAACAAAGAAGTTTAACCACTTGAGGAGATCATGGACAAAGAAGATTTGAAGAAGAATCTTGAAGTAGCTCTTGAAGACCTGGACAACTCAGAAAGAGAAACTAAAAAACTAAAAGAAAAATTCAGTGATGCTCAATTAGTTATCAAGAAACTAAGAAAGGAATTGAAGGGACGCTCTAATAGTTATCTGGAAGAAAAAGTCAAGAAGTTGAATGAAGAAAATGCATCCTTACTGAGTCAGCTTGAAGAACTTGATGACAAACTAATGAATAATCAAGATGTCACAATGAATAAGTAAAGGAGAACCTTCAACTCAATGAAGAGTTAAGGGAAGCAAATTTGGAAATCTTGGATCTAAAGAATTACAAAGCAAGATTGGATTCTGAATTCAAAGATGCAAAGAACCACATTGACAAATTACACACCAATGTTGAATTGGTAGAATCACAGTTGTATGCAAGAAGAATCAAAGGAGACACTAGCTCTATTGGATATAATGAAGCACAAAATTAGATTGATAAGATGCTTGTAAGAAAGGAGACACAAAAGGAATCTACTGATACTAAGAAGACTGAAGATCAAACCAAAGACAATGGTAGTCCTCCTAAAAATGAGTGCAAGCCTGTTGAACACACTTGTTTTGCATGTAACAAGCATGGAAACATTGCGAGGAGCTATAAAGAGGTAAAGCCTTTTAATGGTTACTGTTATACATGTAAGAGATTTGATCATAGAGCAATAAATTGCAAGACTAGTAAGAAGAATAAGATTCAGCATGATCAAAGAAATTAGAATTAGACCAATGCAAGAAGTTCTCAGAATGTTACATGTCAGATATGTAACTATAATGGTCATACAACAAAACAATGTAGAATGGTGACTCATGTCAATGCACTGAGGAATAATAGACCTCCAGTGATTTTTCACACCTGTAATAAGGCTGAACATATCTCAAAGTTTTGTAGATCAAGGATGCAAGGTCAGGAAACCCCTAAAAAGGCAGAAGAACCAGTTTTGGATCCTGAAGTAGAAGTAAAGTTTGTGAAGGAATCATAAGATGCAAGCATGATTTGGTCAGATGGAAAGAAATAAAATGTTGATGGTAATGTATTGGATGCATCCCTAGTGGATACACCCTCTACATCTGCATGAATGGCCCTCGGGGTCATAGGGGGAGCTAATTTAGCTCTAGACTCCTACGTGATTGTTATACTCATCCTCAGAGTATGCACCTTTGGACTTAAGCTATTGGAGTGTATTGGAATCTTTGTGCAGAGCTCACATGCTGATTGTTATCAAAACTCAAGTTTGAAAATTTGAAGTGACAACCTAGTTTACACAAGTTGCATTAATGGTGGAATTCTTACTTTAAGTACACAGAAAGATGTTTGTTTACTCATTGCATTCATACTCAGAGAAATTGGAGAGTAGATTGAACCTTGGAATTTCTTGTGAAGATTTGGAGATTAAGTTATCATTGATTGCAGTACATTTGATCAGTTGCAAGAAGCCCTAACTCATTGTGCTAGTTCAAAAGCCATCAAAACATCTTAGAGATCCTTTGGAAAGTGAATATCAAGTAAGCCATGGCCAGTCCTATTGTTTTTGATGTTGCTAAGAAGAAGCGGTATGTTTTCAAGAGGCACCTATTTAAATCAACCCTAGATGATTTAGAGGGAGCATTCTCCCACACGCCGATGGGTGTCATCCATGTAGAGGACATAAGGGCTTACATCTATTGTAAGAAGGAACCTATTGGACTGGATAGGTTAAGGGTGCACATGGACATAATGTTAAAACCAAACAAAACCTTCATGAATGAATACACAAAATGGAATGATCACCCCATTGTTGAATATGCCACTGCATATGAGTTCTATGAGGAAGAATCGATTAAGATATTTTTGAGAAAAATCCATGATGATTTATTTTGGATTGGAGATGTACCAGTAAGAATCACAGGAGACCTAATTCATGAGATAACATGCCTATCTAAGATAGGCATCGTCCTTCCAGTGGGTAAGGATGTTAGGAAAATGGTGGAGCAAGTGTGTAAATCAAGAAGTGATAAGCACAACATGACCATTGAGCTGATAGAGTAACCATACATTAAGTTAATGTCAATGATACTTGGTTATAGGTTTCATCATACCAGTAGGGTGAATAGTGTGTCTGCAGGCACTATTCTAGTAGCCATCCATCTTATGCAAGAAGATGGAGAGTTCAACTTGTGTGAGATCTTGTGTGCACATTTAATAGACAACATTAGGGCTATCAAACATGACAAGACTAAGGTATTTATGTTTGGGTCCCTTGTCATCTATATGTACCTTCATATAGTTGGTAAAGTGTCAGACTTGTATCTAGACAAGTCCATTCCTACCATGCCATAGATATCAAGCAAAGAATGCACTAAAAGCACACTTAGAGATTTCATTACCTTGGAATTGAAGACCTTTAAAGCAAGGATGTACATGAGGTACAGGATTCCTAAAAGTATTATGGAGAAGTATAAAGGTTCAATATGCTTCATGGTGAAGATTGATACTTGTATGGAAGCTGTTGAGCCTAGAACTAAGTGGATTCATCCACTTGGGTATGAGGTTGAGGAAAAAGTTCTTGAAGCCTATGCATAGGTACTACTATTAGCACCCAAAGATGACAATGAACCTAGTTGGGGAGCCTATGAAGAAAAGACTAGATAAGTTGATGCTAAGTTGAAACAGTGCTACAACAAAAAGAAAGGTTGCAAAGGTCACATCAAAGATTCTAAAGATACATGGTGTATCAAAATTAGACCTTGATGAAGCAAGGGATGAGAAGATTTCTCTAGAATTGAAGAGTGTAGAAAAAGAACAAGAAGATCCCAAGGTAAAGAAGATAAAAATTGAGAAAGATGAAAGTCAAAAGGATAAGGAAGATAGTACTCCTTCTGTGCCCAAAGATACTCCTCTGGAGTATAAGCCTTTATTCAAGAGGAAGAAAGAAGCAAGCACTAGTCATCCATCCTCGCGAGCATTAAGGATCAAGAAAAACACTCAAGCACCTCCTCAGGTAGTATTTAGACCTAGCCTCAAAGTTCTATATGCAAGAATTGTTGATGAGGGAAGGATTGATCAAATAGGGAAGTTATATGAATCCTACAGTGAGATTGATAAGTCTAAAATTCATGATATGATTATCAAACATATGATAAATTTCAAAAAGATAGTTCTTGAATTGAAAATAGAAATACCAAATAATGTATGGGACATTCTAGAAAACCTTAAAAGACAAGAAAATGAAGAAGACCTAAGGATCAGGGGAAAAGTGCTAGAAGACACTTTGCCTGTATGTTCTAAAGAAGAATTGGATCTAATATTGAATTTGGTAAAGCCACACCTTAGAATAAAGATGAGAATTCTTCACATTATGAACAAAGATTATGAATTGATAATAAAGGAAATAAAGAAGGCCTTTGAAAAGGTGTTGTTGGAACAACAGATCAAACCACCTACTACACCCATCACTCATGCACCCATCAAGGAAGATAAAGTGGTAGAGCCCACTAATGTACCAATGACAGGTCCTCAAGACTCAGCGCCCATAGCAAAAACTCAAATAGAAGTAGATCAGTCTACACCCATGTCAGATAATGTGGAAATAGCCGTGGCGGCTACTGATAAGGACTTGGATAAGTTTGAGGAAGAATTTTCCACAACTGAGGAAGTATAAATCTTTTGCAACAATACCCCTCTCACTTAGCAAGAAGAAATAATCATGGAAGACATTTTTGATGAGAAAGAAAAAGAAAAGAAAGAAGGAATAGAGGTAGAAAAGAATGATGAATCTTCTATTGATTTGGTCAAAGTGAAGCAAGAAGTGATGGACAGCACTCCCATCACTCTCTCCTCAGTATTGTTGTCAAGTTTGATACCTGACACTAGTAGTTTGGACTCCTGGAAGGAAGAAGACCTGATTAAATTCAGGATCCTAGCTATGGAGAAGGATAAGGAGAAACAACTAATGAGAAATCCTCTCCTGGTAGAATCAATAAATATTTTGAATAGTTTTCTGCCAGAGGATAAAAAGATACTAAATTTGCATTCATTTGATGATGTGAGCACAGTCATCTCTCAGTTCAAAGTCAATTTCTCAAGCCTATAAGAATCTACAACCATAGTGGCAGAGGAGTACTTAAAAAGGAGACTAGATGAACTGATGAGTAATTTTTCACTAGACTTGAACTCTCTTAAGTCTGGTCAGGCATCATTGAAGGAGTTTGCAAATCAAGGAAGGAAAGTCATTAAAGAATCCATGGATCAGGATAAGTTCATTGATGCCCATCTAAAGAAGATCAAAGATGCAAAGGCAATGATTGAGAAGGTGAAAATGTTAGAAAGTAAAGACCACCAAGATAACTGAGAGGGGGGGGGGGTGAATCAATTATTTGATAATTAAACCATTTATCAACATTAACTTCAATATCAACTTCAATAGCTTTAAACCATATAATTAATGCAGTAACCAACCATAGAAAGATAATCATACACAATGACACAATAACATAAGATATGTTAACTAGGGAACCTCTTGATCAAAGAGTAAACCTTGGTGGGAATGATGCCCACAAAATGATGCACTAATATGAAAGTTCCTTGTTAGAGGATGGACCCTGTTAGGAGTCTTATGAAATACATTCAGTACATATGAATCTCTGTTAGGAGATTTTAAATCCCTGTTAAAAGATTCTAACCCTGTTAGGAGTTATGGAAGATAGAAGGACCCACTGCCCAAACAGCTTCAAGGCAAGATCTCTGAACTCACTATCCAACAGATCTTAGGATTATTCAATAGAATAATATGAAATATGTTACCTCCTTCACACTGTGCCAAAACCACACTCTCTACTACACAAGATCACAAATCCAGATCTCTGTACTTTGCAAGTCTTCCTTCATCACTAAATTAGCTCTTTTCTTCACTTCATGCATACATTCACATCACAACTTTCACAACTTCATATCACAACTTTTATATTCCACTATAAAAATAAGGAAAACATTCCTTCCTTTATACCACACTCAAATAATTACAAATGAGTCGGCATGCAAATACAAAATAATAATTTCAACACGCTACATCAAAATTACATAAAACTATCAGCTTCTAGATACAATAACTTTCCAATCATGTGACCTCAAATTTTGTGCTATGAGCCATGTCACCAAAAATGATTCTCAAAATTCCCTTTAACTATGTAGAATCAGATTCCATCCTGATTAGGAGATATCCTCCGATTACCAAAAACTGCTACATAGGAATACTGCCAGAATACTACTTCCACCAAAATGCTTATAACTTTCATGAATAAATGAATTTCTTTTTGTTCTCTTAACCATAGGCTAATAACACAATAAATAACATACCATCAACTATGCATAACTCAATCTACAATATAACATGTGCGCAAAACAAAACTATGCATGCTTCTCTACTAAACTTCAGAATATCACTATGTTGACATCAATGACAATCATAGTCATGAATGCAACAACCATTGCTATAGAATGACTGCCAAAGGCTTTAGCATTCATTCCTAACAATCTCCCCCATTGGCATTGATGGCAACATAGATGAAAAACATCCAATTTTCCAAAAATCCAATCACTACTGCTCAACTACACTGCTACTCATCATCAATCAAATCTTGCTTCGTTATCCTATTCAATCTCTCCAACAAATGTAGTTCCTCAATTTTATTCATGATTCTCTCCCCCATTGACATCAATGATATAAATTCTATCACTATGTCAAACAATAGCTCAATGTCAAAAGACACTATTCAGAAAATACATTCACAAGAGTCCTCAATGACTCAGCTCAGATACACATCCTCCCCCATAGAGGAAGTACCAACATCCAATCCAGAAAATAGATAGGACCATAAACCACTAGATGGATGCAACCAACTGCATCATTACTCAAAAGTAGGTTGGGGCATAACCCCAAGCATACCTCTCAGATACTCAAATGTATCCTTAGGCAAAGGCTTAGTAAATATATCTGCTATCTGCTCTTTTGTGCTTATGTACTCTAGTCTGACTTCTTTATCTGTAACTTTCTCTCTTACAACATGATACTTGATCTCTATATGCTTTGTTTCAAAATGTAAAACTAGATTCTTAGACATACTAACTGTACTTATATTGTCACAATATATGACAATAGGGTCATCAAACTTGATTCCAATGTCCATCAACATTTGCTTCATCCAAATTATTTAATTACAATTGTTTGCTGCTGCTACATATTCTGCTTTTGTTGTACTCTATGAGATACAATTCTACTTTTTGCTCAACCAAGAAACTAATCTTCCTCCAAGAAAAAAGGCTTCACCACTGGTGCTTTTCTTATCATCAACACTGCCTCCCCAATCAGCATCGGTATATGCACATAGGGTAAAATCATCAGAATTTTCATACCACAGTCCATAGTCCATTGTGCCTCTAAGATATCTCAATATCCTTTTTACTGCTGCATAATGTGACTCTCTAGGTTCAGTTGAAATCTTGCTACCATTCCAACTAAATGTTGTATATCTGGTCTAGTGTGTGTCAAGTACTGCAATCCACCAATCATAGATCTGTATTTCTTTTTCTCAACTTTTGGTGTCTCATCTTTACTAGATAGTTTATGTCCTGTAACCATAGGTGTTCCAACTGGTTTACAATTCTCCATACTGAATCTTTTTAACAAATCATTCAAGTACTTTGTCTAGCTTATAAAGATACCATCTTTGTTTTGTGTTATTTGTAATCCCAAAAAGTATTTCATTTCTCCAATCATACTCATTTCAAATTCTATCTTCATTTCATTAGCAAATTTGTCACTAGCTTCATCTTCTCCTCCAAAAATAATGTCATCAACAAAAATAACCAAAACTAACAATCCATTCTCAATTTCTTTTGTGTATAAGTTACTATCAGCTGTTCCTTTTGTAAATCCCAATTTTAACAAATACTTATCTAATCTAGCATACCAAGTTCTAGGTGCTTTCTTTAGTCCATACAATGCTTTCTTTAGTTTACATACCATGTCTCCTTCTTGAGTCAAAGGAAAACCTTCAGGCTGCTCAATGTAGACTTCTTCTTCTAATTACTTCTCCTTGTTCATTCATCTTGTTCCTGAATACCCATTTAGTTCCAATAACATTTTTATCTTTAGGTCTAGGGACCAATTCTCATGTCTTGTTCTTTTCAATCTGATCCAATTCTTCTTTCATAGCTTTAATCCAATGTTCATCTTCACAAGCTTCATTAGTAGACTTAGGTTCAATTTGAGAAATCAGACATAAATGTACCTTCTTTCTAGTCATAAATCCTCTGTCCAAACTTCCAATAACTTGCTCAACAGGATGATGTCTTGATATATACCTGTTAGGTGTCATAGTCACTGATCTTTCTTCAACTATAGATTCTTCTCTAGATTCTTCTATTTTTTCTTCAGCATGACTTTCATTCAACAATTCACTGTCAGTCTCAAAAAATTGTTCAATAGTTTCAATGTTAGGTTGAGGGTTAGTTCCTTCATCAGATTCATAATCAAGCATTCTTTCTTGAATTTTAAACTTCTCATCAACTTTTACATTTTCACTTTCAACAATAGTTTTAGTTCTCTTATTGTAACATCTATATGCTTTTCTTTTCAAAGAATATCCAAGAAAAATTCCTTCATCACTTCTAGGATCAAAATTTCCTATATCATCATCTCTCTTAATATAACATTTGCTTACAAAAATTCTAAATTACTTAACTGAGGGTGCATGTCCAAACCACAATTCATAAGGTGTATTTTCTGTGTCTGCTCTTATTTGTACTCTGTTCATTGTATATACTATTGTATTCATTGCTTCTCTCCAAAATGTCTTTGCCAAATCACCTTCAAATAACATAGCTCTAGCTACTTTAGTCACTGATTTGTTCCTTCTTTCTACAATACCATTTTGTTCAAGTGTTCTAGGGGCTGATAACTATCTCCTAATACCATTTACTTCACAAAAAGTGTTAAACTCTTTAGATATAAATTCTCCACCTCTATCTTTTCTCAAACATTTAATCCTCATTCCTGATTCATTCTAAACTTTATTCTTCATGACCTTAAACTTATCAAATGCTCCAAATTTTTCTTTCAAAAATGCAATCCACATCATTCTTATAAAATCATCAACAAGAATCATAAAATACCTTTCTCCATAGAATCC
This sequence comes from Chamaecyparis obtusa, assembly GCA_027943335.1. Classification (NCBI taxonomy): domain Eukaryota; kingdom Viridiplantae; phylum Streptophyta; class Pinopsida; order Cupressales; family Cupressaceae; genus Chamaecyparis; species Chamaecyparis obtusa. Next base: position 790,136 of record BSBK01000587.1, read on the forward strand.
TCTAGTCCTATTAGGACCACTCAAGTTTGTATGAACAATCTCCAACTTCTCTGTAGATGTGAACTTCTTGCTAGCAAATGAACTCCTTTTCTGCTTAGTAATCACACATTCCTTGCAAATCATGTTAGTAGGCTTCATAATCTTAGGTAAGTACTGGAAGTGTAGAACTTACTTTCACAATATTATCAAAGTTTATATGACAAAACCTTCTATGCCATAACCAACTGTCATCAATCTTAGTCATCAAGCATGTCATCTTAGTAGGGTTCAACTAAAATACATTACCTCTGGTTCTAGATCTAGTTCCAATTAGATTTCTATCTTTATCCTTAATCACACAAGTTTTATCAGTAAACCAAACTTGATATCCTTTATCCACTAACTGTCCAACACTCAAAAGATTATATTTCAATCCATCAACAAAGTAAACATCATCAGTATTAGTCTTTCCATCAAGAGTAATAGATCCTATACCTTTAATCAAACAAGGTGCATTGTTACCAACTCTAACAACTCCTCCATCATAGTTGTTAAACTTTATGAATTTTCCTTTATCAACAGTCATATGATGTGAACAACCACTATCTATAATCCAATCAGCTTTCTTTTCAACTTGGGAAACTAAGGCTTTCTCTTCTTTAATATCAGATTCAAAATTTTCTTCCTTAATTGCTACAAATCCTATGTCATCAAAGTTATCATTATCACTATCACTCAAATGTCTTTCAATTCCTACTTCAATTTCTTCATCATTTCCATAATAACATTCTTTAGATCTTCTAGGCTTAAAATTGTTTCTATACTTCTTAACTCTCTTAGGACACTTAGATGTAAAATGACCATATTCTTGACATGTCCAACATTTAAAGATTTTCTTACCATCTAGGTCTCTTTTCACAAGCAAGGCAATACCTTCTTCAATCTTCCTATCTTCATCAGATTTGGATTTGCTAGTGCTGGCATAATCTCCATTCACATTTGTACTTCTAGACAAAGTAGGTCTGATGCTAAGAGCACTGAATGCTATCTCCACTAAATTCATCTCTGTTGCTTCCAATCTTCCAAGAAGAGTCTATCTTGAAAATTTTGGTGTACAAGGTATCACTTGTTCAATCATTTGTGTAGTCTGCCTGAATACCGGTGTCAATTTTCTCAAAATCTTCCATATTACTTCATTCTTTCTCTTTTCACCTCCACAAGACTTTATTCCTGCAACAATTTTTGACATCCTACCAATATAGCTTCTAACAAATTCATCTTCCATAATTCTTATGTCTTCAAATGCACAAATCCAATTATGTAACCTAGCTTTCTTTGCATGTTCATCACCTTCAAAAGTAGAATGTAAAGCTTTCCAAATATCATGAGATTTAGTTAAACCTTTTACCTAACTGTATTCATTCTCTGGAAGTGCTGATAAAAGTGCTTCTCTTGCAAGTATGTTACACATAAATAGATCTACCTCATCTTAAGAACTTTTTTCAAGATTGTCTTCTTCAATTATAGTCCTTTCATTCTTTGTAATCAACCAATAACCTGGTCCTAAACACAACAGATGTGTCTTCATCTTTTATTTCCAGCTGTCAAAATTTATTCCATCAAACTTAGGGATTTCTTTCCTAAAATTTGCAATAGATCTCCTTAATTTGTTAAACTTCTCTTTCAAGGACCTACCACTCTGATACCAATTGTTAGAAAGTAAAGACCACCAAGATAATTGAGACGGGGGGGGTGAATCAATTATCTGATAATTAAACTATTTATCAACATTAACTTCAATATCAACTTCAACATCTTTAAATCATATAATTAATGTAGTAACCAACCATAGAAAGATAATCATACACAATGACACAATAACACAAGATATGTTAACTAGGGAACCTCGTGATCAAAGAGTAAACCCTGGTGGGAATGATGCCCACAAAATGATGCACTAATATGAAAGTTCCTTGTTAGAGGATGGACCCTGTTAGGAGTCTTATGAAATACATTCAGTACATATGAATCTCTGTTAGGAGATTTTAAATCCCTGTTAAAAGATTCTAACCCTGTTAGGAGTTATGGAAGACAGAAGGACCCACTGCCCAAACACCTTCAAGGCAAGATCTCTGAACTCAGTGTCCAATTGATCTTAGGATTATTCAATAGAATAATATGAAATATGTTACCTCCTTCACACTATGCCAAAACCACACTCTCTGCTACACAAGATCACAAATCTAGATCTCTGTACTTCGCAAGTCTTCCTTCATCACTAAATTAGCTCTTTTCTTCACTTCATGCATACATTCGCATCACAACTTTCAAAAATTCATATCAAAACTATTATATTCAACTATAACAACAAGGAAAACATTCCTTCCTCTATACCACACTCAAATAAATACAATTGAATCGATATGCAAATACAAAATAATAATTTCAACACGCTACATCAAAATTACATAAAACTGTCAGCTTCCAAATACAATAAATTTCCAATCATGTGACCTCAAAGTTTTCTCTATGAACCACATCACCAACAATGAGTCTTAAACTTCCCTTTAACTGGGCAAAATCAGATTCCATCCCGATTAGGAGATATCCTCCGATTACCAAAAACCGCTACACAGGAATACTGCCAGAATACTGCTTCCACCAAAATGCTTATAACTTTCATGAATAAATAAATTTCTTTTTGTTCTCTTAACCATAGGCTAATAACACAAAAAAGAACATACCATCAACTATGCATAGCTCAATCTATAATATAACATGTGTGCAAAACAAAACTGTGCTTGCTTCTCTGCTAAACTCCAGAATATCACTGTGTTGACATCAATGACAATCATAGTCATGAATGCAACAACCACTGCTATAGAATGACTGCCAAAGGCTTTAGCATTCATTCTTGATAGAAAATTTTAGTGTTAGATACTTCCTCTAATGTAAATATATGTAACAATGTCTATCAAGGTCAGTTAGACATAATTGAGAAGGCTGTGAAAGAAATGGAGAAGATAAGGTCTAGACAGACTCAGTTGAGGAACACTCTTGTGCCCTCACTATACATTCTCAGTCAAAACATAAAGGAGATTGATGTGGCCATGATAACCTATGATCAAGGTCCAAGCATAGAATTGGAGAAGATGGAGAAGCTTCAATATGCATTATGCGCCCATCAATAGATAGTCAATTCTCTGGTAACCTTTTGGAAGAAGGAGATTCAGAAACTCAAGATTGCATATCCAGATGTTTTCCCTCAGTAAGTGTATGTAGATAAATATTTTGATATACCTTTGTCATTAATTTCAAAGGGGGAGTTGTATAGAATATGGATTATATAAGATGTATAAGGAGATATAATAGTTTTTATAAAATGTATAGAAGACAAAAGTTTTTTGTGTAAAGAATCAGTTAGAGACTTGGCCATATTCCTTTGTTGCCATCAATAACAAAGGGGGAGATTGTTGGAAACTTGTCTATACTAAAGTATATAAATATATATAGTGTTTTCATTATGATAACAAGGTCATATAGAAATTTGGAGTCAGCGCACTAAGTGTAAAGATCAAAAATCAATTAAGTGATGAAGACTGGACAACATACAGAGTTCCTGCAGCTTAGAGCACCTGCGCCCATGCGTATGGATGAATTATGGTATGCACCCTAGAATTTAAGGTTGTTAGACTATACTTATGCTTATTCTAAGAGCACATAAGTAGGTATGCAAAGATGTGAAAGTTACAGTCAGTTGAAGTTGCACAGCCAGTGTGTGCCAGCAAAAAATAGAGCATAGAGCCGACAGTGACTATTTTGGTTTGCGATTGTAAATTAATGTTGTAAAGGCTATGCACCCATTGTATTTAGGTTTCTGACATATTTACATGTATAATTGTAAGTACGCTTAAGCCAATTCATTTGGCAACATTATTTTTAATTAGTTATAGGGCCGACCTAATTGTATAATTGGCATGAGTGCATAAATATAAGGTGTGCCCATTGTAATCGGTATGGAAGTCAAGCAAGTTGTATTAGAGTTGAGATAAGTAGAGCAGAGGTATGTGAAGAGAGCATATGATGTATTAGAGCTTTGCTAGAGGTCAAAGCATCAAAGCACCAAAGGAACTGATCTGACAATTAGTGTCATAGCAACTATTCACCAGTAGATATAGTGTGTATCTGATCTCAAAAGGTTGTAGCCTTCATCATTTGAGTAGTGAGCTCTTGGATAGTGAGTCCACTCCCCTAATAGGGATCATTTTAAAAGACTCCTAATAGGGTCTGACCCTTAACCAGGTTTACTGTACTAAAAGCATTGTAAAGCTACTCCTAACAGGGTAAACGATCTTCTAACAAGGATCACAAAACATTAGTGTAGAATATTAGTGGGTATCAAGTCCCACCAGGGTTTTTACCTATTTGGGTTTCTCCATAACCATATTGGTGTCATGTGTTGATTTCATGTTTCATGTTTATGTGAATGTTTAATTCAGTACTTAAGCATTGATAATTTAGTATTCAGATTAAAGTGAAAAGTTAAAATACAGTGAACATTGATTCACCCCCGCTAAACCCCCCCCCCCCTCTCAATGTTCCCATTCCTAACAAGATTTTCAATAGATTCTTATTAGAAGCCTCTTCTTGTCCATTCCCTTGAGGATAGTAGATAGATGACCAATGTTGTGTAATCTTGAATTTGGCACAAAAATCATCTAAATCTTTGTTCTTGAATTGTCCACCATTATCTATGACTATAGAGTGTGGAATACCATATCGATATATGATATAGTTCAAGATGAACATAGATATTTTTTTCCAGTTGCTTGTGTCAAAGGGACTGCTTCTACCCATTTTTTGAAATAATTTGTAGATGTGATTATATGGGTATGTCCATTAGAAGAATGAGGATGTATGGCTCCTATAAGATCAAAGGCCCATTGGTGAAAAGGCCATTGTGTAGTAAAGGGAATTAGATCTCTCCCTGGAGCATGAATTAAATTACCATGCACTTGGCACTTTTGATAGTTCTTAGCAAACTTGATAGACTCTTTCTCCATTTCTAGCCAATAGTACCCAACCCTAATAAGTTTTTGGGCTAGTGTTAAGCTGTTCGAGTGTGACCCACAAATACCATAATGGACTTCCTCTAATGCATGTTGAGACTCTTCCCATTGTAAACATCTAAGTAGTGTACCATCTAGACCTTGTTTGTATAGATCATGACCAATGATAACATATCAGGAGGCATTGCGGATAAGGTATCTTTTTTCATGGCGGTTAAAGGTATCAGGAATGATTTGGTCTTTGAGATAGGAGAATAGGTTTTTATATCTAGATGAATCATGACCTACAATAGTGCAAATCATGCTGGTTTTAGGGGAATCATATGCAAGATAAGATAGTGCTTCCACCAAGAACTCATAGCGTAGCTCATGTTTAGGCTACTGCAATCAAGTAGATAGTGTTGCCATTACATTAGTAGCTTTATTCTTTATTCTAGGAATTTTCTCAAATGTGATAGATATAAAATATTTCTTTAGATCATCTACCATTCTCTTGTATGGAATGAGTTTTTCAGCTTTCATTTGATACACATCTTTGACTTGATGGATTACAAGTTGTAAGTCTCCATGAATGTGTAATTCTATTACTGTCCACTCAATTGCTATTTTCATACCATTTAAAAGGGCTTCATATTCAGAAATATTGTTTGTACAAGGAAATTTGATTCTAAATGCCTTAGGAATGGAGTATCCTTGAGGAGTGATAAACAAGATGCCTTCTCCAAATCCATTCTATGTGTAGGAGCCATCAAAGAACAATTACCGTTCTCTAGAAGAAAGATTCATGATAGAGGAATCTAGAAATTCCATTTGGATTGGTGTGTCATCGAATAAAGGTGCATCTACTAACTAATCCACAATAACTTGGCCTTTAATAACTTTTCTTTCAACATATTCAATGTCAAATTCACTTAGGAGCATTACCCATTTGACTAATCTACTTGTGAGGGTAGCTTTGCTTAGTAGGTATTTTAGTGGATCAATCTTAGCTACTAAATGCCTAGTAAGTTCTAACATATAATGTCTTAGTTTCTATGATGGAAAGATCATAGCTAGACAAGCCTTTTCAATCATAGAATAATTTTTTTCGTAAGCCACCAATCTTCTACTGATATAATATATAGCTCTTTCCTTCTTGTTCTCATCATGATGTGCAAGCAATGCCCCCAGTGATGTATCTGTAGCAGAGACATATAAGATCAATGGCTTCCCTTGAATGGGAGTCATCAAGATAGGAGGATTTGATAGATATTTCTTGATATGATTAAAATTATTTTCACATTCTTCACTCCATGCAAAGGTCACACCTTTATGTAATGTCTTTGTAAAAGGTTGTCATATGTTCGCTAGCTGAGATATGAAGCGTCTGATAGATTGTACTCTCCCTTGTAATGTTCTCATTTGACTAATGTTCTTGGGAGGTTGCATCTCCATGATAGCTTTAACTTTTGTTGGATCAACTTCAATACCCTTCTTCAAAAATATGTATCCTAAGAGCTTTCCAGAAGTGACACCAAAAGCACACTTCTTAGGATTTAGTCTGAGACTAAATTTTTCCATTCTGTCTAGTATCTTACTCAAGTCATTTAGATGTTCAGCTCTAATCATAGATTTTGCTAAAGTATCATCAACATAATCCTCCATAGTCCTATGCATCATGTCATGAAAAATAGATGTCATAGCTCTCTAATATGTAGCACCAGCATTTTTAAGCCCAAATGGTATGACATTCCAACATAAGGTACCCCATGCACATGTGAAAGTAGTTTTCTCTTGATCTTCTGCAGCAATTTTTATTTGATTATATCCAGAAAAACCATCCATTAAAGAATACATCTCAAAGCCTCCAGTCATGTCCACTATCATATTAATGTTAGGTAATGGAAAATCATCCTTAGGGCATGCTTTGTTCACATCTCTAAAATTTGTGCATACTCTTATTGATTTGTCTGGTTTTGAAATAGGTAAAATATTAGAGATCCATTGAGCATAGTCAATAACATGGATGAATCTAGAGTTTAGTAGCTTCTCTAATTCATCTTTTACCAAAAGTGCAACATGAGGATGCATCTTTCTTAATTTTTTTTTAATAGGTTTTACTCTAGGAGCAATAGACAAATGGTGCATTATAAGATCAGGATCCAACCCTGGCATATCTAAGTATTTCCATGCAAAACTGATCTTATTTTCTGTTAGGAATGTTGTAAATTTTTTCTTTTCTTCTTCTGATAAGGATTGTGCTACATGGATCAACTATGGTTCCTTTGCTATTCCCAAGTTGATATATTGAGTGGGCTCAATTAGAAATGGAGATCTGTCCTGTAAATGACTCATAAGGAAGTCAAATATCTCATCCTTAGGCATCTTAGAGATGTTTTCACCTTTGGATACGTCTTTTATTTTTACTTTTGTAGTTTCTGAGACTGCCACAAAGTGGTTTTCACCCTCAGAACTCCTTTTCTTTTTATTCTTATTCTTATTTTTCTGACTAAGATACTTAATGTCTGACTCTGTCATGCTAACGCTTGGTTTGCTGATGGAAGTCCTCATAGGCTCAACTACATTGAGGTAGCAAAAAAGGGCATAGTCATTGGGAAATGTATAAATACCTTGGTTCATATTCATAGAGGTGTGGTCAAGAAGTTCAAGATTTTGGATAGTCAAAGTGGTGAAAGATTGGGAAATAGTGTTTACGAAAGGATCTGTCATCATTGGTCCTAACCCAATGCTCAAGCTCGAAGGTGATATTACAACTTAAGACATTCAATTCATGAATAGGCTCAATGGCATTGTGGAAGTCCACTTCAGCCATCGGTGGATTAGACTCAATAAGTTCATCATTTCTCTCTAGACTTACTTTGGGTTTAGGTGCATATTGGTGAATAACATCAACATGTTTCTCTGTAATAAGCTCATCTTCCTCTGGAATGGCTCCCCATTCATAGTCATCAGATTCTTCATCTATGCCTCTAGGAAATCTAAGAACATGCGTAAAGTCAGGATGAATACCCCAAGCAGGGTTACCCTCCGATTCTAATTTGAATTCATACTCATGGGAATCTGTCTTAGAATAACTACCACCTTCCTCTTTTATTTGTTTGATTGTCTTCGATATTAGTTGGTTCTTGTGTTGCATGTCATGCCCCACAAGGGAACAGGGGAAGAGAACAAAGATTCTCTTTGTAAAAGAAAAACCTAAGAAATGATTTATGAAGTATTTTAAATTTTTAAAAGAATTATGTGAACAAAACTTAAACGTAGTTAAACTTAGATTCCTCCCAAGGTTCCCTACTATTGTATGAAGTATTCATTTAAGTCCTTTAAGTATACCAACAACAAGATTTACTTCTTAAAGCAAACTACATCATATCATTTGAAGATTCTTTACAAATCTAAAAGAAATATAATAAATATTTTATTTAAATTAAATATGTTATTGAAAAAAAAAGATCTTTATATATTAACATATATATCTATATATATAATTTTAAATAATTTTTACATATTTTAAATATTTTGATTATAAAATAAAAGTTTAATTTATTTATTCTTTTATCAAAAATATTATAAGAAAATTATTATATAAAATAAATTCTACAATTTTTTTTTAAAAAAGAAGCTAGCTAATCTTTCATTATAATTAAAAGAAAGAAAGTAACTAAGGTATCTTATTCCTTAGTATAGAATATTTGCTATAAGAAAAGAAAAAAACCTACGTATGAAATTAGTGGGGGAGTTTAAAACTAGGATTAATAGCATGGTTGGGAATTAATATAGAGAGCTATGGATAAATTTTAAAAGATAACTTATTTAGAGGAAGAGATTCATTAGTTAATCAAACCGTGTCATTTTCTCAAAAGGAGTAATATTAAATAGAATGGTGATCTCCTCATAGAATGGGGGATTATGAAATTGACAGTTACAAAAAAAAACTTGAGAGTTCTTGGAAACAAATAAAAAATGGACTAGGGGAGAAAAAGAGAGAGATGCAGATTTTAGGAGAACAATATCAAAGAATGCTTCAAACAAGATACTACCGTGGAATATCCTTTCCAATTGATATCGCATTTTGCATTCAGACTGTCACTTGATATTTGGTATTGTGCTTTCTTTGTAAGTATCCATTGTAGGTTTATTACTTTTCTTCAATCTTCTAGTTATACTTCATTCTATTTCTATTTAGATCTTTTGAATTTATCTCTCTTTAGAAAAGGAACGTAAGAGAAATAATGAGTATTACATTTCATGCTCTTTTCTCTTAATTTTCTCATTTGTATTTTCAGATCTGCAGTCATAGAATAGCTACTTGGTTCCTTTAGAGTTGCAAAACTTAGTTGACATATTACTAGATCTCTAGTTGGTTAATTTAAATTGCTTGCTGTTATAGTTGTTGTGGCTTCTTAAGTGGCTGGAAATTGTTATTTCAGTACATATTACTAAGTTGGTTAATTTAAATTGCTTTCTCTTATAGTTGCTATGGTTTCTTAAGTGGCTGGAAATTTTTATTTCAACACATATTACTAGATCTCTAGTTGGTTAATTTAAATTTCTTGCTCTTATAGTTGTTGTGGTTTCTTAAGTGGCTTTCTTGTTTGTCATTCTACTGAGTGCCAACCCATGAGTGTTGGTAATTTAGTATGTGGAGGGGTAGTAGTGTCGCCAATTCCTCGGGTAGTTATGTGGCATATGTATAATGGTGGCACGAAGTGACCTTAACTTCCACTACTCGAGGGAAAAGAGTAATCAATGCTTCCCCTTATGATGAACCTATACATGTGGTTCATGAGTTTTTATCCTAATTTCCACAATTCTTGAGCACAATACTAGTACTTGATATGAGCCTCTATGAGAAGATATATGATTTATGGATATGTACATTTCTATGTGGTCCAGCATGTGGAGGGAGGTTCTGTTATCCCATGTTGTGATGGATACCATATTCACACCTGTTCTGACATTATGCAAGGAATATGATGCCACACCCCACTAATGTTTTGACATAGTGTGAGGTGATGATTTCATCTTGGTGATGGTAGCAAGTTGAGCTCAAGGACATGATGCCATGTACATAGTACATGAAGGTGCAATATGTGTATGTATGTTTTCCTACTTGATGCAGAGCGAATTGGAGATGCTTGCATGCTTGTAGAGGGGCACCCATGGATGCCCATTTGTATAGACATGATAAGAATATGGGTGGGCCCTAGCCATGTATACCTCTAGCTATGATGATGATCTATGAGAGACATCATTATGCGGGGTGTCCTGTGTGTGCCTACTCCACGAGGAACACTACCATGCAACATACGACTAAAGTGTGCTTACTCCACTTGTTGCATGGTCATGTCAGGTGTATTGACATGCTTATTCTGCACCATCCGATGTAGGGGTGTTGCCGAGGTGAACCCCCAATGCCATGTGGGTAGTGTTTCCCAGGCCAAACCACATGAAGGGCTATTGCAATAGTTAGATGTTGTTCCCTCCTTCCTCGTGAGGTGACTAGATATAGTCACACAATGATGTGATGTGCAATTTATGGTGATTTTCATCTTGGTTTGTGTAGACCAGTAATTTTCTCCTTTTTTTCCTATGAAAGTTTAGCCATGACTTGTGAAATTTATCTTGCACGTAATTTAATATTGCAACATTTTGGATTCTTATTTTGTTGAGAATGATAAGTAGTATATTCTCTTTATTATCATGACTTCTTTTACATTATATGAATCAAATAAGATTATGTTTTCTTCTTTATTGTTACAAAACAAAAATAAAATAAAATAAATTATCATTCCACATTTTTTTTTTGTATAATAATGTCCTCATGATAATGGGCCCTCAACGAGGTATTACATATTGTATATTCAAGGATGTATCATTATATATTATAGATTGTACCTTTCTTGTATGGATATGATAAATATAATTAGATTCCTTCTAGGCCATGTAGATATTGTAGCCTACTTTATGATATGTGTTCATTTCATTATGGCTAATTAAAGGACTAGGAATATTTCATTTGGGTTTTAAAATGAACCTAGAATATATCATGTGATTATGTGGTGGTGGTCCTTAGTAGTCTAGTTAGGGTAGAAAGTAACTATGTCTTGGAACCCTTCAGATAGTTAAATGAGTTGTGTTAATTCATATCATATCATATCAAATGCTAACATTGATATTTATACTTATAGTTGTACTGATTCTACATTTTAATGTGTAATATATATTAAATGTTAAAAAAAAAATATTACTTCAACATAACATAAATATCCCATGGGTTCCAAGGTGGGGCATTACATTGCAACTATCTCTTGCTCTATAGTAGGTTCTTGTGTTTCTACTACATTAATTCTTTTTATTGGATCATTTTCAGCTTCAAGGAGGTCTTTTATCTCTTTAGGAAAATGCTCATAGGGGATGAGATCTTCACTAGTGTCTGAATCATCACTATCAGATTGTTCTATTGTTTCTCCCTTTAGTTGATTTGTTGTGGATGGTTCAATCTGTTCTAAGACATGTGGGGAGTTTTTGCTACGAAAAAAAGGTTTCTTCTTATACCCTAGACCTGTTGTATTCTTGTTTGCCTAGCCATGATGGTCAAGAGGTCATAGAAGACCTTTACCCTGTAGTCCTAGAGGTCCTTTTCTAGTATATCCCATTTTAGTGATCAATTTGTCTCCTGGGCCATATGACTTAGAAAGGATATTCAATATTTTAGCATCACATTTTTTAACCACTTGAGATTTGGGTTCATCTTTGTATAGCCATGCGAGCACAGCTACATCCTCTTCAAATCTTGTTTAGAAACTTGTTCTGCAACAAAATTTCCTCTATATGCTTCAAGAGGTTCTTTAGACTCTAGTTTGGAATGTTTCAGAGTTTTTCCATAAGACTTAGGAGAGATAGGGAGAGATGTCAAAGATAAGAATGGCTCTATAGTATATTCTCCCATACCATTTTCTTTGATCTTAACCTCTTTAGCAATGTCTTCCATCTTGGATGTTGAAGCAACATCTGGCTTCTTAGTGGAAGATTCCCTATTATTAGGAACAAGTTTATTAGTACTTTCTTTCAAGCTATTGCAAGTTGTATATAGATTAGTTGGGATCATCACCTCTACTCCTTCATAAGGAAATTTCAAACATTGATGATATGTAGAGGGAATAGCTTTCATCTCATGTATCCAGGGTCTCCCTAGAAGGATATTGTAAGCCAAAGGTAGATCAAGAACTTGACATATAGTATCTCTGATGGGATGACCTACTCTGCTAGGTAAGACAATTATTCCTTTGGAAGATCTTTCTTGCTTATCATATGCTTTGATAGTTATCTTCTTTCTAGGATCAATGGCCATTTCTGAAAATCCCAATTGTGTAATCAAGCTGAAAGAAAAAATGTTTAGACCAGCACCCCCATCTATCAACACACGTTTGACATGATGGTTTTGGATCAAGACATCAATATGTAAGGGTTGGTTATGTGGATGACTCAGGGAATTATCATCTTCCTCTGAAAAGGAAATATACTATGGAGATGTAAGATGACCAACCATAGTCTGGAATCTGTCTAAATCAAGGTTATCAGGAACATTGGATCCAAGCAGAGCTTTGTCTAGAATGGTTCTATGAGCTGGAGATATCCAAAGCAACTCAAACATGGAGATTTTTGCATTTGTGTGCTGGAGTTGTTGGACAATACTATATGAAGTAGGCCTTGTGTCTTTAGGATTTGAAGATTTAGATGTAGCCTTTTGTTTAGAAGTAGATGAAAGATTGAAAAGCACCTTAGGGACATTGGATGAATCTGGTATTTGTCCTTGTAGGTGTGCTTGAGCTTGTGATCGCGTAACTACATTAGCTGATTGATTTTCTCTATCTTTTCTTACAATTGTGATGACATTGCAGCACTCATATAGACATGGCTCAACCATATTGATGACAACATTATTTCTAGAGTATGCATAATTGACTTTAGCACCCATATTAGGTTGAGAAGAAGAATCTTCTTTACCATGTTTAGGAAATGGTTCTGTGAATGTTGTATGATCATTATTGCTCTTATGATTGTTAATCATGATGTCTCCATTATCACTTTTTTCTTGTATGATGTGCTTCAAGTGAATGCAGTTATTAATTTTATGACCTTTATTGCAATGGAATTCATAGAAATCATTCTCTCTCCACCATTTTAGTTTAGTTTTAGGATCAAATACTTTTATCTCAGGAAAGTGGATGATTTTGTTCACCAATAGAGTTTTCATGGCAGATTCCAAGGACTCTCCAAGAGGAGTAAATTTGCGATTAGGATCTGTAGCCCAAGGTTTGTAATTAGATGAGTTTTTGTTGGACTCTGTTGCTTTAGCTTCAGAAGCTTTGAAGGCTTGGGTACCAATAGTGAGATTTAAAGTGGGTTCCTTAGATGGGGCATAGATATTATCAACAATGCCATCTATGACAACACCTTTATTCTTGTTCCAATTTTTGTTCTTGTCTTTAGAACTAGATCCAAATTCATACTTGTCCTTTTGAAGTGTGATATCTCCCTTTTTCACAAGGACTTTCTCAATTTTGATCGCATTATCTACCATTTTATCAAAAGATGTATGATTTTGCATTTGTAAAGGGTAGTTGATTTCTGGAACAAGATTGTTGATGAAGATTTCTAACTTCTCAGTTTCTAGAATGGGTCTAGCATATAGAGAAAATTTCTTCCTCCATCTCTTGAGAAATTTTAGGAATGGTTCACCTGGATATTGTTTCAAATTGTAGATGTCGATCATGGTGATCGGATGTTGAATATTATAGGAATATTGTTGATAAAATAGTTTGATTAAATCCTCACAAGTTTTAATAGTAGGAGGCATCCTAGAGAACCAATTAATGGTTTCTCCTCCTAGAGATTGAGGGAAAAGATGCATTAAGTAAGTTTTTTCATGCATGAACTCCATAGATTGAGTACAGAATTCTCTAACATGATCTTGAGTATCAGAGTTTCCATCATACTTATCATATTTAGGCATCTCCACCCTTTTAGGCAATGGTGGCATGTACAAGTCTTTATCAAATGGAAAAGGGCATAGAGCTTCCATGGAGAACTCCTTAGGTTCCTTTTCTTTTTTAGGTTTGTTAAGTTTGACTTGCATGGCATGCATCTATTTTATCATAGCTGTGATAGGAGTTTCTTCCTCATGTGTAATGATATCTTCAATGTTAAAGTTTGGAGGAAGTTTAGCTCTTGATGAGCTAACTCTAGAAAGTATGCTTCTCTATCTTCCTTCAAGAAATGTTTCATCATTCTTTTGAAGTTATCATCATTTTGATATTGGGCAATTTCAGAAGGTGTAGGTTCTTGATCCATACTATGTTGAGAGTGATGTCCTTGGGACCCATGATGTGTCCCTCCATGAGACATGTTAGGAGTTTTAGGACTCCCTAGATTAGATTGAGGTGGAGTTTTTTTATTACCTCTGTGAGTTGATGGAGGGGGTATATAACCAATTTTTAATCAAATATTAACAAGATAGTCATCTTCGTAAAAACTAGAATTGTAGAGTTGCTCAAGAGTTGGACCTATGTGAGTAGACAAGGTTGTGGTGTTAAGTGCTTCTCCATATTTCTTATGTGAGGAAGCTCTAGTTTCCACCATTAACCTTGGGTGAAGCAAGAAAGAAAGATAAAGAGAACTGAAGAATGACTTGGTTCAAGAAGATCGAATGATGCAATCTTGTCAAGATTGAATTGATTGAAGATTAGATCAAACATAAATGAAGGATAATGTACCATAGTAGTGTGGTTAGATGCCCAACAAATGATGGGCACAAGCTCACAACACTTAGCTATTTTAATTACAAGACTAAATTTGAAGATAATTTTGACAAGGTTTTGACACAAGATGAAAAAGACTCAAATTGATAACTCAGAAGACAAAATCAGACTCAAGAGCTCACTTGAGGAAAATGAATGAATTTGTTCTAGTTTCTGCTCTATTCTTGACACAGTGATTTGTTCGACAGATTCTAGAAATAGGCTATAAAAATTGAGTCTCTAACAATTTTGACCACTTTCTAGCAATTTTTCCAAATTTCTCAAATGACTCTTTGTAGGATTGTACAACAAAGGGTATGCTCTGAAATGATAGTTGACAAAACTTGTATGACAATTGCAAAGCTTGCATGACAGTTGATAGAAGGATTTTAACTTTTTTCTTTTGATTGGTGGCAAAGTTTGTACGACACTATACAAGCTATCATACGATAATATAGGGGTTCTAAAATGACAATTGCCAAAAATCATATGACTTTTTGACCTTGTGGGACAACTTTTGACTCCAAAAAGGAATTTTACTTCGGATTTTGCAAATTTTTGGTTTTCAATTTCAGATTGTTTGCAAATTTTCTGTCCATGTTTGAAGATTATTCTAGGATCGTTCATTTTTAGTAACCAAATAGATAAACAAGCACACAAAATAACAAGCAAGTGATTCCAAGTACGTCTAAAAACAATGAACAGGGGACAAAGCAACCCTGCACATGAACAATCAAGTGATTGAATGTGCTAATCCCTAGGAGTGCTAATTGTGTATGTTCCAAAAAAAAATTCAATAACGTGCATATTCCTAAAAAATGAAAATTTGGCCTCACTAGGGTTTGTAGTAATGGTCTGACTCTGCAAATTTTGTGATCTCAAGAGGGTGAACTCCAATCCAAGCACACCAGGGTTTTGATACAGTTCAATAAATTAATCAATCAGGAGCTGCTAGGGAGATCTGATAGCCCAACAAGAGACCACACCTATGAAAATTTCCTCCACAAGGACATTTATATAGCGACTACTGCTACAACGGAGAAAATGGCTATTACCGCTTGACGTTCCATCCATGTGGTTGACCCAATTAAGGGAATGTCCACTATGGTTAACCCTCTCTAAAGGTAACTCACAAAAGATACCACATGGAGACTGGTTCTAGATTCAAGGATCTAATTTTTTGATACTACCCAAAAAGGGAGTAGAGCATAGTCCTCTATCCTTTTCACTTTTAACCAAAACAAAGTAGAAAGATTAATCTGACATGCTAAGACCAAGATTATATCACAAAGATCTATGACATCAATTGCTGATGATCTATCAACCTCTCTGGAGAGAGAATGTATCAATCAAAAGTTGAAGACACATGAATCTAGTAGAACCTGAGACTCTCTCAGCAACCTACCTACCTACAAGGGGATCCTTCATCAAGAAGAGCTTCGCATGCATGAACAAGTAGAAGAAGCCCACTCTCTCAAGATCATCCACAAATAGTGTTCATAGGGCCTATTTACTATGTCTAATAGATATGCAGAAAGAAAATCTATGTTCATTTTATAGCCCAAAATGAAGTATGTGATATGAAAGCATGAAAACTCACACAAGCTTGACATGTGAGAGTTCATTTTAATCCAAATCAAAAGGTTATTAGCTGGAGAAGAATACCTGAATTCCTCGCAATGTGCTTCGTATATTTCTACCTGTTTTAGCAATTTAGTTATGCTTTTTCCAATCAGATTCAGCAAATATCAATAAAAAATAAAAGATTTTAATTGTTAGGGTTAGTTGTTAGTCCAAATCTGAAAATCAAACCTGAAAACTGCCAAAAATTTTGAAATGACAATATAATCCTAGAGTCAAAACTCGTACGACAGTGGGTTACCTCCCAAATGATAGTCTACAAACTCGTATGACAGTGGGTGTCTTCTCATATGACAATCAAGCTTCCAAACAACAATGTGCAGCTTCTGATATGAGCCTCGATAAGATCACCTATCGTACGAGAGTGGGTACCTCTTGGTATGAATTTCTGATAAAAGTTGTACGAATAGAAAATAAAGGATCACAGTTTTAACTAGAAAATGATAAGAAATTGATATAAATTGAATGGAAACCTATTTCAGGGCCCCACGGTGGGCGCCAGAAATGTGTGTGTGAATTTTGTACCTAGTTGTAGACACAACACTTTAGTAAAACATTAGAGGTTAGCAAAAAACCAAAATTTGTAATGAAATGGGAACTGAACTAACCAGGCGATTCTCTACCTTCTAGTAGGTGCGAGTATGATACTCTCATATCAGACCGAGATCAGTGACAATGCAGCACCTAAACAAAGGATTTGAATGCAAAATATGAAAGACTATGAATGCAGATTAAGGTATATTTTTTTATTTTCTGTGCAATAATATGAAATCTATATGAATCTAAGCTATATGAATGAAATGGAATGAAAATTTAATCTAAGAATGCTATGAATGATATGAAACTATGAAAGATTATGATCAACTATGAAATATCTCACTAATCGCCTGTCGCAAGTGCTCAATCCTTCAATCGCCAATTCGCTAGAATAATTGTGCAAATTTGAGTGTTGATGAAAATGAAGAGCTGAGCCTTGATTTTATAGAAATCCAAGGCTTTGAGGATGCAAGAGAAAAGCCATAAATCACTCTTGATAAACTCAGGTTGATTTTTGAGTTATCAGGAAACTAGAGATAATTAACTCACACAAATCATGCAAAAGTAGAGTTTTACTCAAAATAAAGTTTAGATCAAATTTCAACTCATCATCAGATGTTGAGTTTCAATTTTAAAAATTGATTGTTAATTTCTAGTTGACCGCTTTTCTGATTGTGCATGATTTATTTATAAATTAATTTAAAAATAAAGTGATTTATTCTCAACTTAACTGATTTTTGAAATAAAACAATTGATTTATGGGTTAATCAATTATTAAATCAAACTTTATTCAAAAACCATATTATTAAAAATTTACAATTGACTTTAATTAATTAAATAAGAATTTAATCAATTAGTCATAAGATTTTAGATTTATTGTCAAAATTAAATGATATAATTTAGGAATATTTCTAGGAATATTCCCTAATGTAGAATTTAGGATAATCAATTAGGATTTGATAATGCGTAGATGTGCCTTAGGTTAGGACTTTGATGTCAATTTCATTTGAATTGAAGATGTAGGTGGTTAATGAACCTATAGCCCATTTTTTGGGTATTCCAAATATAAGGCAATATTTCTACATCACAACCTATCCAAGATCACATGGAATCAAACATTTATATTCATTGGTGTGTTCCCTATTCCACGGGACAGTCACAATATAAAGACATGACTTGAATAGGTGAGATAGCATATGGCAAGGTTGTTGTCTATTGACCTCAATACCATGCCTATTTTGATCTTTGGGTACCCTAATGTTGGAAATAGTTTTTTTATTAATAAGATTACTACGGTCGATGTTGATTTGCAACCTTATGCTTTTACAAACTAACTTCGAATTGTCCCCTAACTGACTGATTGGTAACGACAAACACTATAATACATATTTGCACTCATCCTACTACTCGCCCAGAGTGGTCGGTAGTGTTTGAATGACTGTGTGCCAAAAAAGGTTGTTAATAGGATTTATCCATCCATTCAAAGTTGTTGGAACAAAGGGTTTGATGCTACGACTGACGGTTTGAAAGATATGCAATGTTCGCCATTTGAACTGAGGAACACTGTGAAGTTCTGACATCGACCGAGAATATCTTTCCAAATATAAAAGAACTTGAATCTCTAAAAATTGAGATAGGCTATTGTAGACCTCAACAACATGGTCCCATAGCACCTGATAGATCGATGCTACTTCGCATGAGCTCTAAGATATGATCTCAAAAAGATCATTGATTTCATGCTTAAGCGACCTTGAGGGACACTTCTGCCTGGAGTCATTAGTAGTGTTCAAATGGCTATGTGTGATGAATGAGGTTTCCACGAGCATTTACTTAGCCATTTGGAGCTATTGGAATAGATGGTTCATTGCTAGGACCGATGGTTGGAAGGATACGCAATGTTGGCCATTTGAACTAAGGAACACTGTGTGTTCTGATATTGACCGACAATGTGTTTCCAAATATAAATGAACTTGAATCTTTGAAAACTGAGATAGGCTATTTTAGGCCTTAGAAACATAGTCTCATAGCACCTGATGGATCGATCCTACCTCACATGAGCTCTGAGATATGACCCCGCAAAGATCACCAATCTCATTCTTAAGTGACCTTGAGGGACACTTCGGCCCGGAGTCATGGGTGGGGTTCAAATGCCTATGTGTGGCATACAAGGTTTCCAATAGCATTTACCTGACCATTTAGAGCTATTAGAATAGATAGTTCCATGCTACTAATGAACACTATGAGTTCTGACATCGACCAAGAATGTGTTGCCAAATATAAAAAAACTTGAATCTCTAAAAATTGAGATAGGATATTGTAGGCACTAACAACATGGTCTTGTAGCACTTGATGGATCAATGCTACCTTGCATGAGCTCTGAGATATGACCCCACAAAGTTCATTGATTTCATGCTTAAGGGACCTTGAGGGACACTTCGGCCCGGAGTCGTCGGTGGGGATCGAATGACTATGCATGGTGAATGAGGTTGCCAATAGAATTTACCTAGCCATTCAAACCTTTTGGAATAGATGGTTTGATTCTCAAACCGATGGTTCGAAGGGTATGCAACATTGGCTATTTGAACTAAGGAACACTTTGAGTTCTGACATCGACCGAGAATGTGTTGCCGATTTTAAAAGAACTTGAATCTCTAAAAATTGAGATAGGTTATTGTCGGCCCCAACAACACAGTCCCATAGCAACTAAAGGATTGATTCTACCTTTCACAAGCTCTAATATATGACCCCACAAAGATTTTTGATTTCATGCTTACGCAACCTTAAGGGACACTTCAGCCTAGAGTCATTGGCAGGGATCAAATGACTGTGAGTGGTGAACGAGGTTGCCACTAGCATTTACTTGGCCATTCAGAGCTATTGGAATAGATGGATTGATGCTATGACCAATGGTTGGTAGGATACACAATGTTGACCATTTGAATTGAGGAACACTGTGCATTATGACATCAACTGAGAATGTGTTGGAAAATTTAAACAAACTTGAATCTCTAAAAATTGAGACAAGCTTTTATAGGCCCCAGCAACAAGGTCATGTAGTACTTGATGGATTGATGCTACCCCACATGAGCTCCAAGATATGACACCACAAAGACCACTTATTTCATGCTTAAGTGACCTTGAGGGACACTTCAGCCCGGAGTCATCGGCAGGATCGAACAACTGTGTGTGGTGAATGAGGTTTCCACTAGCATTTACCTAGTCATTCAGAGCTGTTGGAATAGATGGTTCATTTCTATGAATGACAGTTGGAAGGATACACAACATTGGCCATTTTAACTGACAAACACTATGAGTTCTAACATTTATTGAGAATGTGTTGCCAAATTTAAACAAACTTGAATCTGTAAAAACCAAGATAGGCTTTTGTAGGCCCCAGCAACATAGTCCTGTAGCACCTGATGGATTGATGCTACCTAGCATGAGCTCCAAGATATGACCCTACAAAGATCATTGATTTCATGCTTAAGGGACCTTGAGGGACACTTCGGCTTAGAGTCATCGGCTAGGATCGAACAGCTATGTGTGGCAAATGAGGTTTCCACTAGGAACAATCAGGAGAAGAATATTACTCTCCAAATGGTTTTGGACAGTAACACTTGTACTTCCTCTTCACAAATATTTCTCCCCTCATCTTGCTACCTATTGATACTGACAAAGTGAATATAGCCATCTCTTCCATGTAATGGGAGAAAAATGGTTTCCTAATTGATATGTTTCTAAATAATACATGCAAGAACCTTTTCTTTGATATTGCTCACTAACCCTTTACAACAAAAAATGTTTACAAAAACTAGCATGTACTTGCATGAGGACATAATATATTAGAGAAATCTTGCATAGAAGCAGTTGACAAGCTACTCAAAAAGTAGTAACTGATAGAAAGTGAGATAATCCAAATGCTTTAATAAACCACTATCTTCTCTACTCAAGCAACATCTGGTTCATCTGCTCGACTAGGGCATGTTTGGGAACAAACAGTCTCCATTTAAACTCAAGTCTCTTGAAGTAGTTATATTTTCCAGTGGAGGAGATATACCTATTGGATCTGCAATAACTTAATGCTCACTAGAATTTCCATTTCTCTTCAATTGGGATTCTCTTTCCAAAATTTCATCTACCCTTTTACCAATTTGGGAAATCAATGAGTCTATTTGTGGACCTGCAAGGAGTTGGTCACCTAAATGAGAACCTTGAGATGAATCAGGAACTTCTCTATGAAATAGATCAGTACCTTGAGAAGCTCTCCACTTTTTAGCTGAATTAAAACCATGGACCATAGATGGCTTCCCTTTGTTGTAAAATGAGGAGTGAGACTGCCTTTCCAAAGGTGGCAATGAACTTACATTTCAGGGATAATGCCCAACATGAGTAACCTGGTTTCCCAAGTCCCGTAAATGCAAGGCCATTGACGAATAGGCATTTCTAATAGAAATATTTGTGGTGCTAGAATGAAGTGCATGACCAAATTCTTGCCTTCTAATGAACCATTTTGAGGCTTCATTTCACATTGCTCTGTGGATAATACCACAACACTTGTTACTTCTCTATCTAAATTTTTTGTCTTAGTGTACATGTGCACTGAAGAGCTTTTGTCACTACTTGAGCTACTAATAGATGGTGATTAATCATCATCATCATCTGACATAGGCTCACACATATATCTTACTTCTTTCCTTTTTCCCTTTCCCCTTCCTAGCTCTTCCTCGTTATCTATAACTTCTATCATGGGTCCAAGAAGCTCTACCCACTCTTTCCCATTAACAATGGACTTTGTGTCTTCATCTTGAGTAATTGGCATACCTTGGATGGCACCAAGATAACCATTTTCTTCTGAAATGTCCTTTTCTCTCACATTAATCTCTCTATTAAGAAGATTTTATATATCTTCCTCTTTATATTGAATAGATGTAGCTACAATCCCTTGTTCATCAAGAATATTCCTTGCACCGTTGACTAATATATCATTCAATTCCTTAATAGTTTCATTCTTAACAGAATTCATAACTAGATTTTCCAGAGCCAATTTTCTTCTTGATCATTGTAATATTTTATCCTCAACTAAACATTTTGTAATCAATTGATATACAATCATAGTTTTCTCTTGGCCAATCCTCTGGGCTCGCGATTGAGCCTGTAGATCAACAAAAGGGTTGAAATCTAGATCTGGTGGAAGAGTAGTATTAGAAAGAAGTCACTCACTAACATCTCATCTTTATAACAACTAAATTTGGATTCACTAGAAGCATTAGTTCTCAAAAAAAAAATAGTAAAACATACCATATATAATGATTGTGTTTACATACGGCTGTATCATATAGTAAGTTGAAATTAGAGAATGTGTTTCCAAATTTAAATGAAGTTGAATCTCTAAAATCAAGACATTCTTTTGTAGGCCTCGACAACATTGTCTCGTAGCACCTGATGGATTGATTCTACCTTGCACGAGCTTCGAGATATGATCCTATAAAGATCATTGATTTCATGCTTAAGTGACCTTGAGGGACACTTTGGTCTAGAGTCATCGGTGGGGATCAAATGGTTCTACATGGTGAATGAGGTTTCGACTAGCATTTACCCAGCCATTTGGAGCTATTGAAATAGATGGTTCATTGTTATGACCAACAGTTGGAAGGATACACAACATTGGCCATTTGAACTGAGGAACATTATGCATTCTGACATCGACCGAGAATGTGTTTCCAAATTTAAATGAAGTTGAATCTCTTAAAACTAGGACAACATTTTTTAGGCCCTAACAACATGGTCATGTACCAACTAATGGATCGATGCTACCCCACATGAGCTCTAAGATATGACCCCACAAAGATCACTGATTTCATACTTAAGTGACCTTGAGGGACACTTTGGCCCAGAGTCATTGACGGGGATCAAATGGTTGTGCATGGTGAACAAGGTTTCCATTGGCATTTACCCAGCCATTCGAAGTTGTTGGAATAGATAGTTCATTGCTATGACCGACGGTTGGAAGGATATGCAACATTAGTCATTTGAACT
Organism: Chamaecyparis obtusa; assembly: GCA_027943335.1. Lineage (NCBI taxonomy): Eukaryota > Viridiplantae > Streptophyta > Pinopsida > Cupressales > Cupressaceae > Chamaecyparis > Chamaecyparis obtusa. The sequence goes on from BSBK01000587.1 coordinate 813,198, forward strand.
GAGGAACATTGTACATTCTGACATCGACCGAGAATGTGTTGCCAAATTTAAATGAACTTGAATCTCTGAAAACTGAGAAATGATTTTGTGGGCCCTAAAAACATGGTCCCATAGAAACTGACGGATCGATGCTACCTCACATGAGCTTTTAGATATGACCCCACAAAGATCACTGATTTCATGCTTAAGTGACCTTGAGAGACACTTTGGCCCAGAGTTGTCAGCGAGGATCGAAGGGCTGTGCGTGGTGAATAAGGTTTCCACTAGCATTTACCTAGCCATTTGAAGTTGTTGGAATAGATGGTTCATTGCTATGACTGATGGTTGGAAGGATACACAATGTTGGCCATTTGAACTAAGGAACACTGTGCATTCTGACATCGACTGAGAATGTGTTTCCAAACTTAAATGAATTTGAATCTCTGAAAACTAAGAAAGGCTTTTTTAGGCCCCGACAATGTGGCCCCATAGCAACTGACAGGTCATTGCTAAATCGCACAAGGTCTAAGATATGACCCCACAAAGATCTTTGATTTCATGCTTAAGTGACCTTGATGGACACTTCGGCCCGGAGTCATCAACAAGGATCAAACTACTATGCATGGAAAAAGAGGTTGACACTGGCATTTACCCAACCATTCAGAGCTATTGGAATAGACCGTTCATTGCTACAACTGAAAGTTGGAAGGATACACAACATTGGTCATTTGAACTAAGGAACCCTGTGCATTCTGACATCGACCGAGAATTTGTTCCCAAATTTATATGAAGTTGAATCTTTGAAAATTGAGACAAAATTTTGTAGGCCTTAGAAACATAGTCCCATAGCAACTGATGGATTGATGTTAACCTACACGAGCTCCGAGATATATGCCCACAAATATTTTTGATTTCATGCTTAAGCAACCTTGAGGGAGACTTTGGTCCAGAGTCATCGGTGGGGATCTAATGGTTGTGCATGGTGAACAAGGTTTCCACTGGTGTTTACCCATCCATTTGGAGCTATTGGAATACACAGTTCATTGCTATGATCGACAGTTGGAAGGATATGCAATGTTAGCCATTTGAACTGAGGAACACTATGTGTTCTGACATTGAATGAGAATGTGTTGCCAAATTTAAATGAAGTTGAATCTCTGAAAATTGAGATAGGCTTTTGTAGCCCCTGGCAACACGGTCTCATAGCAACTAATGGATCATTTCTACCTCGCACGAGCTCATATGACCCCACAAATATCATTGATTTCATGCTTAAGCGACCTTGAGGGACACTTCGGCCCGGAGTCATCGGCGGGGAAAAATCCTTGTACATATGCTCTTAATTACCCACAAAAAATGCTTTAAATCAAGCCTTGTATACAATCCAATCCCATGCCTATGCATTTGAGAATTCTAAGAAACTTAACCTGCAAAAAATTCTAGTCAGTTATTCATACAAGCATAAAATCCATGGCTCTAAAAGCTTCTAGGGCTTCCACAGCTGTTAAAGAAAATGGTATGAAATGAGAGAATGAAGTAAAGGCTTCTCCAAAGAAAAGAAAAACAAATAGAGTGATGTTCAAGCCCACAAAGAATTCAGTAGTCAAAGCCATGAAATCTGAGAATAAGAAGAAGAAGAAGAGGAAGAGAAGTGTAGAAAGTTACAAGAGGTTTATATACAAGGTGTTGAAACAAGTGCATCCCTCCAAGGGAATATCCAATGTTACCATGGATATCATGGAGAGCTTCATGATTGATATTTTTTATAAGATTACTCATCAGGCTACTTCTCTACTAAAATATAATAAGATCATGACACTTTCTCTAGAGAAATTGAGACTATTGTCAAGTTTGTTCTGCCTGGAGAGTTGGTTAGACATGCTACTTCTGAAGGAAGTAAGGTTGTTACCAAGTTTTCTACTACTCTAGGTTAGGTTTTTTTGGAAGATTTTAGGTTTTTTTTATGTGGTGTTTATGACACCTATAATGGCAATGAAAATGCAACGGTTATTAGAAAATGGAGGGAATTGGATTTTGTTATGTTTTAGTGCAAACTAACCCATCCAACCAATTGGGATTGGTTGGGGTAGTTTCTAGGAGTCCATCAAATATGATAAAGTTCCATTGTGTTTATTCGAGGTGTGCCTTCAACATGATACAAGGGTGTGCCCACACCTTCGAAAGTAGACAATGGTGTGCATTCAACATGATACATCGGTGTGCCTCCACCTTTGGAAGTAGATAATGGTGTGCCTTCAATATGATACATTGGTGTGCCTCCAACATTGGATGATTATTTCTCTTCAACTTGGAAACTCATAGATGATGTCCCCACATCTTCATAATTCAATTGTCTTGTTGTACGCAAGTTTCTCAATCGTTGTCTTTTTGTTTCCAATTCCAATTCTCTCTTACTTTGTATTGATGTTTCATGTTCCTCATCCAAAGAAAAATCTTATTTTATGGTATCTAATTTTTTTGTTCAAAAAGTTGTCTCATTCTTTCCCTTTTCTTCTTTTTGTCTCTTTCATGCTCTTCCAGTGTTAAATTCTTTGCTCATTTCCTTGGCATGATAATGATTTCTACATACGAATTTATTACAATTTTAAAAATATAATATAAATGTAAAACAATAAGTCAAATTATAATATAAATTTATTAAAATTATATCAAATTATGTATTTAACAAGTCTATATCATACCAATTATAAAACCAAAACACTCTTTATTCATATTTGACATGTAAAAAAATAAAAAACTTACCTCAATCGATAAATTTCTCCTATATAATTGACTTTCACAAATCGATGGTGCAAAGCAAAAACTTGTCACTATGGTGCAAAATGATGTAGATTTGTCACTATAAACACCATGAAAAGTGAAAACTTGTTGAAGAAAACATAGAATTCAGACAGCATAAGAAAAAGTGGGCCTCTTTCATGAGATCCTTGGAAAAGACAACCGTTTGTTCTAGTTTTCCATAGCACGAGCACGCTATAGGGCGTACGCCCTATACAAAACAAAAAATATGTTATGCGTACTCTTAAGTAGGGCATGTGCCCTATAGGGCATACGCCCTATGCAAAACAATAAAAAGGGAGAAGAGAGAGAGAGAGAGAGAGAGAGAGAGAGAGAGAGAGGGGAATATAAAGGGTAGGAAGGGTGGGAGAGAGCATATGTGTGTGAGAGAGAGAGGGGGTGAAAGAGGGTAATAAGGGAAAATATAGAGGGTAGGAGGGTGGAGAGAGAGAGAGAAAGAGAGAGAGAGAGAGAGAGAGAGAGAGAGAGGTGGGAGAGAGCATATGTGTGTGTGTGAGAGAGAGAGAGAGGGGTGAAAGATGGTAAGAAGGGAAAATATAGAGGATAGGAAGGTGTAGAGAGAGAGATAGAGAGTATGGGGGAAGGAGAGAGAGATAGAGAGAGAGAGAATGCTCTCTCTCTTCCTCTCACTCTAACTATTTCTCATCATTATTTAAATCTATGTCTTAAATAGGGTGCATGCCCTATAGGGAGAGCGCACTCTTGAAATCTATGACTTTCATAGGGTGCACACCCTATGAAAGTCATTGATTTCAATAGTGCGCTCGCCCTATAGGGTGTGCGCCCTATAGAGCACACACACTTTGTAAGAAATTGGAATTTACCAATCCTAAGGCTTGGATTTTCCTTGGAGATCCAACCCAAAGGCTTGGACGATTGAAATAGACCTGAGACGTGTTTTCTAGCAGACATAAAAAAATGACATCTTTTTTTGTGTGCTCCTCGTTAGGTTTACTCATGGCTCAAGAACGTAAAACTCAAACAACGTGATATTGCAAATCTCTTTGTTAGCTATCTAAGCATATAATTTATTTTGAATTCTGATTATGTTAAGTTTTTTAACTATAATTTCTTGTGTGTATGTCCATTTTTTGTAAAAACCAACATGTAGTATTTTGGGCATAGGTTTGGTCCGTTCATTGAATTTTGCAAAAAGTTACATTTTTAAAAACTAGACTCCATTCTACACACTTTAAAAGATTTTTGATTAGTTTTAAATGATTTCTAGTGGGAGCACACAAAAATTTCATGTTTTTAGGATGTACGCACTTCATAAATTCATCAAAAATTATACCTTCATCAAAAAATTACCAAAACATTATGGGATAAACTACTTGGTGTTAGCTAACTTCTCTCTAAAGCGATTAAAATTTTTTTTAAAAAAAGTTAACATTTTAGGGGGAGCACACTAGATGCTATGTTATATTTTTTCACAAAAAATAGGACCACTTTTTGTTCTCCCCCTTTTTGAGGGCCTTACTCTGCATCATTTTCAAAATAAGTTAGTAGTTTAGGAACTAGATTCAGAGTATTACAACTCTTGTTTTTGTCACTTCTTAAAATTTTGAGTCTAACTATCTTCAATTTCTTGTTGAAGTTCAGAGTTTTCTGATTTCAAGAAAAAAGTGGCATCTTATACCCCCTTTTTGGTCCCCCATTTTTGTGCACTTACCCCTAGAAAATATGCTAGGAGAAGGTGAAGAGGAAAATGCACCTTTTGAAATAACACAAGGTCTAGGAGAAGATAAATCTAGTGAATCTGAAGGAAGTAATGAGGAGGAAACTAAAATTCAAATGAAGGGCAAGGAGGTATTATTTTTTGAGCCTAGTAAAAAGAAGTTGCAGAATTATAAATCCCACTCCTCTCGCAACACTTAGACTGAGAATTAAGGATACTTCAACTACTACAACTACCAAGCCCCAAAGAAAGATGCCAACAAAGAAAATAGAAGGAGAAGTGTCAGGTAAAAGAAAACAAGTACAAACTAAAGTTGTGTCGATTCATCCCAAGAAGAAACTGAGAAGAAAATTAGTATTAGAGAAGGAGGAAAATGATGAAGAAATGACTGACACAAATGATAATGCCAAATTGAGAGTGGCAACACATAGGCATCCAACTAGTGTGGATGAGATATGCTATAACATCAAGAGCATAGCAGGTCTAGCAGGTTTTAAGTTCATATTTAATTTGAGAAACTAAGTAGAGATAACAAAGATAAAATTAAAGAGGAAATCTTATAAATGCTATGGACATTTAAGATGACATCTCTAGAGATTGGGAATCTCATCCCTGAAGAACTTTATACCAAAATTGATCAGAAATGATAGTATGCCATTATGACTGAAAAATAAATAAGGGAAGGTACTTTAGCTTAGATTATATCTAAGTTAACACCCAAGAAAATAGAAAAATTTATGGTGGACCATAAAAATAGATACATAACCAAGCTAAGAGCTTATTCTATTATGAAGCATAATTTTGATGAAGTTTTTGAAGAAATAAAAAGGATGTGGAAGATCATTTTTGGGTTATTGATTGACAAGAGTAGACAGCAAGGTGAAGGTACATCCAACAAGATAGAACTAGATAATAAAGAAGACATAAATGAGCCTTAGAATCTTGAGGAAGAATAAAGACATAAGGTAGAAGAGAGTGCATCATAGGATGTGATCACTATTGAGGATATCCCTGAGGATACACAAGTTAACACCAATGCACTAACTGAGGAAGAAATAAAGAACCAAATTCTTAAGGATGCAACCTCAGATACATTTCTATTCAGTACCAACCCAGTTCTAATTCAGGTACTTTATTGTCTAAGAATTGAGGGTACATCAACTATTGACACCGAACCTTCAAGATCCCACATGGTCACGGTTGAACTGCAAGTATCACAAAGTACCAATTTCAAGAAATAAGAGAAGCCAACAATAAAAATAGATAGTGCACCTGCCATGGAAGGTAATAAAGGACAAGAAGAGGAGAATTTAAAAGATCAAGAAGATAAATCTTCAAAAATAGTCATAGGAACTCATCTAGAGGAAGAGAAGAAGACTTAGGAGCATCCAGAGCCTAACAAGCAAGAGGCTATTTAACCCTTAGTATAGATGTCGAGTGGCAATACCCCAAATAAGAAAATGAATAAGAAAAAGGAGAAGTCTCCTCCCACTCAGGTAACACTTGATCAAGTTATAGTGATTCTAAAGTGGGACACTAATAACTTGACATATGAGAAAATAAAAATTTTGCAAGATCTCTTGAAGAAGAAAATCAAGAAAGAAGAATTAAGGCAAGAGCACCAGCAGAAACAAGTATTGTACAAAATCAAAGGTATATTTATAGAATACTTTGAAATGGATGATGTGAATGAAACCTCACCTATTTTAGAACAATTGGTTCATATTATTAAGAAATTGAATAGTGATGACAGTGAAGCAAATGAGAATCTTATGCACTAGTCAGAAAGAAAGTTTGTGACAAAGGTACTTGAAAAGGTCTCAATCAAGATAGAAGTCAAACAGGTAGAAATTTCTTCCTTAGTGAATAATTTAGAACAAGTTGTGCAGACTGTTCATTCTCTATATAAGAATTTTTGTAATGTACAAACCTTCACTAAGGATAATAAAGAATTTTGTTGGTTCTTGAAAAGATTTTACACTACATGAGACACCAATATACCTAAGACTAATGTTAAGGAAGGGTTAGTTCCAAATGTGAGAAATTTGTAGGTAACCGGACCAACTATAGGGACAAGACTACCCTCTTCACTTCTGGCTTTGCAAAACCAAGGTGGGTATACCTGATCCAATAGATATAACTCTGTTCTTGACTTGATATTGTATCTAACAATAGATGTCAATGAGAAAGTACTAAACAACAACCTATTATTCATTGACTCTCCATCACTGGGTAGGATAATTACTCCTTTGAACAAATAAAATTAAAAGAAAATGGTTCTGATTGTTATATTTTTTGTTGTAATGATCTCAATCATTCCTCGAAACATAAAAATGTACTCACATAGGCCAGTGCCTTATTCATTGGGCATATATCACCAAGACACAGAGAAAACACAAAGATCATAAAAGAACTTAGTTCCTAAACATAAATATAGAAACCACAAATCTTTCCCGCTTCTAGGTAATCCTTATGCAAATTAAATGAACATGTATTTTACTTGGAGCAATATTTAATCCAACCCTAAGTCATAACTTATAGTAAAACACATACACAAGTCTTTAATGAACTCAAAAATCCACAAATTTGACACAAAGAAGAGATAAAGAGGTGAAATTTGTATTAAGTATAATGAACCTTGATCATTTTCCCACAATATATCTTGAGAAACAAGCCTGCAAATAATGGCAGCAACCTGTACTTTCTATTACTTGCAAAATGATACAAAATGTTAGAAACCTTGACTAAGGGTTAGGGTTTCAAAATTTCTATCTTCTAGACTCTTAAACTCTCAATGCCTAATATGAACATGGAAAATCCCTTTATATAGAAGGAAATGCAACAAGCTATCAATCATATTAGGGCTTACAAAACTTTTACCCTAAAACTTTACAACAACCCTATTGGGTTTACAATAAATGCCTCGATCAGATCCTGGGCTGATATTTTCTAAGTGAGCCACCTCAATTTATGTTTTCAATATTTTCCTCGATCTCTTCAAACAAATTTGATCGCCATTCCTTCATAGTTATTCCTACAATAAATACACTTCACATCTCAACCACCTCCAAATCAATGAGTCACAATCTTCATTTGGCTCAAGAAGTAGATGGAGTATCTTCCTTTTCAGCATGGGGAATGTACTGATACCTCCACTGATTGAACACCTCCTCCCTTGGGAACACAAAATTTGCAAATGCAGCCTTCTTCCCAGACAATAGTTCCCACTTGCTTTCCATTTGCTTGACCTCCTACTTAATATATTCAAACTCTGCTGAATATATATCCAAAACACTTGTCATTCTTTCTGAGAAAATTTCATCCATCTCCTCTCTCTATTTGTACAATTCTTTCAATTCACCACTACCCTTAAAAATACTTGGTATTAACTCACAATTTGGATGTGTTAATTCTTTTATTAACACATTGGATTTACTTTTAAAATCATCCAAAATTATACTATATTCTACAAGTTTCATTACAGACTAATGCACTGGCTTGATTAGTGGATCAGGATCCACTTAGCCCTTAGATAACCAATGAAATAACCTTATGTCTAGGGATCTCTCAATCCACTTATTTATAATTGGTCCCAACTCAATCTTTTCTTTATCTAAAGATGTAAGAAAAACTTGTAATCTTCTAGCATGATTAAACAAAATTTAAGGCCTTAGATCAAGAGAAAATTGCATTACTACCTCTATAATTTTCTCTTCATACTTTTGATTTGCAAGGGATCTGGACTTAAAATGCTCATCCTTTGCTTTCTCAAGCTCTATCCTAATCTCCCTCGGCTTTTTTGTTTCCTCAAGTAATTGTTACTTCTCCCAACTGATTTGTACATCTATGCTTGTTTCTGGGAAAGGTGATCATGGGAACTCAATAATTGGGCTAGAAGAAGAATCCACTATAGGCTTATCAACAAGCATCAACTGAGGTGATATATGATCATTTGGCCCTGACAGCTATGCAATCAGCTTGTCCTTCTAGATCATCTCTATCTTCAACTCATTGTAAGACTTAAGGATAGTTTCAAACTTAATCCTTAACTCCTCTTTCTCTCAAGCATCCTTCTTTGCTACCCTCATATTAAATTTATTTGTCTCCAAAATGAGATTTGAGGCCTCCACACCTGAAGTCTCACCAACTCTTTGTACTAACAAGTTCCCAGCATATTTTGAAGATAGAACTTCTCTTTTCCCTTTATTCTCTACCCTCTTAAGGGACCACATGACCAAAACTACATGATCATCAGTGAAAGCCACACCCTTGGTAGCTTGTTGTGTCTATTCTAAAGTAGAGAGAGTTTTCACTTTACTCTTTCTTACCGAGTCAAAAACAATTACATCAGCAATATCCTATTATGGAAGAATTAGCACTCCTTGTTAGAAAGTAGAGTCCACCAAGATAACTGAGAGGGGGGGGGGGTGAATCAGTTATCTGATAATTATAAATTTTATCATCTTCAACAACATTAAACCATATAAGTAATATAATTACCAACCATAGAAAGATATTCATACACAATTACACAATAACACAAGATATGTTAACTAGGGAACCTCTTGATCAAAGAGTAAACCCCAGTGGGAATGATGCCCACAAAAGATGCACTAATATGAATATTCCTTGTGAAAGGATGGACTCTATTAGGAGTCTTATGAAATACATTCAATACATATAAATCCTTGTTAGAAGATTTTGAATCCCTATTAAAAGATTCTAACCCTGTTAAGAGTTATGGAAGATAGAAGGACCCATTGCCCAAATAGCTTCAGGATAAGATCACTGAACTCACTATCCAAATAATCTTTGCATTATTCAATAGAATAATATGTTACCTCTTCTCTGACAGTGCCAAACTGCACTCACTATTACATCAAATCTCAATTTCAGATCTTTGTACTTCGCATGTCTTCCTTCACAATTTTGCTCTCATACTTAGCTCTTTTCTTTACTTCATGCATACCACATCACATCTCAACTCTAAAATAAGGAAGAAAATTCCTTCCTTTATACCACACTAAAATAATTACAATGAGTCGACACACAATTACAAATTAAAATATTCCACACGCTACACCAAAATTACATAAAATTGTTAGCTTCCAAATAGAATAAATTTTCACTCATGTGACTTTGAAGTTTGTGCTATCATCCACATCACTATCAATGTGTCTCTAAATTCCCTATAACTATTCAAAGCCATATTCCATCCCGATTAGGAGATATCATCTGATTGCCAAAAATCGCTACTCAAGAACACTGCCTGAATACTGCTTCCACCAAAATGATCATAACTTTCATGAATAAAATAATTAATGTCTTCCCTCTTAACCATAGGCATATAACATATCAAAGATTATATCCTCAATGTCTCATAGCTCCAACTACAATATCCCACATGCGCTAATCAAAACACTGTCTGCTTCTCTGTAAGTCTTCGGTAAAACACTGTGTTGACATCAGTGACAATCATAGTCATGAATGCAACAACAACTGCTATAGAATGGGTGCCAAACACTTTAGTATTCATTCCTAAAAATATCCCCCATTGGCATTGATGGAAACATAGATGAAAAACATCCAATGTTCCAAAAATCCAATACTGCAACACTGCTTCTTCAAATCCTCTTCATCAATCAAATCTTGCTTCTTTATCCTATTCAGTTCTCTTATATTGTTTTCTCATATTGTTTTTCATGCATACTTCTCCCCCATTGACATCAATGACATTAATTTCATCACTATGTCAACAACAACTCAATGTCAAAAGACACTATTCAAAAAAATACATTTACTAGAGTCCTCATGACTTAGCTCAAATACTCATACCCCCCCATAGAGGAAGTACCAACATCTAGTCCAAAAGAAAGATATGGCTCATATATTACTGGATGAATGCAACCAACTACATGATTACTCAAAAGTAGGCTAGGACATAACCCCAAGCATACCTCTCAAATACTCAAATGTTTCCTTAGGAAAATTCTTTGTAAATATGTCTACTATATGTTCCTTTGTGCTTATGTACTCAGTCTGACTTCTTTCTCAGCAACTTTCTCTCTTACAACATGATACTTGATATCTATATGTTTTGTCTTAGGATGTAGTATAGGATTCTTAGACATATTGACTATACTCGTGTTGTCCCAATGTATAAAAATAGGTTCAACAAATTTAATTCCAATATCCTTCAGCATCTGTTTCATCCAAATTATTTGGTTACAATTGTTTGCTGCTGCTACATACTCTAGTTCTACTGTGCTCTATGAAATACAATTATGCTTCTTTCTTAACCAAGAAACTAATCTTTCCCCAAGGAAAAATGCTCCTCCACTGGTGCATTTCTTATCATCAACACTACCTCCCCAATCAGCATTTGTATATGCACATAGGGTAAAATCATCAGATTTTTCATACCACAATCCATAGTCCATTGTGCCTCTTAAATATCTCAGTATCCTCTTTACTACTGCATAATGTGATTCTCTAGGTTCAGCTTGAAATATTGCTATGATTCTGACTAAATATGCTATATCTGGTCTTGTGTGTGTCAAATACTACAATCCTCCAATCATGGATCTATATTTCTTCTCCTCAATTGTCAGTGTTTCATATGTGCTAGATAACTTATGTCCAATTAACATAGGTGTTCCAATTGGTTTACAGTCCTCCATTCCAAATCTTTTCAGAAAATCATTCAAGTACTTTGTTTGACTTACAAAGATAGCATCATTGTTTTGTGTTATCTGTAATCCCAAAAAGTATTTCATCTCACCAATCACACTCATTTCAAATTTAGTCTTCATTTCATCAGCAAATTTGTCACTAGCTTCATCTTCTCCTCCAAAAATAATGTCATAAAAAAAAATAACTATAATCAACAAACCATTTTCAATTTCTTTTGTATATAGATTGCTATCAGTTGTTCCTTTAGCAAATCCTAACTTTAACAAATACTTATCCAGTCTTGCATACCAATTTATAGGTGTTTGCTTTAGTCCATATAATGCTTTCTTCAGTTTACATACCATGTCTCCTTCTTGAGTAAAAGGAAAACCTTCAGGCTGCTCAATTTAGACTTCTTCCAATTCTCCATTCAAAAATGTTGACTTCACATCCATCTGATACACTTTGAATTTCTTAAAAGCTGCATAGGCCAAAAACATTCTTACTGCTTCAATTCTTGCTACTGGTGCAAAATTTTCTTCATAGTCAACTCCTTCTTGTTGTGAGTAACCCTTACATACCAATCTTTCTTTGTTTCTTACAACTTCTCCTTGTTCATTCATCTTGTTTCTAAATACCCATTTAGTTCCAATCACATTCTTGTCTTTAGGTCTAGGGACCAATTCCCATGTCTTGTTCTTTTCTATCTGATCTAGTTCTTCTTTCATAGCATTAATCCAATGTTCATCTTCACAAGCTTCATTAGTATATTTGGGTTCAATTTGAGAAATTAAACATAAATGTACCTTATTCCAAGTCATAACTCCTATGTCCAAACTTCCAATAACTTGTTCAATAGGATGATGTCTTGATAAATACCTATTCGGTGTCATAGTCTTAGATCTTGCTTCAACTATAGATTCTTCTCTAGATTCCCCTCTGGTTTCTTCAGCATGACTTTCATTCAACAATTCACTATTAGTTTCATAGAATAATTTAGTAGTTTCAGTGTTAGGCTAAGGATGAGCTTCTTCATCAGATTCATAATCAAGCATTCTAACCTAAATTTTTAACTTTTCATCAACTTTAACATTTGCGCTCTCAACAATAGTTTTAGTTCTCTTATTGTAACATCTATATGCTTTGCTCTTCAAAGAATATCCAAGAAAAATACCTTCATCACTTCTAGGATCAAACTTTCCAATATCAATATCTCTCTTTATATAAGGTTCATGTCCAAACCATAATTCATAAGGTGTCTTGTCTATGTCTGCTCTGATTTTTACTCTGTTCATTATATATACGGTTGTATTCACTGCTTCTCTCCAAAATTTCTTCGCTAAATCATTCTCAAATAACATAGCTCTTGTTGCTTCAATCACTGATTTGTTTCTTCTTTCTGCAATACCATTTTGTTTAGGTGTTCTAGGGGCTGAAAATTGTCTCTTAATACCATTCGCTTGACAAAAAGTGTTAAACTCTCTAGAAGTAAATTCACCACCTCTATCAAATCTCAAACATTTAATCTTCATTCCAGATTCATTCTCATCTTTGTTCTTAATGATCTTAAACTTATCAAATGCTTCAAATTTATCTTTCAGAAATGCAATCCACATCATTCTTGTAAAATCATCAACAAGAATCATAAAATACCTTTCTCCATAGAATCCTCTAGTCCTAGTAGGACCGCTCAAGTCTGTATGAACAATCTCCAACTTCTCTGCCGATGTGAACTTCTTACTAGGAAATGAACTTCTCTTCTACTTGGCCATCACACATTCTTTGCAAATCATGTTAGTAGGCTTCATAAGTTTATGCAAATCCCTTACTGCAAGTGTAGTACTCACTTTCACAATATTATCAAAGTTTATATGACAAAACCTCCTATGCCATAACCAACTGTCATCAATCTTAGTAATCAATCATGTCATCTTAGTAGGATTCAACTACAATACATTACCTCTGGTTCTAGATCCAGTTCCAATTAGATTTCCATTTTTATCCTTTATCACACAAGTTTTCTCAATAAACCAAACTTGATATCCCTTATCAAATAACTGTCCAACACTCAAAAGATTATGTTTCAATCCATCAACAAAGTAAACATCATCAGTATTATTCTTTCTATCAAGAGTAATAGATCCTATACCTTTAATCAGACAAGGTGCATTGTTACCAACTCTAACAAATCCTCCATCATAATTGTTAAACTTTATGAACTTTTTCATATCACCAGTCATATGATGTGAACAATCACTATCTATAATCCAATCAGATTTCTTTTCAACTTGGGAAACTAAGGCTTTTTCTTCCTCAACATTAGTTTCAAAATTTTCTTCTTTAATTGCTAAAAATCCTATTTCATCATTATTCTCAATATCACTTTCACTTAAAGTTCTTTCAATACTAGTTTCAAGGTCTTCATCATTAGCATAATAACACTCCTTAGATCTTCTAGGCTTGAATTTATTTCTGTACTTCTTAACTCTCTTAGGAAATTTAAATGAAAAATGACCATATTCTTCACAAGTCCAACATTTAAAAAATTTCTAAAAGTCTAGTTCTCTTTTCACAAGCAAGGCAATACCTTCTTCAATCTTCTTGTCTTCTTCATTTCTAGATCTACTGCTACCAGCATAATCTCCACTCACACTGATGCTTCTTGAAAATGTAGGGTGAATACTAAGAGCACTAAATGTTGTCTCCATTCTAGGTAAGTCTCCTGATAACCTCAGGTTCATCTCTGCTGCTTCCAATCTTCCAAGAAGAGTCTCTCTTGTAAAGTTCATAGTACAAGGTATAACTTGTTCAATCATTTGTGTTGTCTGCTTAAATACAAGAGTCAATGTCCTCAGAATTTTCCATATCACTTCATTCTCTATCTTTATTCCTCCACAAGATTTTATCCCTGCAACAATTTCTGACATTCTACCAATATAGCTTCTAACAGATTCATCTTCCAACATTCTTATATCTTCAAATGCACATATCCAATTATGTAATCTAACTCTTTTTGCATGTTCATCACCTTCAAAAGTAGATTGCAAAGCTTTCCAAATTTCATGAGACTTTTTCAAACATTTTACCTGACTATATTCATTCTCTGGAAGTGTTGTCAAAAGTGCTTCTCTTTCAAGTATGTTACACATGAATAGATCTCTCTCATCATTAGAGCATGTCTCAAGATCATCTTCTTCAATGATAGTCTTATCATTATTTGTAGTCAACCAATAACCTGGTCCTAAACATAGTAGATGTGTCTTCATCTTTTCTTTCCAGCTGTCAAAATTTACTCCATCAAACTTAGGGCTTTCTTTCCTAAAATTTTCCATGGATCTCCTTAAGTTGTTAAAATTTTCTTTCAAGGACCTGTTGCTCCGATACCAATTGTTAGAAAGTAAAGTCCACCAAGATAACTAAGAGGGGGGGAGTGAATCAGTTATCTGATAATTATAACTTTTATCATCTTCAACAGCATTAAACCATATAAGCAATATAATTACCAACCATAGAAAGATATTCATACACAATTACACAATAATACAAGATATGTTGACTAGGGAACCTCTTGATCAAAGAGTAAACCCCGGTGGGAATGATGCCCACAAAATATGCACTGATATGAATATTCCTTGTGAAAGGATGGACTTTGTTAGGAGTCTTATGAAATACATTCAATACATATAAATCCCTATTAGGATATTTTGAATCCCTGTTAAAAGATTCTAACCCTGTTAAGAGTTATGAAAGACAAAAGGACCCACTACCCAAATAGCTTCAGGGTAAGATCACTAAACTTACTGTCCAAATAATCTTTGCATTATTCAATAGAATAATATGTTACCTCTTCTCCGACTATGCCAAACCACACTCACTGTTACATCAGATCTCAATTTCAGATCTTTGTACTTCACATGTCTTCCTTCACAATTTCGCTCTCATACTTAGCTCTTTTCTTCAATTCATGCATACCGCATCACATCTCAACTCTAAAACAAGGAAAAACATTCCTTCCTTTATACCACACTCAAATAATTACAAATGAGTCAGTACATAATTACAAATTAAAATATTCCACATGCTACACCAAAATTAGATAAAATTGTCAGCTTCCAAATACAATAAATCTTCACTCGTGTGACCTCTAAGTTTTCATTGTCATCCACATCACTATCAATGTGTATCTAACTTCCCTTTAACTACACAAATCTAGATTCCATCCCAATTAGGACATATCATTCGATTGCCAAAAACCGCTACTCAAGAATGCTGCCTGAATACTACTTCCACCAAAATGATCATAACTTTCATGAATAAAAGAATTACTATCTGCACTCTTAACCATAGATATATAACATAGCAAAGATTATATCCTTAATTTCACATAGCTTCGACTACAATGTACCACATGCGCTAATCAAAACATTATCTGCTTCTCTGCAAGTCTTCAGTAAAACACTGTGTTGACATCAATCACAATCATAGTCATGAATAAAACAATAACTACTACATAATGGGTGCCAAACACTTTAGCATTCATTCCTAACACTCCTATAGTATGAATCATTTCCCTACCTTCTTCTGGGGTTATCTTTTCAAATTTCTTCATCATTTCCCCCTTAGTTTCATTTTAAATTTCAGTGATATCTCTTTCAGGGAATTCTTCCTTTTTCTTCTCACAAATTTCCTTGTATTGGTTTATTTTCATCCTCCATAAAAATTGAAAAAATGCCCTAGTCTTGACAAAATTGTCATCTTAAATGAAAGAATCACTAGCCTGCTTCAAAATTGGTTCTATTTCTTTACCCTCAAACTCTGCCACTGTGAGATCCATCTCTATCCCTTTGGGTGTCTCTAGCATCCCCTCTTACATCTCATCAATTTGAAACAAAAATACCTCCCTCATTGCTCAATTGTACCAGTTGCTGAGCAACTCCATGTTCATCCAACTCTAATGGGGACTGGGAAGGAGAATAAATATCCTATTTTGGTTGGGATTCCTCCTATTTTTACCTCTTTGGAGAGGGCTCCTCTACCATTGGGTCACTCATAGGTCTCTTTCCCCTAGAAGTAGATGGGAGACTCTCATCTCTCTGTTGAGTTGGGAGAAGGACACTATACCCCTTCCTTTGATGAATTGTATATGTTCCCCTAGGGGTCAACTTGGTGTATCGATGTTGGCTCAAAATTCTTCTCGCTCTATCTAGATCTATTTTACTTACCGCAACCCTCTTTTCATTGGCTGCTTGCATAATTCCTTCAAAATGCTCCATAAGGGTATCTATCTTTCTTGCCCATGGCTGAAAAGCTTTCAATGGGTCATACTCCTTATCAAAATTCTTGATGAAATCTATAGTCTTCTTCTAGATTATCCACTTCTCCTCTTTGATCTCTTCAATTTGAAGATCAAACTCATTCCTAATTATATCTTCTAGGAAGTTAAATTGGTGTTCCATAAGAGCACACCTTATCTTTTCCCTGAACATTCCATAAATGAAACCCTCATTGTCTGCACATCTCACCATTGTTGTAGCCATTCTATAGGGTTGAAAAACCTAATTTAGGTTCACCCATCCCTTTTTGACAATGATATATTGGTGGGCTATTGTAATATCTGGGAAAAAGGCTCCCCTTACCTTCCATGTCAAAGTTGTCTCCTGTAGATCACCAATCTGCCTCAAAATTTTTGCATACCCTATCTTCAAAGGGACCTAGTAAAGAAATACAAAATCCCTAGGGTTCTTTGGAACCAATTATTTCATCCTAGCTGCCACATTTTCTGAATGTGGGAGTAACAACATTAAATCTTCAAAAACCCCCCTATCCTTATACTCTATTTTTCTAGAGAGTTCTCTTTTGGGTGGAATTTTCAAATAGGGCTTTGAAAAATGTATAAATACCAAAATAAAAACCACGCAGATACCACAAGATAGAAAAAATTGAGAAGACTTAACTACAAAAACTTTCCTCTTAAAAAAAAAAATTAGTGTACTTTCAAGTTCAATTTTGCCTACCAGATGCCTAAGAAAAATCATTGTTAACACTCACAAGGAAAACCAATTTTCTTGCAGAGAAACCTGGAGGAGAAGTTTTGCTTCTAACAATTAAATCTAACTATGTAGTTGTTGCCAACCCATCATAGCCGACCCACATGAAACTCATTAAGTTTCCCATTACTGAAACTGGCAGCCACAACATTCATAAGACGTGAAACAACATCAAAATTTAGATTTAAATGTGAACCGTCAATATTTTTCCTTTCTGGCACATCGAACGACTAATAGAAATGATGCCATAACTTTTACCACTTTCCCCAACTTATTTCTCGACCAATGAGAACATTTCAATTTTACCATGTGTGGAAACCCATAACTTACTTTAACTTTGATCGGCTTGGATAGGTGTCAACCTGTCGCTATTTTGTAAGCATAAAATTTGAACACCTTTCAACTCTAGTAATGCGACCACCGTAGATCCTTTTAAGAACTGATAGGTCTTTACTATCCTTGAAAATCAATGACCCCACTTCTCTAGTGAACACATGGAAGCATTTGAAAACTTCAGACCCACTGGTGACTGACATCATAAAAGACACATGTCACTTAGTCGCATTTTCACAAGTCAAAAAATTGTCAGGTATGTCAGGTTCAGGGAAAGCGATAACCATTGATGAAGCTCCATCAGACGATCATCATTTTTTTGTGAATTTTGGCCCACTCTTACCTTCTCCAGCCCGCTATCCAATAAAAAATGACCACGTCATGAAATCTAGTAGGCAGACATACCTCTTTTTTCATCGAGCATTAGTCATGTTGATAGATGCCACATCACATGCCATATTTCACCAATAAGGAAAAAACACCTCATCATGACCTAGCAATTAAGGACCCACCTTGTAGTCTAAAATATGTTGAAAATCTAACGGTTGTCGCTAAAGTGCAAGCTTTAAGTACTAAGAAACTTCCTTCAGTGGTATAATGATAGCCACAAGATCTATCTGAGTTTTATCCTTCAAAAAGATATGACCCCACCGTATTACGTGACCATGGACAGATGTCAACCCAGGCAATTGCCATAAAACCTAAAAATTCAAAGCTCTGACATCGCTAGTCTTTTATAAAATTGGACAGATGTCACTAAAGCATAAGCTTTAATGGGTGGCCAACTTAGCTCAGCAGTATCATGACAGTCATCGATTCAATCCACTTGTTAATGACAGCACATCCTTGAAAATAGGCCTGCCTGGACAGGTGTCACATAGTCACTATTTTGCAAGTCAGAAATTCTAACAACCGAGGGTCTTAAGACAAAGCGACAACCACAAGATCTAAAAGAATCTGATGGTCAAGAAATAAAATGGGAAAGGCTAAAGTTTTAAGAAAAAATTTATTTAAGAAAGTGACCCGCTTAAAACCTAATTGCCAAACACATGAAATGGATAACCTTTTAAAGGGTTTGAAAAGAACATGCGTTAATTGCACTTTAGTGAATGAAAAAATAACCTTGAAAAATAACAAGATTCATGACAATTTAGGGTTTACAACACCTTGCTTCTTGCTAGGTCAAAAAATAAGGGTTTATCAAAAAAATTTAAAGCATAAGGGCCAAATTTATAAATAGTACTAATAGTGGCTCATACTCAGGGACATGTATCTCCTGTAGATACAATGAGAAAACTAGAATCTCTTGGAAGAGAAGACCAAAACAAAACTCTGACCGAAAATCAAACAACTGTATACAAAACCCTAAACTAAACTTTCCAAGAAGTTAGAAGATCTTAGGAGAAATAGAGCTTTAAAAATTACCCATGAACTGGCAACTCCATGAGTTCTCCTATTAGAATTTTCAACATGTATGAACCTGTTCCACAATTTTATTCAATAATGTAAGAGCCCACCCAAATGGGATCAAATTTTCCATGTTTCCCTTTTCTTTCTAATCTTGCATTCCACGTCAACACAAGATCACCATTTACAATTCCTCTCTGAGTAGTCCTTTTTTCATATAAAACCTTACACTGGCCTTGAATCTTTTCATTCCATGTATGTGCATCACTTCTTAATTCATTCGGTTAGATCAAGTCATTAATCCTAATTGTCATTTCATCCTCTAAATCATCATCATATGCCTAGATGAATTGATGCATTTGAAAAAAATTATTTTGGGGTAGTCTTGCATTAATTCCATAGACCAAATCAAATGGGGCACATCCTATTGCCCTTTTTATAGTAACCCTATCAACCCATAAGGCTTGTAATAACTTTGAGTCCCAAGCTTTCTTATTCTTGTCCAACACTCTCTTTAGTATTTTAATCAAATTTTTGTTACTGGACTCAGCTTGACCATTGCCTTGTGGATGATATGGAGATGAGTATGAAATCTTTATACCATTTTCCTGGCAAAACTCAAAAAACTCATTTGATCTAAAACACATTGCATTATCTACCACCACTATTTCTGGGCAACCATACCTAATAAGAATATTTTGCATCATAAAGTCCATCACAACTATACTAGTTGCCTTTTATGAATGGATTGCTTCAACCCATTTGTGAAGCAATCTGTTGCCACCAAAATAAAGAATGTCCACCACTAGACTTATTGGGAATCTCTCCAATAAAATCCATACCCCACTTCTGGAAAGGTGCCTGCACTGCAACAGGTCTGAGAGGTAAATTCCCATTGAATTTCAATTTTCCAATGAACCTTGACAAGGGTCACATCTTTAAACAAATTGGTGGGCATCCTTAAAAAGTGTTGGCCACCAGAAACCTGATCTAATAATATTGTGGGTTGTGGTCTTTGGCATATAATTTCCCCCACAAACACCATTGTGTTCTTCATTTAGTAAGACTTTGGATCTTTCTTGAACTACACATCTGAGTAATATCCCCTCATTAATCCTCCACCACAACTCACCACCTATGATTGCATACTTTATGGAATGGAGCCTAAAAATCCTTTTTTTGTTATCATCCATCTCAAGAGGTAGAATCATTTTTTACAAGTATCCAATGATGTCCTTATACCATTCACAACAATCCATATTGTAAACAAAGGGCTTCTATTCCTCCTCTAGCACATTTATCTGATTTGCAGCCAAATTGCTCTGAGCCATCAACTTGGCAAGTCCTAATCCTCTCACCAGCTTTGTGACATGGATATCAATATTAAATTCTTGGATCCTATTGATCCATCTACACCTCCTTCCTGTTGGACCAATATATCTTTGACTATAGCACTTGGGACGTAAGCAACAACTGTAGCTCCAACCAAATAGCATCTAAATGCTTTGATAGCCTTAACCAAGGCATAGGCTTACTTTTCAATAATGTCATAATTCAATTCATCTACCTGTAAGGTTTTTCTAAAAAAGGAAATAGGTTGTTCAAATCCTTCTGCATTATTCTACAATAAGACTATTACAACAGTGTGGGAAAATGAAAAAGAAAAAATCTGAAAGGGTTTAATGTAATCTGGTGTTTTCAAAACTAGGGCATTTTCAATAGCCTATTTGATATTCTTGAAAGCCTCCACTACTTCAATATTCCACTCAACCTTTGCTCCTTTCTTCAGCATTCTTGATATAGGGATACTAATCTCTGCAAAGTTTGTAATAAATCTTCTCAAAAAAATTACTTGTCCTAAAAAGGATTGCACTCCTTTGATATTCTTAGGCTGGGATAATTTTTCAATAGCTTCAACCCTCTTGGGGTCTATTCTCACCCCATCTTTTGAAACAATATGCCCTAGAAGTTTTCCTTCCACAAGACCAAAGGCACACTTATTTGGGTTTAAAAAACCCCATATTCCAAGGCTCTAATGAAAATTTTCTCCAAGTGTTGGAAATGTTGCTCTTCTTTGGCTGAAAATGTTGTGAGGTCATCTTGGTATACTACCATAAATCTATCAACGAAGCATGCAAAAGCCACATCCATAGCTCTCTAGAAAGTGGCACTAGCATTAGTTAATCCAAAAGGCATTCTTACATACACATATATCCCCCAAGGGGTAGTAAATGTGGTCTTGAATTGTTCTGATTCCTTAACCATGACTTGATTATATCCAAAAAAGTCATCCATCATGGACATCAATTCTGATCCTATCACCTTTTGTAGCATGTTTTCCATATTGGGAAAACCATAATTATCTTTTAAGGAGTTTACATTTAAGTTCCTGGAATCAACACAGAGTCTGATATCACCATTCATTTTTCTGACAGGAACCAAGTTTGAGACCCAAGTGGAGTGCCTAATAGGCTTGATTATTCTAGCATCTATCATTTTCTTATACTCTCCCTGCATTTTGGGCACCAAAGTAGGATTGAAAGGTCTCAATTTATGTCTGAAAGGTTTAGTACCTTCTTTTAATGGCATTTCATGTTGAAAAAGGTCTTCTCTATAAGCTTTGAGGTCCTCATAGGACCATGCAAAAATAGGTCTAAAATTCCTAAGAAGATCACTTAAATTTTTCCTGGTTCTAGGGGATAAGCACTTACCTATGTAAACCCTTTTAGGCACCATCCTTGTGTCTAGATTGATTTCCTCAAGATCATTTGTTTTATCAGTGTTAGCAAAAAAAACTTTTTCTTTGTGTTCAAACGCCCTCTCAAGAGAAACTAATCCCTTGGGAACTCTATTTGATTTCAACTGTAACACCTCCTTTCCAAAAACAACTTCTTTACCATTTAATGCATCAACATAAGCACTAAAATCCATCTATTTATCACCAAAATGAGATTCACACTGGAAAAATCTCAATATGTCTTGATCATCAGAAAAAACTTTCCAATTTTCCACATTATCAGGGATAGAAGGTCTAGCTTGAACTTCTATATTAGATATGTCTACAAATGTAATATCTTATGGCCTTAGAGCCACATTAGCTAATAAGTCAACCATTTTATTTTGACTTCTCTCTAACCAACATATGTTAAAAGCATTGAAGCTCTCAATCTCATCCCATACTTCATTTCTATATTGTTTTAACTTCTGATTCTTTGATGCATACTTTTACTTAACTTGGGAAATTATCAACTCAGAATCACCCACCACTTTTAAGCACTTTATGCCATGTCTTGATGCCAACCTTAAGCCAATCAACAAAGCTTCATAATCTGCAACATTATTTGTACATGAGAATAGAAAAGTGAACAAGAACTTGAATGTTTTACCATTTGGAGATATGAGCAATATTCTAGCTCCAAACCCCTCCTTTTAGCTCACTCCATCAAAGTACATAGTCCATAAACTATCAAGATTAGTCCACTCCTCCTGGTTATTTGATACAAGAGAAACTTCAGTATCCTCCTTTGTTTCTTTTTCCTAGACCCTGAAAGCATTAATGTCAATATCTAATAAGCAATTCATGGTGTCTTCCTCCTCCTCTATCATGTGTGGAGTTCTAGGCTCCGTAGAAACCTTTATATTTTGTCCTTCAAAGTTGACGGTAGAAAATGATAAATCACACTGGATTCTACCTCCCATGGTAGGACTCCATTTTCTTGACAATAACATCCCATATTGAGGAGGAATGTCAACAACCAAAACACTCATGGTCAATTTCTTGTCAGGGTATGCTGCCAACCTATAAGGCAAAGCCTTAATAGTACCAAAAAATGGTACTTCTCTTGAGTCCATAGCCTGACACCTCCCATATGGATTATCCACTTTCAAACCTAATGACTTCATAACCTCTATGGGCATAACAGTGTTTGATGCTCCTGAATCAATCATACAATTTTTTAATAGCTTCCCATTTATTAGAAAAGTTAGAAAGAAAGGATCAACTATCCCTGCTGATGTACTAACAACATTTGTGTCTAAATAAATCTGTCGAATCTTAGAGATAATTTCTTCACTATGACTCTCCTCAAGATCATTCAAGGCTACCACCTGCTTATTATTCTTATCTACCTTCTGCGTACCTGTGGATACCACACCATTTACCCAATTTAGAGCCTTTTCTTTATGTTCTTCTATCCTCATCATTTCAAGAAAAGGGACCTTAATAGTGATCTATGATAGAAATCTTCTCATGTCAATAGGAACATACTTTGAATCAAACACATCCTATTTCACTTATGTATTATCTTTACTATCAGTCTATGTGAATGTATTTGGAGGTTCCTTATTTTGAACTTCAACTTCCTTTTGTAAAGGAAGTACAACCTCCTCTAAGGGTTTAGTCTTTACTTTGTAAACAATGTTAGGTTTGATATTTTTCTTTACTTTGACCTTGCTAATAGTATCGGTATCCTTTTTCTTGTCTTGGGGTGTTTTGGCATCCTTTTCTATCTTTTTAATAAAAATACTAGCAGGTTTGTGACTTGAATCACTTACTACTCTATTTATTAAGTTGTAATTTGTCTTGGCTTGAGTAACCATATCTATTGTTATTTGAGAAATTTCCTGATCAGATGGCCTCCTTAAAACAACTGTCTCTTCATTTTTTTAAACATTTCATTGGACATCATCTAACCTTTCATCTTCCTCATCTGAAAAAACCCGCTGGTGGTAAGATTAATTTCTAACCTAAGAAATTGAAACATCTTGATTGTCATCTTCCTCAGTTGAATCAATTTCATCCCAAAGGTGAGAGGAGGTCATACCACATCCTTTGTTATCATTTGGTTCTTCCTCATTACTCTCTTGTTCTTCTTGTGAAGAGACACTCTAGGATATGACATAGTAGTTAGGATCATGTGGTGACTGACACATAATACACCATGGGACCTCATCAGTCATATTTACTAAATTCCTTTGTAGAGGATCAAGAGTCTTGTCATTCAGTTTATCCTTTCTTTTTGGGAGTATAGGCTTCCCATCTTTCCATTGATTATTATAAGGATAATTCTGCATCCTTGGTAGTTTACTGAAATTATTAAAAGCATGCTTGTCATTCCCTACAACTCTATTGCTTTTATTTTCACCAGGCTTTAAATCTTTTATGGCTTTCAAAATTTTCTTTAAACTATCATCATCCTTTGGTTTTGCATTTAGAAGCTTTCCCGGTTCCTTTCTATTCAACATCTATGACTTGTTATCATCCCTTCTTCCCACCTTTCCTAATATTCTCTGGTTTCCTTCTATGTTAATAGCCAATTTATAAGCATCTAGAAGATTTCTTGGATTCTTATCTCTCAAAAGATATCCCATTTTAGAATCAAAGGCATTTAAATAAGTGACAAGAAAAACCCTATCATCTAGTCTAATGACTTGTAAGGGCTTATGCATGGCCTTTTAAAACTTGATATTGAATTCAATGACATCCTCATTGAAGTTCTTCTTAATGTTTTTAAATTCATTTAACATAAAGCCTTCATTTGTCTTATCACCATATTGTTCCTTGAAATAATGTTTAAGTTGATCCCATGAACCTATGCTACCATGTGGTAATGCCCTAAACCAATCCCTTGAATTTTCAGTTAAAGATTGAACAAAAAACTTCATTATCACATCATCTGGCTCAATGTTGTAGTCATCTATTACATCAATGAACTTTTTCAAATGTTCTTTACAAGTGATAACATTACTACCAGTGAACTTTGGGATTTTTTTCCTAATTTCATCAGGAATGGGGTTGGGATAACCTGGAATACCATAAAAGACCAAATTCTTACATATTTCATGAATAGGCCCTATATGAGATGGACCAGCACCCTGGGATGTTGATGCATTAGTATTTTCCATGGCAGAAATCTTTAGTCCACCAGGTGGAGGAATATTTGTTACTTGGTATGTAATATTTGTAGCATTCCCTCCTTGTATCAAAGAAGAAGTAGCAACATTTGAAGGTCCTGCAGATTGTCTGAGAAAATCTATCTTCTTTCTCATTTATAATGTTGAAGCTTCTAACTCTTCCTTTTCCAACTCTCTAGCCAACAATTCTTTCTCCCTCATAGCCTTCTCAAGGTCAACCTCCAACCTTAAAGCTTGGTCTATGGGACCCTTAAGGCCTACATGTTCATTAATTAAAACTACTATAGCCTTTTGCTTACCTCTATCCTTGGGATTCCTAATCTAAAAAATCTATTGGTTAATGGGTTGCTCCTTTGTTTGTTCAGGCACAGCAACATGGTTTATGGCTTCTAGGTCTAATAATTGCCTTTTCAACTGATCAGCCCTTATCATAGCATGCCTAAATTTTTCTTCCTTTTATTTTTCCCTTTTTTTCCTAATAGCTTCTTGCTCATAGATTTTCCTTTCTAGTTCATACACTTCCTCAAAAATCTCCTCAGAATCAGGCAAGGTTGTTTTAGATTCAGCCTGGTGTGCTTGGAGTTCATCCTGCTGATCTTGAGATTCATGGAGGCCTTGGGTTAATGAAGAACCAAGGATAAAAGGAGGGACAAAACCTTGTCTATTTCTACTTTTGCATCTAGACCTCCTCTCCCCTCCATGTTGTCTACTAGGAACTACCCTCCTGTTATATTGTGATTTCTCACCATCTTTCTCTGAGGGAGAATAATAGTCCTCATATTGATTTAGACCTAGGTCCATAGCCCCCTCATATTCTAAGGCATTTCCTTCTTGATGAGGTTGGGAAAGATTTTCTTGTCTTGAGTTCCCTTTTTGTTTCCATGTGAAGGACATATCATTATTACTCTTTTCTTTCCTTATCTGAGCACGCCTAGATGTAGTTGGAAGTTCACCCTCCAAAATTTCCTCTAGATGTTCTTTTCTCCAGGATCTTGTATTTTTTAAACTCATTATAACAAAATATTTATTTAATCAGCACTAGTACAGAGATCTCTTTGAGTCACCACCCAAGTAAACTGGGATTTTTATAAAATATTATAGTTGTGATCAAAACAAACTTTAGGAAGGAATAAGCATTTACAATAAAAGGAGACAACTTTGTATTTCAATGGTAATCAACTGGTTTAAAATAAGCAGACCAAAAATCTAGCTCAACTTGTACTTGTGTTATTTGACTTAAATTTTATACTCTCCCAATTAGAGTCACCATTTTGTTGGTGACTCAAATGGGCTAAATAAATCTAGATAGTAAGATACTAAAAGTTTGCAATATAACCAAAGATTCTAAACTAATTTATTTCTTTGTTATGTTCTCTTCCCTAGTAGAGTCACCATTTTGTTGGTTCTTGAAAATATTTTACACTCCATGAGACACCAATATACCTAAGACTGATGTTAAGGAAGGGTTAGTTCCAAATGTGAGAAATATGTAGGTAACCGGACCAACTATAGGGACAAGACTGCCCTCTTCACTTCTGGCTCTGCAAAACCAAGGTGGGTATACCTGATCCAATAGATATAACTCTATTCTTGACTTGATACTAGATCTAACAATAGATGTCATTGAGAAAGTACTAAACAAAAATCTATTATTCATTAACTCTCCATCATTGGGTAGGATAATTACTTCTTTGAACAAATAAAATTAAAAGAAAATGGTTTTGATTGTTATATTTTTAGTTGTAATGATCTCAATCATTCCTCACAAGATAAAAATGTACTCACACAAGCTAGTGCCTTATTCATTGGGAATATATCACCAACACACAGTGAAAACACAAAGATCATAGAAGAACTTAGTTCCTAAACATAAATACAGAAACCACAAATCATTCATGCTTATAGGTAATCCTTGTGCAAATTAAATGAACATGTATTTTACTTGGAGCAATATTTAATCGAACCCTAAGTTAGAACATAAATTAAAATACATACACAAGTCTCTGATGAACTCAGAAATCCAAAAATTTGACACGGAGGAGAGATAAAGACCTGAAATTTGTATTAAGTATAATGAACCTTGATCATTTGTACATAATATATCTTGAGAAACAAGCATGCAAATAATGGCAGGAGCTTGTACTTTCTTCTATTACTTGTAAAATGATACAAAATGTTACAAACCTTGACTACAGGTTAGGATTTCAAAATTTCTATCTTCTAGACTCCTAAACTCTCAATGCCTAATATGATCATGGAAAATCCCTTTATATAGAAGGAAATGCAAAAAGCTATCGATCATATTAGGGCTTTAAAAAACCTTTACCCTAAAACTTTACAAAAACACTACTGGGTTTACAATAAATGCCTTGATTACATCCTGGGCTGATATTTTGTAAGCAAGCCACCTCACTTTATGCTTTCAATATTTTCCTCGATCTCTTCAAACAAATCTAATCGCCATTCCTTCGTAGTTATTCCTGTGATAAATACACTTCACATATCAACCACCTCCAAATCAATGAGTCACAATCTTCATTTGGCTCAAGAATTAGATGGAGTATCTTCCTTTTTCAG
This sequence comes from Chamaecyparis obtusa, assembly GCA_027943335.1. Lineage (NCBI taxonomy): Eukaryota > Viridiplantae > Streptophyta > Pinopsida > Cupressales > Cupressaceae > Chamaecyparis > Chamaecyparis obtusa. The sequence continues at coordinate 840,624 of BSBK01000587.1, forward strand.
CATGGGTAATGTACTGATACCTCCACTGATTGAACACCGCCTCCCTTGGGAACACAAAATTTGCAAATGCAGCCTTCTTTCCAGACAATTGTTCCCACTTTCTTTCCATTTTCTTGAACTCTTGCTGAATATATTCAAACTTTAATTTGACATTCATTAATAACTTGATGGTGTGGATAAAGGAAGAAGTGTTTTCCAAAACACTTGTCATTCTTTCTAAGAAAATTTCATCCATCTCCTCTCTCCAGTTGTACAATTATTTCAATTCACCACTGCCCTTAAAAATGCTTGGTATTAACTCACAATTTAGATGTGTTAATTCTTTTTCTAACACATTGGATTTCCTTTTAAAATCATCCAAAATTATACTATATTCTACAATTTTCTTTACAGATTGATACACTAGCTTGATCAGTGGATCAGGATCCACTTGGCCCTTAGATAACCAACAAAATAACCTTATGTTTGGGGATCTCTCAATCTACTTATTTAGAATTGGTCCCAACTCAATCTTTTCTTTATCTAAAGATGTAAGAAAAAATTGTAATCTTCTAGCATGATTAAACAAAATTTGAGGCCTCAGATCAAGAGAAAATTGCATTACTGCCTCTATAATTTTCTCTTCATACTTTTGATTCGCAAGGGATATGGCCTTAAAATGCTCATCCTTTTCTTTCTCAAGCTCTACCTTGATCTCCCTCAACTTGTTTGTTTCCCCATGTAATTTTTGCTTCTCCCAACTGATTCTTGCATCTATGCTTGTTTCTAGGAAAGATGATGGTGGGAACTCAATAATTGGGCTAGAAGAAGCCACTATAGGCTTATGAGCAAGCATCTACTAAGGTGATATATGATCATTTGACCCTGACAGCTGTGCAATCAACTTGTCCTTCTAGATCATCTCTATCTTCAACTCATTGTAATACTTAAGGATAGTTTCAAACTTAATCCTTAACTCCTCTTTCTCTTGAGCATCCTTCTCTGCTACCCTCATATTAAATTTAGTTGTCTCCAAAATGAGATTTGAGGCCTCCACACCTGAAGTCTCACCAACTCTTTGTCTTAACAAGTTCCCAGCATATTTTGAAGAGAGAACTTCTCTTTTCCCTTTATTCTTTTCCCTCTTAAGGGACCACATAACAAAATTTGCATGATCATCAAAGAAAGCCACACCCCTAGTAGCCTGTTGTGCATGTTCTATAGTAGAGATGGTTTTCACTTTACTCTTTCTTACCGAGTCAAAAATAATTGCACAAACAATATCCCATTCGAGAATAATTAGCACTCCAGTAGTATGAATCATTACCCTACCTTCTTCTGGGGTTATCTTTTCAAATTTCTTCATCATTTCCCCCTTAGTTTCATTTTCAATTTCAATGATATCTCTATCAAGGAATTGTTCCTTTTTCTTCTCACAAATTTCCTTGTATTGTTTTATTTTAATCCTCCATAAAAATTGAAAAAATTCCCTAGTCTTGTCAAAATTGTCATCTAAAATGAAAGAATCACTGGCTTGCTTCAAAATTAGGTCTATTTAGTTACTCTTAAACTCTTCCTCTCTGAGAACCATCTCTATCTATTTGGGTGCCTCTGGCATCCCCTCTTGCATCTCATCATTTGAAAAAAAATACCTCCATCATTGCTCAAGTGTACCAATTGTTGAGAAACTCCATGTGTTAGGAATGAATGCTAAATATATGCTATGGAGGATTATTAGTATTTATTCTATAGCAGTTGTTTTTTCATTCATGACTATGATTGTCGTTGATGTCAACACAGTGATCTACTAAAGATTAGCAAAGGAGCAGATAGTGTTTTCCTTAGCACACTTGTGATATTGAAGATGAAGCTATGTGATGTTGAGGACTTACTCTTTTATGTGTTATAAGATCATGGTTAAGAGCGTAGATAGTAATTCTTTTATTCATGGAAGTTATGAGCATTTTGGTGGAAGCAGTATTCAGGCAATGTTCCTGAGTAGCAATTTGTGGAAATCGGATGATATCTCCTAATCGGGATGGAATTTTGTTTTGCATAGTTAGAGAGCATTTGAAGAAATGTTGATAGTGACATGGTTGACAGTGCAAGATTCAAGGTCACATGAGTGAAGAATTATAGTGATTGGAAGCTAACATTTTTGTGTAATTTTGATGTAATGTGTGGAAATTTTATTTTGTAATTTATATGCTGACTCATTTGTAATTACTTGAGTGTGGTATATAAGAAGGAATGTATTCCTTGTTGTAGTGTATGATTGGAATGAAATTGTATAATGGAGTGATGAATGTAAGAAAAATTGTGAAAGAGGATATGCGAAGTACTAAGATCTGGTATTGAGATCTGAACAAGTGAGAGCGGTTTTGGAAAAGTTAGAGAATGAGTATTGGATTGTTGAGGTCAGTAATCTTATGGTATTATTTTGTTGATTAATACATGTTAGAAATAGGGAATACTGAGAGGGGGGGGTGAATCAGTATTCTATAAACTTTTACTTTTGTCCAATTATGGATATAACAGATTATCTTAACACATGCATAACATACGAAGCTAAACAATATGCATAGCAATAAAACTAAAGAACTCAACACATTATTTGTTTTTGAGGAGGGGAAAACCCCAGTGGGGATGGTACCCACAAAGATCTACTAATCAAAAATATTTTTTTAAGGATGTTGACCCTGATAGGAGTCTATTACATGCATATAGTGTCTCAGTCCTGATTAAGGGACTATAGGCCTTGTTAGAAGCCTCAACCCTGTTAGGAGTTGGCAGTACAGAAAGTGATTACTAGATGAGCCCACTGCCCAAACAAGTAATGTAAAATATACACTAATTATAAAAGAAGGTTAAGGTACATAACCTTATACTATTTGCATCAATATCTCTTCGCTGCTCTTTAAATATCACTATTACATATGCATCGTATATCTCACTCTCTTCATATTACTTCTTGATTACATTACATTTATATAAGTTATTAAGATTAATAACTTTCCAGTCGGCTATCATATTAAAAATAACTTTATCCAAGGGTTAACATCTATGATGTTTTCCCTTTATATTGTTAAGTAATTATTTTGATAAACAAGATAATCCCTTAACTCTTTATCAATTCTATCTTCATATTCTGTCCTATCGGCTTCACACTGTCTTTAGTAAAACTATCATAGCTTCTTCCATACATGTTGTAATGACTTGCACTCTGAGATGAGTCTTCAATAGTAATCATAGAGTCTATTTTCAAGTGCACAAGCACTAAACTTACTCCAATCAACATCGTAAACAAAAACTATCTCTAGATTCACTAGTAAAAATACTGTCTCATACTAAGACAATTTCACATTGCACTCTGACATACTATCTCTCTAACCTGTGCGATCATCATGTAGATCACATGTTTCCATAATGATAACATCTATGTAACCAACTCAACCAAATTGCCAACAATCTCCCCTTTTGTCATTGGTGGCAACATATGAGAAAATTGGCTAAGTCTACAACTTCAAAATCTCAAAAATTGTGGCCATAGTATAAAATATATACTATCCTTATAACTCCAAAAAAAACTTATCTCTAATATAGTACTCCCACTAAGAGTATCAATCCTTATCATTTTCTTATCAATTTTTTGCTATATATCTCTCCCCCTTTGACAACAATGACAAAATAAAGGTAAGGAGGGTTACAAAACTATATTCACAAAAATATTATACCTTAATTCGATATTGCAAAGCCAGTAGGCTTGCAACACAATCTACAAAATCAATCTTTATATCCTCTAACTCCTTCTCCCATGATTTCTTAATAGAATCTACCACATTGAGTAGTGTGCACAATCCATAAGATGCTATCTCACATGCTTGGAGATTCTCAAAGTTAAACTTTTGAAAAGATGTCTTAGTTGAAAGACATTCTTCCAATTGCCCTTCAATAATACTTAACTTCATAGAAGTGTGCTCTCTTAAAAGAGTGAATCTTTTCATTTTCTTGTCTTTTTCATCTTGCAAAATTCTGATTTCATCATATATCTTACAAATTTTATTCTCAAAATCAAATACCTTCACATCGGGGCTTGAAAGCAAGTTAGTTTCATTCTGACTGCATCCTTCATGTTCATATTATGATCTTCTTCTAATGTCAAGGCCTTTGATTTTGTACACTGGATGTACAAATATTTTCCTCTTTCCAAATTCTTCCTCAAGTCCTTTATACAGATATCAAGATTGTTGATATCATTCCTGATATTTTGGCTAATGTTCAAAAGCATTTTGGCCTCATAGGTTGCTTGAGCTTTCACTTTTTCTATATCAGATAGATTTTTGAATTCACTATCAAAAGTTTTCATCACTTTCTTTGCTATCTCCAGAGGGCCAGCTTCTACAATTTGTGTAGTTACAACGCCTTGTAACTTCTCAGTAATTTCCTTCAAGCATCCTTCAAGACTTTTTACTTTCTTGTTCTTTCCAATGATCTTGTTCAAGGATGTGATCAATTCCATCTGATCATCATCATCTACTTCCTTTCCCAAATGCTCAATCATAGATCCAATATGATTCTTCTTTCCAGTCTCAGGAGTAAGACTGATATCTTCTTTAGTGGGAATAGGTACTTGTTTTTCTATCACTAAGGGTTCTACAAATGTGGTCTCTATTTTCTCTTCTCCTTTGGTAGTCTCCTGCTCTTCAAAAGCCAAATTGTCAACAATGTTTTCTAGATTCTTGAATACATTATCATCAGTATCCAAGGTGATCTTCATTCCTTCTACATTCATGACTTCATCTTCAATGTTAATGGTTGGTCGAGAGGGAATGTCCTCTTGTTCTATTTCACCTACTTGCTCTGCTACAACTGATGGTTCTCTAGTATTTTTTGACATAACCTTGATGATTGCTTGCTCTGTTTCTGAATTAACTTCTTCATATATGCCTCCCATAATCTGAATGTTTCTCTTCTTGGTTCTCAAATGGGTGCTTAAAGCTTTCATGATCTAACTAAAGTGTGATTCATCTTTTACAACACAAAGCTTTCTTACAAGCTTTTCTCTAATAGATGTGTCTTCCTCTAATGCTCTCTTCTTCCTATTCACAAGTTTATTGTACAAATCATCAGGTATCTTACCCTGAATTGTATCAAACTTCTTATCAGACAAAATCATATGCTTTACCACTGCATTTTCCAAATTTAATCTCTCTACATAATCATAGAGTTCTTAATACTTATTCATTCTTGTAAAGTCTCCATCTTGAATAATCTTCTCATTAAGCTTCTCAACTTTAGGTTTCCAAGTTTTCTTCTTAATAGAAGTGCCATCATCTTTGATTTCTACAATTTTCATTGGAACTGGTTGCACTAAAGTTTTTTGTCTCTTACCTGGTCCAGTAGCACTCTCTTTTACTCTTTTGCTAGGTGTGGAGGAAGTGGATCTAGTGGATATCTTTCCTTCTTGATCCTTCTCAATTTCTTCCACTTTCACCTTAACTTGTGTTCTTCTTGCTGTGTTGCAATTGATGATAAAGGTGGAATAGACAAAACTTCTTTTTGTCCAATATCTTTGATTGTTGCTATTGTTTGCTTTGCTACCAAGAAGTCACGCTTAGTCATCCCTGTAGCTTTTAGAATTTTCTTGATAGTACTCTCAACTCTTTTCTTTGATTGGTTCTCTTCAAGTAAGGTCTTTGTGGAGTTGAAGTTCTCCTTAGGTTCCAAACCTATTACAATGAGTGTCCAACTTGCACTTAAGTAACCTGCTCACATATCCTTCTATCTCTACCTCAGATATCTCATAGCCAAGGGGGTCTATGAACTCTGTTCTAGGTTCTACTGCTTCAATGTAGGTAAAGTTAGTATCAACCATGAAAGATATCTCATTTTTATACTTCTCCACAAGAGATTGTGGGATCCTTGATTTGCTAGACACTATAGCCTAAAATGTCTTGATTACCAATACTGCACTCTCATTCACTTTATCAATAACATGCCTTCTGTACACTAGGTTAATCCTTTACATTGTAATTTGGCCATCATTCCAGTCATTTCCAATGGTGTAAGGAAATCTTCTCAATAGATGAAAAAACATATAGGTGATTAAGGATGAGAATCTAAACTGTGTATACTTAGTTTTCTTAATCTTTTACAAATTCTCAAACAGTTGAATTCTCAGAATCTCACACATATCAACTTGTACTTTGTCAACACACATTAGATAAGTTGCATGTATCATTCTAGCTACCATGTCATCCTCTCTTGAATTTGCACAAAACTTAGTGGTTAGGATCTTGCATAAGTATCTGACATCATCTTGTTCAATCTTACTAATCATAATTCCTCTACAATTATAGGATGAATTTGTGTTGTCTAATATGACTATTTTCCTCATGTTCTTCTCATTTAAAGGAATGGCTCTAGTTTTAGATAGTCAAGTAACTTCATGAATCAAATCAGCTGTGATATCTATCACTCTATCTTCTAACCAAAACTTCCCATTATGAATTCTGATTAAGATTATCTTAGTACACTCTTCATTGTCAAATTCATACTGTAATGCATACTTAATGATTTCATTATCTTTCAAATGTTCAAATCATTCTTTCAATGTCATGTCCTGATTGTAGATCTTCTAATATTCCTTGGTGAAATCACTATCACTGATAGTCTCTAGTTTGCATCCAAGATAACTTTTAACATTCTCTAGATGTAAAACTTCATCTGGTATGGATGATAAAGCTAACCTAGGATCATCTACCAAGGGTTCTACTGGTTCCCTTTTCAACTTAGGTCTATTTTTATCTTTGACATTGTGAATTAAAGAAACATCCATGATTTCTTCTAATTCCTTCACTAATTTAGAGATCTATCAAGTAAAATACCTTGATTTTACGATTTTAAGGCTTGTGTAGATTCGGCACAAAATTCTTCTCCAAATCCTTGCAAAATGCTTCCAATCACTACTCTTTGATCTCCTAAAATTTTGAATTCACTTTGATGATCAAATAATACTAATAATGACCTTTTATTAATTCAATCTTACTTAGATCTGACATCACATTCAATTCTTTTGGTGCTTCTTTCCAAAAAGCTAATTCTGCTAACCTGCAAAACTGAAAACTTTTTTCAATCTTGCAAAACATAATATTCTTCTTTGCACTCTTAACCATAGCATTAGAACATCATATAATACCTTGCATTAACTACGCAAGACTCATTTCATCATATATCTACTTCTACACTAATCTAAGTTCCTATTCTACTGCAATTTTCATAAATTAAGTACTTTGAGATGGGTCAGGTAAAGATTCATTCTTACCTTTTAATGCTTCACCTTCCTGATTACCTTCAATGTTGAATATGTCTCTTTGATCTGTGCTTTGATAAACTTCACTTCATCTAAATTACTATAGCATCCTTTCTATCTATTACTTTCATCTTCATTTCTTCTTGCATGATTTCTAGGATTAGGATTAGGATGAAAAACTCTATTGTTCATTTTGCAAAACCTTACTATATGTCAAATCTTGTTGCATAGTTGACAAACAATTCCATTTTTTCCATATCTTGGTCCAGGCTGATTGATCTGTGATCTGCAGTTTCTAGCAATGTGTCCAACGTTGTTGCATCTATAACATATTACTCCATTTCTTCTATTCATATCTTCAGTAGGTTTCTCATCTGCATTGTTAGTATTCCTAAACATTCTACTACCATCATTATTCTCAATAAATTTAGGTTTCCTACATTCAACAGCTCTATGTCCAAAACCATGACAATTATAACAATAACCATTAAGAGCTTTGAATTGCTTACCTATGCAATCTCTCTTCATATGACCAATAGTATTACAAGAAAAACATCTACCTTTGAATTCTCTTTGCATACCTTTGGGTGATTCCTCTTGCTTAGGTGATTCTTCTTCTTTAGGTGTATCTTCAGACTTTTTAATCTCATCAGACTTCTTCTCATCTCAGATATTTTTAGATCTAGTTCCTTGCTTTCTTCATTTTCTTTAAAAGTGTTGAATCCAAGACCAGTCTTATCATAGAATCACTTTTGATAAGATATTTGTTCATCAATCTTCTCTCTAATTGAATATAGCCTTTCAGGTTGTTGTTTGGATTGAGTCAGTTCACCTTTCACAATTTTATTGTACTTCTCAAGTTCAGCATACTACAAATTGACTTTCTCAAGTTCAAATGTTACTTTACCAAGTTTAGATTTTAGTCTTTCATTTTTAGTCTTTAGACTTTTATTCTCAGATTTCAAATTTTCTTCATTCTTACCATTTCCATCTTTCAGACTAAGCTTCAAATTTTCTATCTTCAGTTCATGCTTAAGGATCTCATTTTCTTTTTCTAAATTATCATCACAATCTTCAATAAAAACTTTGGATTCCTTTTCAAATCTCAAATCTTCCAACTTGTTTTTCAGTATCTCAATGAGGTTCTTTGCATCATCATATTTTCTTTTCAAAGTGTCTTTTTCAATAGTAAGCAAGTCAATCTATTCAAGAGCTTCTTCAAGATTCTTCTGAAATTGATTCATATCCATAGAGATCTTACTCAAGCTACTAGGCTTTCTTTGAATGATTCTTTTTCGAGTAACTAAGCTCTGATACCAATTGTTAGAAATAGGGAATACTGAGAGGGGGGATGAATTAGTATTCTACAAAAATTTTCTTTTTCTCAATTATGGATATAAAAGATTATCTTAACACATGCATAACATAAGAAGCTAAACAATATGCATAGCAATAAAACTAAAGAACCCATAACACATTATCTGTTCTCGAGGAAACCCTAGCCAAGGGAAAACCCCAGTGGGGATGGTACCCACAAAGATCCACTAATCAAAAGTATCATGTTAAGGATGTTGACCCTCTTAGGAGTCTACTACATGCATATAGTGTCTCAGTCTTGATGAAGGGACTATAGGCCTTGTTAGAAGCCTCAACCATGTTACGAGTTGGCAATACAGAAAGTGATTACTAGATGAGCCCACTGCCCAAACAAGTAATGTACAATATACATTGATTACAAAAGAAGGTTAAGTTACATAACCTTATATTTCTTGCATCAATATCTCTTTGCTTCTCTTTCACTATCGCTATTACGTATGCATCATATATCTCGCTCTCTTCATATTACTTCTTGATACATTACATTTATACAAGTTATTAGGATTAATAACTTTCGAGTCAGCTATCATATTTAAAATAACTTTATTCAAGGGTTAACATCTAGGATGTCATCCCTTTATATTGTTAAGTCATTATTTTGATAAACAAAATAATCCCTTAACTCTTTATCAATTCTATCTTCATATTCTGTCCTATCGGCTTGACACTATCTTTAGTAAAACTATCATAACTTCTTCCATACATGTCGTACTGACTTGCGCTCTGAGATGAATCTTCAATATTCATCATAGATTCTATGTTTAAGTGCACAAGCACTAAACTTACTCCAATCAACATCACAAACAAAAACTATCTCCAGGTTCACTGTTAAAAACACTATCTCATACTTAGACAATTTTGCATTGCGCTCTAACATACTAGCTCTCTGACCTGTGTGATCATCATGTAGATCATATTTTTCCATAATGACAACATCTATGTAACCAACTCAGCCAAATTTCCAACAATACAAAGGTCATTTGGACAATGGGTTCAGTGATCTTACCCTGAAGTTGTTTGGGCAGTGAGTCCTTCTGTCCTCCATAACTCCTAATAGAGTTAGAATCTTTTAACAGGGATTTAAAATCTCCTAATAGGGATTCATATGTACTAAATGTATTTCATAAGAATCCTAATAGAGTCCATCCTTTCACAAGGAATATTCATATTAGTACATCTTTTGTGGGCATCATTTGCACCGGGGTTTACTCTTTGATCAAGAGGTTCCCTAGTCAACATATCTTGTGTTATTGTGTTATTGTGTATGAATATCTTTCTATGGTTGTTGGTTATATTGCTTACATGGTTAAAATATATTGAAGTTGATAAAAGTTATAATTATCTGATAACATATTCAACCACCCCCCCCCCCCCCCCCGCCCCCTCTCAGTTATCTTGGTGGACTTTACTTTCTAACAATTGGTATCAGAGTAGTAGGTCCTTGAAAGAAAATTTTAACTTAAGGAGATCCATGGTGAATTTTAGGAAAGAAAGCCATAAGTTTGATGGAGTAAACTTTGATAGCTAGAAAGAAAAGATGAAGACACACCTACTTTTCTTAGGACCAATTTATTGGTTGATTACAAAGAATTAGAAGACTATCATTGATGAGGATAACATTGAAACATGTACTAATGAGGAAAGAGATCTATTCATGTGTAACATACTTTCTAGAGAAGAACTTTGTCAATCCTTCCAAAGAATGAGTATAGTCAGGTAAAATACTTAAAATCATCTCATGAAATTTGGTTAGCTTTACACTCTAATTTTGAAGGTGATGAACATGCAAAGAAAGTCAGATTACATAATTGGATATGTGCATTTGGAGATATAAGAATGATGGAAGATGAATCTGTTAGAAGCTATATTGGTAGAATGTTAGAGATTGTTGCAGGTATAAAATCATGCAGAGGAACAAAGACAAAGAATGAAGTGATATGGAAAATTTTGAGGACAATGACTCCTGCATTTAACTAGACAACATAGATGATTGAACAATTCATACCTTGTACTATGAACTTTACAAGAGAGACTCTTCTTGGAAGATTGGAAGTAGTAGAAATGAACCTGAGGTTATCAGAAGACTTACCTAGAATGGAGATAGCATTCAACGCTCTTAGTATTCGCCCTACTTTTTCAAGAAGCATAAGTGTGAGAGGAGATTATGCTAGCAGTAGCAGATCTAGAAATGAAGAAGATAGAAAGATTGAACAAGGTATTGCCTTGCTTGTGAAGAGAAAACTAGACGGTAAGAAATTTTTTAAATGTTGGACATGTCAAGAATATGGTCATTTTGCATCTAAATTTCCTAAGAGAGTTAAGAAGTATAGGGAGAACTTTAATCCTAGAAGATCTAAAGAATCTTATTATGCAAATGATGAAAAACTTGAAGCTAGTTTGGAGAAATCTTTGAGTGAAAGTGATACTGAGAATAATGATGATATATGATTTGTAGCTATTAAAGAAGAAGATTCTAAAACTAAAATTAAGGAAGAAAAAGCTTTAGTTTCTCAACTATAAAAGAAATTTGATTGGATTATAGATAGTGGTTGTTCACATCATATGACTAGAGATATGAAAAAATTCATAAATTTTAACAATTATGATGGAGTTGTTAGAGTTGGAAACAATGCACCTTGTTTGATTAAATGTATAGGATCTATTACACTTGATGGAAAGACTAATATTGATGATGTTTACTTTGTGGATGGTTTGAAACATAATCTTTTGAGTGTTGGACAGTTAGTTGATAAGGGATATCTAGTTTGGTTTACTGAGAAAATTTGTGGGATAAAAGACAAGGATGGAAATTTGATTGGTATTGGATCTAGAACTAGAGGTAATGTATTTCAGTTGAATCCTACTGAGATGACATGTTTGATTACTAAGATTGATGACAGATGGTTATGGCACGGAAGATTTTGTTATATAAATTTTGGTAACATTGTGAAAGTAAGTACTACACTTGCAATAACAGATTTGCCTAAGATTATGAAACCTACTAATATGATTTACAAAGAAAGTGTGTTAGCTAAATAGAAGAGAAGCTCATTTCCTAGTAAGAAGCTTACAACAATAGAGAAATTGGAGATTGTTCATATAGACTTGAGCGGTCCTAAAAGGACTAGAGGATTCTATGGAGAAAGGTATTTTATGATTCTTGTTGATGATTTTACAAGAATGATGTGGATTGCATTTCTTAAAGAAAAATCTGAATGATTTGATAAGTTTAAGATCATTAAGAACAAAGTTGAGAATAAATCTGGAATGAAGATTAAATTTTTGAGATCAAATAGAGGTGGAGAATTTACTTCTAGAGAATTTAACATCTTTTGTGAAGTGAATGGTATTAAGAGATAGTTTTCAGCCCCTAGGACACTCAAACAAAATGGTATTGCAGAAAGAAGAAATAGATCAATGAATAAAGTAGCAAGAGCTATGTTATTTGAGAATGACTTAGTGAATATATTCTAGAGAAAAGAAGTGAACACAATAGTGTATACAATGAACAGAGTACAAATCAGAGAAGACACAGACAAGACACCCAATGAATTATGGTTTGGACATGCACCTACAGTTAAGTATTTTAGAATTTTTGGAAGAAAATGTTATATAAAGAGAGATGATGGCATTGCAAAGTTTGATCCTAGAAGTGATGAAGGTATATTTCTTGGATATTATTTGAAGATAAAAGCTTATAGATGTTACAATAAAAGAACTAAGACTATTGTTGAGAGCACAAATGTTAAAGTTGATGAAAAGTTCAAAATTTAGGGAAGATTGCTTGATTATGAATCAGATGAAGGAACTCATCCTAGACCTAACATTGAGCCTACTAAATTATTCTATGAAACTAACAGTGATTTGTTGAATGAAAGCCATAGTGAAATCATTGAAGAACTGACACCTGAAGTGAGGACTGAGATAGTGAAACCTAACAGGAATTTATCAAGGAATCACCCTTATGAGAAGATTATTGGAAGCATAGACAGAGGAGTTTAGACTCGAAATAAGGTACAAGAATAGTTATGTTTAATTTCACAAATTGAACCTAAATCTACTAATGAAGCATGTGGAGATGAACATTGGATTAAAGCTATGAAAGAAGAACTAGATCTGATTGAAAAGAGCAAGACATGGGAATTGGTTCCTAGACCTAAAGATAAGAATGTTATTGGAACAAAATGGGTATTTGGAAATAAGATAAATGAACAAGGAGAAGTAGTAAGGAACAAAGAAATATTGGTATGTAAAGGATACTCATAGCAAGAAGGAATTGACTATGAAGAAACTTTTTCACCAGTAGAAAGAATTGAAGCAGTAAGAATGTTTTTGGCTTATGCAACATACAAGAAATTCAAAGTATATCAGATGGACGTGAAGTTAGCATTTCTGAATGGAGAATTGGAAGAAGATGTCTACATTGAGAAACCTGAAGGTTTTCCCTTGACTAAAGAAGGAGATATGGTATGTAAATTGAAGAAAGCTTTATATGGACTAAAACAAGCACCTAGAACTTGGTCTGCAAGATTGGATAAGTATTTGTTGAAATTAGGATTTACAAAAGGCACAGCTGATAGAAACCTATATACAAAATAAATTGAAAATGGTTTGTTGGTTGTAGTTATTTTTGTTGATGATATTATCTTTGGAGGAGAAGATGAAGCCAGTGATAAATTTGCAAATGAAATGAAGACTGAATTTGAAATGAGTATGATTGGTGAAATGAAATATTTTTTAGGATTGCAAATAACAAAGAGTAGTGATGGTATCTTTGTTAGTCAGACAAAGTACTTGAATGATTTATTAAAGAGATTTGGACTGGAGAACTATAAACCAGTTGGAACACCTATAGTAACTAGACATAAATTATCTAACACAAATGAGACTCCTATAGTGGAACAAAAGAAGTACAAATCTATGATTGGAGGATTGTAGTACTTAACTCATACAAGACCTAATATAGCACATTCAGTTGGAATTGTAGCAAGATTTCAAGCTAAACCTAGAGAATCACATTATGTAGCAATGAAGAGGATACTGAGATATTTAAGAGGCACAATGGAATATGGATTATGGTATGAAAAATCTGATGATTTTACCCTATGTGCATATACAAATGCTGATTGGGGAGGCAGTGTTGATGATAAGAAGAGAACCAGTGGAGGAGCATTTTTCCTTAGAGGAAGATTGGTTTCTTGGCTAAGCAAGAAGCAAAATTATATTTCACAAAGCACAACAAAAGTAGAATATGTAGTAGCAGCAAACAATTGTAACCAGATAATTTGGATGAAGCAGATGCTGAAGGATATTAGAGTAAAATTTATTGAACCTATTGTTAAACATTGTGATAACACCAGCATATTTAGTATGTCTAAGAACCCCGTGTTACATTCTAAGACAAAGCATATAGAGATAAAGTATCATGTAGTAAGAGAAAAAGTTGCAGAGAAAGAAGTCAAACTTGAGTACATAAGCACAAAGGAGCAGATAGCAGATATATTTACAAAACCTTTGCCTAAGGATACATTTGAGTATCTGAGAGGTATGCTTGGGGTTATGCCCCAACCTACTTGTGAAGAAGTGATGCAGATTGTTGCATCCGTCCAGTGGTATATGAGCTCTATCTTTCATCTAGACTGGATGTTGGTACTTCCTTTATGGGGGAGTATGTGTATCTGACCTGAGTCATGAGGACTCTAGTGAATGTATTTTCTAAATAGTATCTTTTGACATTGAAGTTGTTGTTGACATAATGATGAAATATCTATTATGTGTGTGAAAATTGTACCTGATCTGTAGACACAACACTTCAGTAAAACATTAGAGGTTAGTTGAAATCAAAATCATGCAATGAATTGAAAGCTAAACTAACCAGGTGATTTACTGCCTTCTAATAGGTGCGAGTATGATGTTCTCAGATTGTTATCAAGATCAGTGACCTTGACGACATCTAAATGAAGGATTTGAATGTAAAAGATGGATATGGAATATGAATGCAATTAATCTATATTTTTTTAATTTTAGATGCAATAAGAATGATAAAAACTTGATGTGAACCTATGATATGTAAAAATTGATATGCTATGATATGCTAAATGATCTAACAATAATATGCAATATGAAGCTAAAATGAATGTAAAAACAAGATTGATCTCACAACAATGTTGATTTGCAAGAAGCTTTGATTCTTCCAATTTCAATTCTCCAGCGTGATTATGCAATTCTTATGGATTTGAGAGATGAATTATGAAGAGCTGAAGCCTTAATTTATAGAAATCTAGGGCTTTGGAGGTGCATGGAAAAAGCCATAAATCACTCAAATAAACTCAACTTGATTTTTGAGTTATTTTTAAATAAAGATAATTTAATTCACAAAAACATGCAAATCATGTAAAAATAGTTTTTTAACTCAAATTAGAAGTTTAGATCAACTTTAAAACTCAAAAATGATGTTGAGTTCCAAAAAATCAATAACTTGCATTGATTTTTTGATTTGGAGTTTAACTGCTCTTTGATTGTGCACATGGATAATTATGAATTAATAAATAAAAAGAGTGATTTATTCTCAACTTAACTGATTTTGAAAAATAAAACAATTGATTTATGGGTTAATCGATTATTTTTCAAACTTTTATTCAAAATTACAATATTAAAAATTGACAAAATGATTTAATTAATTAAATAAAATATTTAATCAATTATTTGTAAGATTTTGGATTTATTGTCAAAATTAAATATCATAATTAGGAATAATAGAATTAAATTCAATTAAATAATTAAGTGGTAGTATTAAATCTAATTAATTAAATATTTAGAATATTTAATTAATCAAACTTTAGGATAAATAAGATTTATCACCAAATAATCATTAAATTAAAGATAATTATGATGATTAGGAATATTACTAGGAATATTCCCCGATGCAAAATTTAAGATAATCCATTACGATTCGATGATGTGCAGATGTGCCTTTGGTTAGGACTTCGATGTCGATTTCATTCGATGTGTCAATATAGAAGATTAATGAACTTATAGCCCATTTTTGGGGTATTACATTTTGCCCCTCTTTGAATTACTATGCGAAGCACAGTGGTTCAAAGATAGTCTGTGTATGATATTGAAATTGATGTTTGAAATTGATATGAAGATAATAGGTCCTGAATGACCAAAGATAATGTTAACTATAACAGCAAATGAACCAATGAAACAAAACTATCAAAATGTCTGATTCTGAACCTTATGATTGCGAAGAAGTGAGTGATCGATTCCAAACTCGATTGTCCTTAGAAGAATCACGTAGGTATCACATCTGAACCCTTCAGTTACCAAAGAATCAAGGAAATAACACAATTGAACCGATAGTTGCAAAAACTGATACAATTTACAAGATTAAGAGAATACCAGATTGATATGGATCTCGATGAATCTGATATGCCCTGAGTGAGGATTGATTTGCCCCAAGCAATGAGGACTTTTGATGAATCAGCAACTAGACATGGTTGTTATCTTGATTACTGAGGAAAGATATGATATCAACAAAGATATGATTTCAAATTAGATTACAGACTTTAAATGATATGCAATACCATGCCCCCTTCAGGATTAAAATTGAAATCTGACAAGAAAATTCAGCGTTGATAGTTTAGAAGCATGTTAATTGATTTGAGAAGTGGTTAAACATGTCCAAGAATGCATCCTGCATTGTTTAGAGGTCCAGATGACCAAGTTTGACTAGGTTTGACCATGAGTTGACCATGGTTGAAATTTTGATAGTTTGATGGAAGATAATCAGTTAGGTTGAATTCTAGATTTCTGTGATGATTGAAGGTCGATTATGCAAGCAGTAGACCATCCTGGGTCCAAAAATTTTAACTCGCAATTTTGACATAATAAACAATCTCAGATTTTGATTTTGATCCTGAAAAAGGATTCTACTTGTTGTTTCATTGGAGGAACCTTCGTGTGAGATTCAGCTCTTGTTAGATTTGAAGATGTGAGTGGAGAATTGTTTAAGCATTGAAGTTCATTTAGCCATTGTGAGATCATGCAAAATGCAAAATGCAAAGAGACATGCAAAATGAAATGCAACCTACGACCTAGGACCTAGTCACTAATCACGTGTTGATTTGTTATCATCATTGAACTTTTAGGTAACTAGATAAATCAATACAATGCCCACTAGCTATGAAACCATAGACATATGAATATTGATTTTTATGTGCAAGAATCAATACAACACCCACTGGTCAACAACCATGGATATATGAATATTCATTTTATTTTCAGAATGTTGGATTAGATATAAGCGCCAAGGCATAAACGCCAGGATGACCTAAATATCATGTCCATTTTGATATAGCAATTTGTATAAGCATCAAAACATAAACATCATGATGACCTGAACACGCCTTGCATTACAAACACATCAAACAGCCAAGAGATTATTCTAAATCCAACGTGAATTACCCGTAGTGACCCTTTATCATTCACATCCTTAGGTAAGATCGTGTTTCATAGTAGGAGAAAGAACTCACTCAAAAAGACAATAGTTAGATCAAACTTCCTTGAATTTTCCAGGTATCAATGGTTGAGGTACGCATGGCCATCTAATTCGAGATAGAGGCTCTTACAGTCGAACACCATTTCAATCTAGAATTTCCAAAGTTGTTAGATTTTCACATACAAGAAGAAAACAAAGAAAAGATTATGCCCCCAATCATCACTCTCTAAATCCTATAAAGGACATCATCGAAGAGCTCGAAGGCACACAATATGAAAAAATCTCAATGCAAATCAGTAAGCATACAAGGAGATAAAAGCATGTAAAAAAGCATAGATTGTTTTTAGTTGAGTTTTGATGTTTGATTGTGTTATTGATGCAAAATCCTTTCTAGAGACAAGACTGACTGACTGACTCGTATGAAGCTTCAAAGGACTCTGACTAGATATGATACATCTAAGATATACTAGAGACCATAGGATATGACATTGATTGCCCCCAAGTGTTAAACATTGATAGGATACATACACTTGAGCTGATTGGTGTACAAATTGACTTACTTGAAAATTGGAAATGTAGAAACAAACCAAGAGATATGTACAAACTAAAGCAAAACTAAAAGTTGGAAAAGACCAAGATTGCACTGATAGATGGAGCATTTTGAAACAAGTGGTGCCCGTTTGCCAGGTTTTCACCATCTTGGCAGAGATTCTATTTTTGCTACCAAGGCACCTATTTCCAAGTTTTCACCAAGGCACTTTTTCTTTTTTTCTCATTTTTTTGTATTTTCCATTTTTCAATTTTTTTGAATTTTTTATATTTTTTTATTTTTTTGTGAATCATCAAGGCACCTATTGCTAGGTTTTCACCAAGATGTTCATTTTTTTAGGACTTTTTCCAATTTTTAAGATTTTTTTAGGACATTTTACCATAGACTGAATGCCGTAGGCATAGAATTTCTTAAGATGGAGAATGTTGATTGGTTCTTGGAGCTGTTCTCCTTCAGTCATTGAGAGTTGATAGGCACCAGAGCCAAAAGTAGTAGTGATTACAAAGGGACCCAGCCAGTTGGGTTCAAACTTCCCCTTGCGTTCTCGATGTGATTGATTTTTAGGATTTTCTCTCAAGACTAGATCACCAACTTGAAATTCTCTATGTCTAACTTTCTTGTTGTAGCCTCTAGACATTCTCTTCTGATATACTCTGAGATGATCATACACTACTTGTCTGCACTCATCTAGTAGTTCAAGTTCTTGCAACCTAGACACTCTATAGTCATCATCAATTACTAGACCATGCATTCTAATTCTTAGTGATGGGATTTCAACCTCAATAGGTAGTACCACTTTAGACTCATAAACTAAAGCAAAAGGTGTAGTCCCAGTAGGTGTTCTGATACTTGTTCTAATATTGGTTCTGATACTTGTTCTGATACTGGTTCCGGTACTTGTTCTTATACTTGTTCGGATACTTGGTATACTTGATAGCATCTTTTTCCATTGCAAACTCTCAAGAAAGATCATATCATGCAGTCCCAATGTCTAGCAAGGTGGAGAACAAGAGGGATTGGCAATTTGGTGGAAGAGATGGAAGACAAGAGAATGAAGGAGAATGAAGGGAAGAAATCCTCAAGGGAAAACTCCTCAAGAATACTCAAGCTAGGGAAAAATTATCATGTAAAGCACATTTAGACAAGCAATGAAAGGCCAGCATAGGATAAGTCACAAAAGCGTAATGCCAAAGAAGGAAAGGATGCAGTCCAAAGGAGTAGACATGTCAAGAGGCTTCATAGCATCGTGTTTTACTCTTTCTTTATTTTTTTATTAGATCAAGACCAAAGGGGAAAAGGATAGTGATAGGCAAAAATGAATGGAGGAAAATAAATATGAAGGCTAAACAGGAAGGGAATGCAAACAAGATCATCGTAAGATAGCTCACAAAATAGCCAAATGTTCGTGTATAGATCAACATTGTCAAGATCAAAGAGAGAAGATGAAATGGATGAAATATGTAGAAGAACTACGCATGATGCCTGATTGCCAAGTTTTCATCATGGTACTTATCCAAGGCACCACAAGGGAGTGGTTTTCACCATAGAATAAATTTATTTCTCTTTACTTTTGCTACCAAGGTGCCTATTTCCAGGTTTCCACCAAGGCACATTTTCAATTTTTTTTTTTTTTTTGGAAGAAGGCAAGCTTTTTAGATAATGCTCCATGAAAGGATAAATCATGATATGCTAAGAATTCAAAATGATATGCTCAAAGATGCTGATAAGGAAAGGGATATAGAAGATAAAAATAGAGGATAGGGTTTTTATGTAAAGCGAGTGAGGTTGGAAGATAGGAGGAATAGGCAAATGAAGAAAAAGGATAGAAGGTAGAAGGATAATGAATGGAAGGATTGTGAAAGGGTAAATGGAATGGAAGGAAAGATCAACATCAACACACACCTTCAAGGGTGGTGAGAGGGTGGAGGAAACGTGAATGAAGGAATATGGTGAATGGATAGAAGATGTTGTGGTTTAGGCACATGGAATGGAAGAATGTTTTTGGAAGGAGATGAAGTGGAAGCCTTTGGAAGCTTGAATGTCAATTTCACTTTTTGCTCAACACCAGACTCTTTCAAGAGAGACTTTGGAATCCATATAGCCATAGGCTTTTTATTTCCTTTTGATGTGTTATTTTATGATCGATTGCAAATGTAATGGCATTGTCATATTGTCTATGCTTTCCAAATGCATTGATCTCTTTGTACTTATACAAGACAATGATAAGAAGAGACATGTCCTTTTAAAGGGACATGTCTATTCATTAATCTTTATTAATTATTTAACTATATATAAATAATATCAATTATATGTATATATAAATATCAATTATATGTATATATCACAATATGATAATAATCCACTTATATAAATTATATGGATATATATATAGTAATTATAATACATATTATTATTATTACATATATATCGATGTATACTTGATAATTCAATAACAATGATTTTATCTGAACGAAGCTACATTCCTTAACACTCCCTCTTAGTTAGAGAAGATAAAATCAGTATATGTTTTACATTAACTCAATAATATCAATAATTGTGATCTGATTCAACATCACATGATGTCTATCACAATATGAGAAAATGGTGATCTGTTTCAACATCGTAGGATGTATATCACCTTCAGTAACCATGATTTCAACCTCACATGTTGCCTATCACTTTTAATAGTTATGATCTATTTCAGCATCCTCACGATGACTATCATAGTATGAAATTAATACACCACACAAGAATTCTTTATCATGATCTATTTCAGCCATCGCATGGTCTATCATGGTCAATAATTTTGATCTGTTTCAGCGTCACATGACAACTATCACAATATAAGTACCGGTGATCTATTTCAACATCACACAATGACTATCACCTTCAATATTTGTGATCTGTTTCAGCATCACATGATGCCTATCACAATAGTTACGTACCGGTGATCTGTTTCAGTGTCACATGACGACTATCACCTTCAATACTATGATCTATTTCAGCATCACATGATGACTATCACAGCATGAGATCATGGTCATTTTAAGGAACTCAATCCACCATGTAATAATTCATTTATCATGATCTGTTTCATCCATCACATGAGGTCTATCATGATAAAAGATAGTTATTGTAAGATTGTCACCTTTCAATAACATCAAAGAATACAAGTGATGATAATTGGAAGTCATCACCTCCAGATGATATACACAGGGCCCATATAGCATTAAATAATTCCATTAGTATAATAAACAATTATATCAAGTTTACCTCAAAGGTGTTTCACCTTCATTAGTGAACTCCCTCTCAATCACAAAATGACCAAGATTATCAAGAGTTGACTGAACAATATCATCTATCTTCTCCCTCTGAAGCTCAAGTTCATCAACCTCTTGACCTCCATTTAAATTCTCAGACTCCCTCTGAATGAAAATGTTTTTATGCTTTCCTCCTTATGTTTCAAATATTTCCTTTCACAAGGTGAGCCCATCACACCTGAATTTACTCTCATCCTTCAATCTAGACATTAAACATCTTCCATAAAACCTGTCACATAAATGAATTCATCATTTGACTCCAAGACTGTTCATTTCATGAAACCAAAAACCAATTCTTCAATATGGTTGCTGATAATAGGTAAATTTGATAAACATTAACCTTCCATAAAATCAATGTCAAATTAATCTGAAATGACTGTAAGGGTTTTAAGGTTTTGCAATGAAAGCCAAGTTGATTTGAAACAACTAGACTACAAAACAAACAACATGGGAACCACCTTGATAGAAATCTAACGCTCCTTCTCGTCAACCCAAGTGTCCGTGTACCTCATATGTTTCTCACTTTCAATAGCAAAAGTAGAAATGAGATGGGTCTTCTCGACCAGCATGTCCATGAACATGGTCTTCCTACGCTGAATGTGTCCCACTAGAGCAATATTTCTCACAAGCTTGGGGTTCAACATCAAGATGAGCAAGAGATTGGTGGAGACGTAAGTGGATGAGTCCTTCACACCCACCTTGAACTTAATGTTTCTGATGGGCTTGATTATGGGTTTCTCTAGCGGCTAAGCATCCTCGTCCATCAATAGGGTTTCCACGCCTTGGTCACACACTTCTTCCGTAGTGGGGTAATACTTCTTGTCCTCTGCAAGAACAATTTGCCCTTCCATGTCCATCTTCATATCCATATCAAAGTCATCCCCATTCTTGCTCTCAGGAGAGATAGCACTACCACGAGTGAGCCAGGCCTCCTCGCCATCACCCTCATGGCTGCCCTCTTCCTCATCCTCGCACTCCTGCATTCGCTCATCTTCTTCTCCATCAAACTCTTTGTCAAAGTCGATCTCTAGACCTATGTAGGTCCAAAATTTGTCATACAGGCTGTCGTCCATGGTAACTTCCCTGCTAATGCTCTCAGTGGGAGAGCAAGGAAGAGAAGTAGCTTATATGTTTTCAAAAATCCTTTCAGGACTCTCTGGATGTATCGAACCTTCATAGACACACAATCCCAGTAGTAGACACACTGTCTAGTTATCTATCATAATCTTTAGAATGTGTTTCAAATTCTTCCATACATTTGCAAACCTAGCTCTGATACCATGTTATTTTATGATCAATTGCAAATGTAATGGCATTGTCATATTGCCTATGTTTTCCAAATGCATTGATCTTTTTGTACTTATACAAGACAATGATAAGAAGAGACATGTCCTTTTAAAGGGA
Organism: Chamaecyparis obtusa; assembly: GCA_027943335.1. Taxonomy (NCBI): domain Eukaryota; kingdom Viridiplantae; phylum Streptophyta; class Pinopsida; order Cupressales; family Cupressaceae; genus Chamaecyparis; species Chamaecyparis obtusa. Next base: position 863,069 of record BSBK01000587.1, read on the forward strand.
CATGTCTATTCATTAATCTTTATTAATTATTTAACTATATATAAATAATATCAATTATATGTATATATAAATATCAATTATATGTATATATCACAATATGATAATAATCCACTTTTATAAATTATATGGATATATATATTAATTATAATACATATTATTATTATTACATATATATCGATGTGTACTTGATAATTCAATAAAAATGATTTTATCTGAACGAAGCTACATTCCTTAACATGATGATCTAGAGAGAATATCTTCAATGATGGATTTTGGAACCCATACTTGTCTTGTAGTTTTTTTCTTAGATATCTCTTTTGACTTTATGTTTCCATGTCTATTAGAGGAGACATGGTGATCTTCTTTTTTTGATGGATTCTTGTATTACTTCTTTTTCTTGTATTGAACATTCAAGTTACTTCCAAAGGACTTGGGACTTGTGGAAGAAGGAGGATATGACTGGTTTAGATGGGTGGATGGATGAAAAGGATTCAAGGGTATGCATCTATGTTGATCTTGAGGAAAGATGGGAGATGGAGGGATGTAAGGACCCAAGATGGATGGAAAATTAAGAGAGTTAGGAGGGGAAAGTGAAGGGACATAAGGACCCAAGATGGAAGGTAGACATGAAGCCCTTAGTAGTGGTGGAAGAGGTCCAAGGATGGATACAGAAGATGCAAAAGGATAATCAATAAGTTCATCAACATTTATATGACAACCAAGGACATCAACATCTTTAGAGTGAGCATTAGGATTTTCACTAGGATCGTGAACATCTTAAATATGAGCACCTTCTTTGATAGGATTGTTCAAAGCTTGCAAAGACTTAGGAAGAGTAGAAAGTGGAAATGAACATGGAGTGGTAGAATAATAAGATGGAAGACTCTGATCTTGACAAGGATCTTTAGATAGCATAAGCTCATAATTTTTCTCTTGATTTTCAATAGGCTTAACATTGGAAGTAACAACACCATTTTTACTAACCTTAATGGAAGTATTATCTTTGGAAAGTGCAAGTGTAGTAAGGTTATTTTGATTTTCAATAAGCTCAACAGTGTAAGTAGTAGCTTGATCTTGCTTAGGAGAAGAAAAACATGGTGGAATGCATGAGAAAGGGTGTGCAGGATCAAAAAGACCATGAAGCCGATCAGAGACATCGAGAAAAGGAGTGGATGACATGGAGGGTTCTTGATCTTGATCTTTCTTTATGTTCTTTTCTTCATCATTTTTAGAGTCCTCTTGACATGGAGCCACTTCTAAGGACAAGGAAGCATGTTGGGATTGTATGGATGACTTTGGAAGAGATGGTGGAGGACTAGCTGAAGTAGGGATTATAGCATATGAGGGCTTAGGCTCTTTAGGTTTATCATTATTGAAAGTATTTGAAGCCAAGTGAAGGTTAGCTTGAGTTTCTTTAAGAGGTAGCCCTGGAGGATAACTATAGGGAACCATATGAAAAGTATCAGGGCTTGTGTCGGATGAAGGTTCTGTGAAAGATTTGAAAGACTCGAAAGCTTTAGGAAATGTACGGGTATTGGAGGAAGTAGGGGATGGAAGGGAACCATCACAAGACAAAGGTCCAACATTAACATGATCTTGCTTGAGAGTGTAATCTTTATTTTCAGCCTGAGATTTCTTGGAGGAGAGATCCTTATAGTATTGACATTTATAATCAGCATGGTAAGCTTTCTCTTCCTCAAGTGAAATAGATGGATCATCTAGGTATTGTGCACAGAAATCATCAAAGTCTCTTTCAAAATTAGAATCATATGGATCACCATCACGATCTATCCAGTGTGACATCCCATTTCCAGTAAGTAGGAACACACGACAAGGAGGACTCTTAGGAACAGAGGTGTCATAGGTATCATTATATTGTCCATCATCATAGTCATCATAGTCTCCAAAGATGGATGTGTCACTCTCCGTGGAAGAGGTATCATAAGGATTATCACATTGCTCAAATTTTGTCTGGGGGCATGGTGACATGTACAAGTCTTTATCAAATGGAAAAGGGCATAGAGCTTCCATGGAGAACCTTTTCTTTCTTAAGTTTGTTAAGTTCAACTTGCATAGCATGCATCTATTTCATCATAGCGGTGATTAGAGCTTCTTCCTCATGTGTACTAATTCTTTGAGACATGTGTACAGATTCTCAATAGCTATTGCTCTATTCCTGACACGGTGATTTGTTCGACAGATTCTGGAACTAGGCTAAAAAAGCTAAGTATTTGGCAATTTTGAACATTTTTTGACAACTTTTCAAAATTTTCCCAAATGACACCCTGCAAACTCATACGATAGTGGGTATGCTATGAAACAATAGTTGAAAAGCTCACACGATAGTTGCTAATAGGATTTGACTTTTTTAATTTAACTGGTAGAAAGACTCGTACGACACTAGGTACTATATCAAATGATAGATGGGCAGTAATGAAACGACACTTGATAGAAACTCGTACAACTTTCTGACCTCCTAAGATACTTTTGACTCCAGAAAAAGATTTTTACTTCAGATTTTGCAAATTTTGAGTTTTCAGATTCGAATTGTTTGCAAATTGTACTGTCCAAATTTGAGGATTGTAACAGATTTGTTCATTTTTAGTAACCAGATAGATAAACAAGCATGCAAAATAGCAAGCAAGTGATTTCAAGCATGTCTGAAAACAATGAACAAGGGCAAAAGCAACCTTGCGCATGAACAATCAAGTGACTTATTCATTCTAATCCTCAGAAGCGCTAATTGTGTATGTTCCAAAATGTTTTGCAATGATGCACATATACCCTAGAAAATAAAAATTTGGCCTCACTAGGGTTTTTAGTAATGGTTTGACTCTGCAACTTTTATGATCCAAAGGGGTGAACTCTAATCCCGACGCACCATGGTTTTGACACAGTCTGAGAATTTAATCAATCAGGAGCTGCTAGGGAGATCTGACAACCCAACAATGAACCACACCCGTGAAGATTTCTTCCACAAGGACATTTATATAGCAGCTATCACTACCACAATGAAAATGGCTATTACCGCTTGAGGTTTCGTCAATGTAGTTTTCCTTGTGAAGGGAGTGTCTGCTACGGTTAACCCTCTCTAAAGGTGACTCACAATAGTATACCACAAGGGGACTTAGCTCCAGATCCAAGGGTTTGACACCTTTTCACTTTTAACCCAGACAAAGAAGGCAGATAAATCTGGCATGCTAAGATGAAGATTATCTCACCAAGGTCTATGATATCAACCCCATGTGATCTATCAACCCCTCCGAAGAGAGAATGTATCAATCAATAAGAGAAGATGCACATACCTAGAAGAATGTGAGACGCACTAAGTATCCTCCCTACCTACAAGGATTCCATCATCAAGAAGGATTTCACTAGGAATCCAATCTCTCAAGAATCACAAATAGTTTTCATAGGGCCTAATTACTATGTGAGCACAGATATATTTCTGAAAGTAAATCTACCAAAAGTACTCAAAAGTAGAAAGAGGAACACTTAATGCTTAAAATGAATATAAGGTGAGTCCACAAGGTGGAACAATTAACCCCTCACACAAGCTAAAAATGATTCCACAACTTAGAACACAAGTGAGTTCTAAAAAGCACAAAAGGGTTGCCTAGTGGAACAATTAACGCTCTCCTGTAGACCCCTCCCCTTTATGGCACTAAGATTGCAACCACGGGGTGGAATGAGGGGCCGGTGGATTAGCGAGTCCAATAACCCAAGATAGCAATCTAGATTAATCACAAGTATCTAAGACTGCTTAAATGAATACCTAAGGTGTCACAACCTAGTATCAATTATGTAAGTGTGTAAAACAAAAGCATGAAAAGAAGCACTCAAGCTAGACACACGAGATATTTATTTTGAAGTCCAAATAGAAATATTATCAGAACAAGTAGAATACCTAAGATCCTCATGATGCACTTAGTAGATATTTACTTGATTTTTATATTTGTTAAGCAATCCTGCGCAAGCAAGCAACAAACTCTCCGATAAGAAAACAAGCAAATAGCAAACAAGATATGCAACGTATCTTCAATTTATGAAAACCCGAGGGTTAGCTCTAAAAATTAATTATTATCAGCAATAATAACCAGAAATTAACCCAAATGACAACTCATATCATTCATTGAACCATGTAAAAAAAAATAAGTGCATACCCATCACAAAATTTTATTTTTTTTGCTGCATTTGACCTAGTCAACAAGATCTAATTTTTTTGATATGATTTTGGCTAAAAAAATAGAAATTTAGAATAGATATCCCAACTAAAAAATAGAGAGCTTTCCAAAAATGTAAAAATTTTAGAAAAATCTCTTCATTTGTGCCCTAGAGACCCATTTTACCAAAATAGACTAGTTTTTGTAAATTGACTATTTGAGCTATTATATTGCATCAAAATTTAAAATAAAAAGAATGTACCCCCTATAGAATTTAAAGAGCTTTCTGAAAATATAAAAAAATTTAAAACATATGCTGATTTGCATCAGATATTGATGTTTTCCATAATTTCAAGAAAAAATTATTAAAAATTCAAAACATATCAAAAAATTCTTAATTTTCTACTGTAGCTTCCCTAATATGTCTCCAACCTACAAAAAAAATTTTAGAGCAAAACTCCAAGCCATTTCAGAGATAAAATTAAATTTTTGAAACTTTAGGGTTTTAGCTCCCCAAAAAAATCAAAACTAGCATGTAAAGGTGGGTTGCCCCATGGTGGGTGCCAGAAATGTGTGTGTGAAAATTGTACTTGATCTATAGAAACAACACTTCAGTAAAACATTAGAGGTTAGTTGAAATCAAAATCATGCAATGAATTGAAAGCTAAACTAACCAGGCGATTTACTACCTTCTAATAGGTGCGAGTATGATGTTCTCAGATCATTATCGAGATCAGTGACCTTGACGACACCTAAATGAAGGATTTGAATGCAAAAGATGGATATGGAATATGAATGCAATTATTCTATATTTTTTTTTATTTTAGATGCAATAAGAATGATAAAAACTTGATATGAATCTATGATATGTAAAAACTGATATGCTATGATATGCTAAATGATCTAACAATAATATGCAATATGAAGCTAAAATGAATGTAAAAACAAGATTGATCTCACAACAATGTTGATTCGCAAGAAGCTTTGATTCTTCCAATTTCAATTCTCCAGCGTGATTATGCAATTCTTGTGGATTTGAGAGATGAATTATGAAGAGCTGAAGCCTTAATTTATAGAAATCCAGGGCTTTAGAGGTGCATGGAAAAAGCCATAAATCACTAAAATAAACTCAACTTGATTTTTGAGTTATTTTTAAATAAAGATAATTTAATTCACAAAAACATGCAAATCATGCAAAAATAGCTTTTTAACTCAAATTAGAAGTTTAGATCAACTTTAAAACTCAAAAATGATGTTGAGTTCCAAAAAGTCAATAACTTGCATTGATTTTTTTATTTGGAGTTTAACTTCTCTTTGATTGTGCACATGGATAATTATGAATTAATAAATAAATAAAGTGATTTATTGTCAACTTAACTGATTTTGAAAAATAAAACAATTGATTTATGGGTTAATCAATTATTTTTCAAACTTTTATTCAAAATTACAATATTAAAAATTGACAAAATGATTTAATTAATTAAATAAAATATTTAATCAATTAGTTGTAAGATTTTGGATTTATTGTCAAAATTAAATATCATAATTAGGAATAATGGATTTAAATTCAATTAAATAATTAAGTGGTAGTATTAAATCTAATTAATTAAATATTTAGAATATTTAATTAATCAAACTTTAGGATAAATAAGATTTATCGCCAAATAATCATTAAATTAAAGATAATTATGATGATTAGGAATATTACTAGGAATATTCCCCGATGCAAAATTTAAGATAATCAATTAGGATTCGATGATGTGCAGATGTGCCTTTGGTTAGGACTTCGATGTCGATTTCATTCGATGTGTCGATATAGAAGGTTAATGAACTTATAGCCCATTTTTGGGGTATTACATCTATCATTTATGTCAATGAGGGAGAGAACTGAATAGGAAAATGAAGCAAGATTTTATTGATGAAGAGGACTTGAAAGCATTTCCAAAGCAGCAGTATTGCAGAGTTGGATTTATGGAACTTGGATGTTTTTCATCTATGTTGCCATCAATGCCAATGGGGGAAATTGTTATGAATGAATGCTTAATATATCCTATGGAGGAGTATTAGTAGTCATTCTATAGCAGTTGTTGTTGCATTCATGACTGTGATTGTCATTAATGTCAACACAGTGATCTACTGAAGATTACTAGAGGAGTAGACAGTGTTTGAGTTAGCGCACTTGGGATATTGAAGATGAAGCTATGTGATATTGAGGACTTACTCTTTGATGTGTTATAAGATCATAGTTAAGAGCATAGATAGTAATTCTTTTATTCATGGAAGTTATGAGCATTTTGGTGGAAGCAGTATTCAGGCAATGTTCCTAACTAGCGGTTTGTGGAAATCAGATGATATCTCCTAATCAGGATGGAATCTTGTTATGCACAGTTAGAGAGAAGTTGAAGAAATTTTGATAGTGACATGGTTGACAGTGCAAGATCTGGGGTCGCACGAGTGAAGAATTATAGTGATTGGAAGCTGACAGTTTTGTGTCATTTTGATGTAACGTGTGGAAATTTTATTTTTTAATTTGTATGCCAACTCATTTGTAATTACTTGAGTGTGGTATATAATAAGGAATGTATTCCTTTTTGTAGTGTGTGATTGAAATGAAATTGTAGAATGAAGTGATGAATGTAAGTGAAATTGTGAAAGAGGATATGTGAAGTACTGAGATCTGGTATTGAGATCTGAAGGAGTGAGTGCGGTTTTGGCACAGTTAGAGAAGGAGTATTGGATTGTTGAGGTTAGTAATCTTATCATATTATTCTATTGAGTAATACAAAGGTCATTTGGACAGTGGGTTCAGTGATCTTACTCTGAAGTTGTTTGGGCAGTGGGTCCTTCTGTCTTCCATAACTCCTAATAGAGTTAGAATCTTTTAACAGGGATTCAAAATCTCCTAATAGGGATTCATATGTACTAAATGTATTTCATAAGACTCCTAATAGAGTCCATCCTTTCATAAGGAATATTCAAATTAGTGCATCTTTTGTGGGCATCATTCCCACAGGGGTTTACTCTTTGATCAAGAGGTTCCCTAGTTAACATATCTTGTGTTATTGTGTTATTGTGTTATTATGTATGAATATCTTTCTATGATTGTTGGTTATATTTCTTACATGGTTAAAATCTATTAATTTTGTTAAAGGTTATAATTATCTAATAACTGATTCACCCCCCCCCCCCCCCCCCTCTTAGTTATCTTGGTGGACTTTACTTTCTAATAGCATGTTCATCCAACTGCAATGGGGACTACGAAGGAGAATAAATATCCTGTTCTGGTCAAGATTCCTCCTATTTTTGCCTATTTGGAGAGGGCTCCTCTACCATTGGGTCACTCATAGATCTCTTTCCACTAGAAGTTGATGGGAGACTCTCATCTCTTTATTGAGCTGGGAGAAGGACATTATACCCCTTCCTTAACTAAATTGTATATGTTCCCCTGGGGGTCATCTTGGTGTATCCTAGTTGGCTCAAAATTATCCTCACTCTATCTGGATATGTTTTACTTACCACAACCTTCTTTTCATTGCCTGCTTGCATAATTCCTTCAAAATGCTCCATAAGGGCATCTATCTTTCTTGCCCATGGCTGAAAAGCTTTCAATGGGTCATAATCCTTATCAAAATTCTTGATGAAATCTATAGTCTTCTTGTAGATTATCCACTTCTCCTTTTTGATCTCTTGAGTTTGAAGATCAAACTCATTCCTAATTATATCTTTTGGGAAGTTAAATTGGTGTTCTCTAAGAGCACACCTTATCTTTTCCCTGAACATTCCAAAAATGAAACCCTCATTGTCTGCACATCTCACCACTATTGTAGCCATTCTATAGGGTTGCAAAACCTGATTTAGGTTCACCCATCCCTTTTTGACAATCATATAATGGTGGGCTATTGTAATATCTAGGAAAAAGGTTCCCCTTCCCTTCCCTATCAGAGTTGTCTCCTGTAAATCCCCAATCTACCTCAAAATTTTTGCATACCCTATCTTCAAAGGGACCTGGTAAGGCAATACATAAGGTGCCTTTTTGCATCCATATACTCTAAAAATTGAAGAAACTAGATATATGATTATATCACAAAATTTATGCACTGTGGTGATGTCCTTGCAATACTCCTTGGGCCTAATTAATCTTAACAACTCCCTTGGAATTCTATGATTCTCAAAAAATAACAAGGACCTGAGCCTTGAAGCAAAATTTCTATCAAAAACCAAGAAACTAGCATCTATCCTATCCCAAGATAACTCTGTGGTCCACAACTGGACTGGCAATGTCCATTATCCTACTGAAGAAATCTATTCCCTTCTATAAAAACATATGCATCACCATTGAATACCATCCAAAAGGCCTGCTTATCTTCATCTTTTTCACCCCCATTAATCCTTCATGGATTGGGTCTACACGGTAAGGGGAAAAATAAAAAATCAATGCTAGTTGTGGATGTAAAGACTATACTATCATAAACATATAGGGAATAGGCATGTGAGTAGCCTCATCTTGTCTAAAAATTAGAGTTAAGGACTTGTACACAGCTTGTGCTCTTAAATTGAAAAGGTCTTACTTGAAAGGCTCAGGTGTACTTGGACTAACCATACACATGGCTCCAACATGGCCAAAGAAATCTCTTCAAGGTCCTACCCTCAGATAGTCCCTTTGTGCTTCATAAATTTCATTAAATTCTTCAAAATCAATCTTCTCTAATCCAACAGAGGGGTCATTTAATGAAAAAACCTCTCCGAGTTCATCTTCTGTGATGCTTATCAAATATTTTCCATTTATATCTTTGACAAATCTGGTCATAGGGTCATAGCATTTAGCTATATGTATGAGAAGGTCAACATCCGTGAAGACTCCGGGCACAATGAGTTTCCCTATGTCAAACTGCCATATGTTACTGAGAGGAGCACATGAATTTCTCTGAGAGTATGCAGCTCTAAATAAAACTAGGCCATTGTAGTCCTTTCCTACCTTAGCATCCCTCATCCATAACCCTCTATCATACAATCCCTCATTTACAAAATCCCTAGGGTTCTTTGGAACCAATTCTTTCATCCTAGCTGCCCCATTTTTTGAATGTGAGAGCAACTACATTAAATCTTCAAAAAACCCCTATCCTTATACTCTATTTTTCCTAAGAGTTCTCTTTTGGGTGGGATTTTCAACTAGGGCTTTGAAAAGCATATAAATACCAGAATAAAAACCACATAGATAACACAAGATAGCAAAAACTGAGAAGACTTAACTATAGAAACTTTCCTTTAAAAAAAAATCAGTGTACTTTCAAGTTCAAATTTGCCTACCAGACGCTTGAGAAAAATCATTTTTAACGCTCGCAGAGAAAACCAATTTGCTTGTAGAGAAACCTGGAGGAGAAGTGTTTCTTCTAATGATTAAATCCGACTATGTAGTTGTTGCCAATCTATCACAGCCGACCCACAAGAAACTCATTAAGTTCACCACTACTGAAACTGGCAGCCACAACGTTCACAAGACGTGAAACAACATCAAAATTTAGATTTAAACGTGAACCATTGATCTTTTTCCTTTCCATCACATTGAATAGCTAATAGAAATGAAGCCATAAATTTTAACACTTTGCCCAACTTAGTTCTCGACCAATGAGAATATTTCAATTTTACCATGTGCAAAAACCCATAAATTACTTTAACTTTGATTGGCCTGGACATGTGTCAACCTGTCGCTATTTCACAAGCATAAAATCTGAGAACCTTTCAACTCTAATAATGCAACCACCATAGATCCTTTTAAGAACTAATAGGTCTTTACTATCCTTGAAAATCAATGACCCCACTTCGCAAGTGAACATGTGGAAGCATTTGAAAACTTCAGACCCACTGGCGACTGACATCATAAATGACACATGTCACTTCGCTGCATTTTCCCAAGTCAAAAAATTGTCAGGTATGTAAAGTTCAGGGAAAGTGATAACCGTTGATGAAGCTCCATTAGACGATCATCAATTTTCTATGAAGTTTGGCCCACTGTTACCTTTTCCAACCCTCTATGCAATAAAAAAAGACCACATCACAAAATTTGACAAGCAGACATACCTCCTTTTTATCGAGCATCATTCATACTAATAGATGCCACATCACATGCTAGCTTTAACCAATAAGGAACAAACACCTCATCATGACCTGGTGATTAAGGACCCACCTCGTAGTCTGAAATATGTGGAAAATCTAACGGTTGTCGCTAAAGTGCAAGCTTTAAGTACCGAGCAACTTCCTTCAGTGGTATAATGACAGCCACAAGATCTATTTGAGTTTTATCCTTCGAAAAGATACGAACCCACCCTATTATGTGACTATGGATAGATGTCAACCCAGGCAGTTGCCACAAAACCTGAAAAGTCAGGGCTCTGACATGGTAACCAAACATAATAACCTAGCCAAAATAACCCTGGACACAATAACCCTGCCATAATAACCCAAGGACACAATAACCCAGGGTCACAATAACCCATGGTCAAAATAACCTATGGTCAAAATAACCCATGGACAAAATAACCCATGGTCATTTTAGATCAAGTTAGTATGCTAAAAAAAGGGATTGTGAGGCACCATAGAGGATATTTAGGTCATTTTTAGACCATATATCCATTATATACCCCTAAAATAGCCTTAAAACATCTTTAATATGCTTAAATAAATTATAAAATGGTAAATAATTATAGAAATAAAGACATTTGTGGGAATAAGCTAAATAAGAGTTATTATGAAAATATATAAGTCAAAAGGCATTATGAAGAGGCATTAAGAGGATATATAAAGTGGTAGAATTAAGAGCTTAGAGAAGTAAAGGAAGGAAGAAGGGGAGAAGAATTAAGAGTGTGTAGAGTGATAAGAAAAAGAGAAATCAAAATTCATAAAAAAATATTTTTTTTTATATAATTTTTTAAACATTATATTAAATTTTTCTAGGGGTTTCTATAAAGTATACAAAAATAAATATACTTTTAGGGAATCAAGAAATTCTTCATAATTTTTAATATATATAATGCCTCTTCAATTTTTAACAAGTCAAAAAATAAGAAATTGCTCATTTTAAATGGTTACACATTTTTTCTTCATCGAGAAGGAGTCAATAAAATGATCTGGCATTGTGCAGAATATTTTACAAATAAATGTTCAAGTCAGTGCTATACTACAACACAAACTACTATTTTGAAGACATGTGGATTGGAAGACTAATTAGAAGAGGCAATAGACGATCACCCAAGTTTCCAATCATAATGTGGAACTACTATTTGGCTATTCAAGATGATCTTCCCAAAACCAATAATTCTATTGAGGGATGAAAAAGAAGATTTAGTGAATTGCTTCAATCATCGCATAGCTCAATTTGGAAATTCATCAAAGAAGTGAAAAAAGAATAGGGTCACCAAGAGAATAAAATAGAGAAATATATGGTTGGACACACTACACAACCAAGCAAGAAAAAATACCATGAAATAAAAGAAAGACTAAAAAGACTAGTTGATGGTTATGACAATAATGATATTTCAGATTATATAAGAGGCATTGCTCATAATTTGACACTTTAATTGAAAATTTGAATAAAATTTTTTTTATAAATATACTTGTAATTTATAAATTTTGTTTTCCTTTCTCTATAATCTTATGGGGTTACTTTTTCCATGGGTTATTTTGACTATGGGTTATTTTGGATTGGGTTATTATGACCCTAGGTTATTTTGTCCTTAGGTTATTATGGCCGGGTTATTTTGTCCAGGGTTATTTCAGCCGGGTTATTATGTCTTGTAATCCTCTGACATCGTCAGTCTTTTATAAAATCAGACGGCTATCGCTAAAGCACAAGATTTAATAGGTGGCCAACTTAGCTCAATGGTATCACAACAACTGTCGATGCAATCCACTCGTTAATGACAGCACAACCTTGAAAACAGGCCTACCTAGAGAGGTGTCACACAATCGCTATTTTCGCAAGTCAAAAAGTCTAACAACCGAGGGTCTTAAGAAAAAGCGACAACCACAAGATCTAAAATAATCTAATGGTCAAGAAATAAAATGGGAAAGGCTAAAGTTTTAAGAAAAAATTTATTAAAGAAAGTGACCCACTTAAAACCTAACCGCCAAACACATGAAACAGATAACCTTTTAAAGGGTTTGAAAAGCACATGCGTTACTTGCACTTTAGTGAACGGAAAAATAATGTTCAAAAATAACAAGATTCATGACAACTTAGGGTTTACAGCACCTTTCTTCTTGCTAGGTCAAAAAATAAGGGTTTATCAAAAAAATTTGAAGCTTGAGGGCCAAATTTCTAAACAGTACTAACAAATTGATTGACAAACTGCAACTAGACTTGAAGTCTACTAGACATTCACTGAGCATGGATGCAAGCTCCAGATCCATTCATTTAACAAGGTTACTTCATGCAAAAGGGAGATTAGTTGAGTTTATGGCTAATGGTGAGAGAATAAGAGCCAAACTAATCTCCATACAGACAATTTTAACACCTCATCTAGAGTTTATGCAGAAAGAATTGGTATCGGCAAAGGAATTAGTACTAAGAGATCATCATCTCTCTATTGCTGAGAGTTTGATTGATCTAGCTGTCTAGCTAGAAATCAAGATGTAGATTTTGGAGTCTGTAAGGTCAAGATGGGACAATGCCTTATCAATTATAACATAGCTCCACAAACCATTTTTGGATAAGTAATTTCTTACCCCTACACCCCAGCATCTTTAAGTGATAAAAACAAGGGGGAATGACATGAGTAATACAAGGAAATAGCAAGAGTAGTCATGATACAGTGAGCAATGTATATACAGTGAACAATATAGAAAGGTATGACATACTATTTTGTAATGTAAATATATACTCAGTGTATGTCAAAGAGTCATATATATGTGTGTGTGTGTGTACAATCTTTTGAAGACTAAGTCAAAGTCTTAGGGGGAGTACTCATCAAACTACTAAGTACTATTTTGTAATGTAAAAGTCATGACAAGGTATTTTTTCCACTAATGTCAAAGGGGGATATTGGTGATCCTTAAGTTTTGTTGTCTATTAGTGTTTAGCACTTAGTCATTTTCAAGGTAGTGTTGGTCGGTCATCACTACGACTGAGCCATCTAGTAAAGGTCCACTTATGTAAAAACTTGTATAGTTACTGAGCAGTAGTTACTACCAAGCAAGTTAGAGATCACTAAGTACTTCAATAGTCACCAAGAAGCTTATGCCAAGTTGTATAGAAGAGTCAGTGCTAAGCACCAGTATATGAAGAATAGTAAATGTTGAGCATCAGAGACTTCGTATGCCAAGCAAGCCATTTTTGACATATGTGTTTCTTCTGGCACAAACACCATGGTAAACTATTTTGGCCAACTTCTATGTAAGATTTAATGTTTGTTGAGGGAATCAAGGAGTTGATTATGCCTTATATTTCTAATCATTAATCCCTATGTAATTCATATAACCTATCATAAAAATAGAATGCTTAAGAGGCATAAGAAATGAATCTAGATCGTTGATCTTGATCTAGGAGGTTGATAAGATATTGATGTAAGATGAGATGTAAACCCTAAAATGATGTATGTATACAAGGAAGGAGATCTCATGTACACATAATACAGAAGTTTATTATCAGATGCAGAGATCATGTAGAGTGATCGAGCAAAGGAGTGCAGGACATAACAGAGCTACATTTGATTTTGGAGAACAAACAAGTATTGGAAGGAGAAGATTTGTTATCAATATTTTCATTGCAAACAAAAGGATCAAGTACTGATACATTTTAGTAGGTGAATTGAGGTAAATATCTTAACAGAGTAGCCCTAACAGGCTTTCATAAATATCTTAACTGAGTGCTTACTTAGTTGTAAGTTTCAAATAATTTAATCAAGGTAGATTGTATAAGTATGTAAGCTCTTAAGAAAGCTATACCCCTCACAAGGTAGATCATCTGAAGTCATCAAACATTGTAGCTCTAACACGATAAATTTATTCTGCAGTAGTGAAGATTTGTGGGTTTCATCCCCACCCCAGTTTTACCTTTCAAGGGTTTCCGGGTAACCAAAATTTATGTGTTATGTGTTTCATTTGAAGGATGAAGTTAGAATGTTAGATCTATTTCAGTATTGAAATTCATGTTTATGATATGCATGTGGAATTATTTTAAAGAAGTAAATTAGTGGAGATATCGGATTCACACCCCCCCCCCTCAGTATCTCATTTTCCCATATTAGATTTCCAACATTAATTATCTTGATTAATATGTAATCTCACCCAGTTTATTTTAATTATGCTTTCACTTGATTAAAACTCCATGATGGGTTACCCTGGACTGACCACTTTGGGCCCCAACTCCCATTGTGGTCCACACTCCCAAAAATTCTCCTAGAAAACCCTCCCCTATGCTTCAAATAGAAAACCAAAAGAGAGAAACAAACCAAATAACAATAAATAAAAACCTAAATGTTCAAGAAATCACAAAACAAAGTTTGGAGGATAGGAACTCAATAACATCAATGGGATCCACAATGCCATTATAACAAAGAGGACAACAAAACCAATATCATGTACACATCATAATGAAAGTCTCATAGGAACGAGCTACCAAGTTCCAAATATATCCATAATCCAAATAAATCATAACTAAAGCATAATTCCTCTTTAGGATCCATTCCATCAAATTAGATACATAATATCTCCATGAGATCCATTAAATGAATATTGGGGCTCCAAGGCTCCAGTAAACCATAATACAATAAAAACATTCAAGCACCAAATAAAAGAGTAGATTAAGAGAACCACATTCATCAACAAGTCAACAATAAAATGATTCCAACAATAAGATGTGACGAAACATACTAGGACCCTTGTGCAACCTCTATTATGAAATTAGGCCCATAAAAATCCTACAATAAACTCATTAAACCCTTAGGAAAAATCAATGCTTTAGAAAACATTAACTTCAATGTAACATAACAAGCCTGGAAAAATGAATACCCCAAATGCATTTAGTATAATGAAAGAGTCAGAAAATCCACCATCATAAGAAGAACATCAAAAGTCATCACTCTAAATGTATATCTTATGATCTTATAGAGGCATACAAAAATATAACAAATATGAAGATAATATTAATGTCACAACCTTATAATCATATCTCATCATCTATAACATTATGGATCCATTAAAGAAATATAGGAAAAACTAACCTCCAAGGAGTTTTGATAGCATTACTAAGCCCCCAAACACCAATGAATAAAATATTAGGTAATTTCAACAACTTATAAACCAATGAACATAAACCATAATATCCACTCTTAACCTCAAGCATCCCAAACTAGAATGTGATGAATACATAGTTATATGTTTAATATAACAAGATTTACATGTATATTGGACAACCACTTATAATGAAAACCTAATCCTAAAGATAAACTTGTAAACATTCACTATTCATTCCAACATTGAAATACTACCATTATCACAAAACATACATAAGAATAATTTATATGTAGCACAAAATGAAACCAAATTACCAATGCATTATAATACTATTTAATTTATCATTTAAAATATAAATCAAAAGGATAAATGTAATACTTATAGACACCATGTTTTGGATCATACCCACACTTCAAAATAAGGCCATTTAATAAAATGGTTCAAATTAACAACTTTATAAAAATATACTTCTAGAACAAGAATATACCTCTTCAAAGAGTATATGATTATGAGAGTAATCGATATTTAACCATCCAAACTAGAAGATATAAATAAGATGATACTTATAAATATATCTTGTCTTTTATTAAGTAAAACAAGTTTTACAGGGTGCATGAAACCCACAACATAGTTTAAAAGAAATAAAAATGAGATCCTTGCAGAGCTAAAGATTTAGAAAACCAAGGGACAGGCCACTGAAAGGCCAAACAAGAAACAACCACTAAAAAGGAAAGACAAAATAGAGCAAAAAGAGACAGGCACTGGAAGTCAAGTTATGCCAAGCTCCTAAGCATGACAGTAGCATTGCATTTGAGAGCCTCCATCAACTTTGTTGCCTCTTTAACTTTCTGAATGTCTTGGGGTCTATGGGAGCCTTCATTCTCCCTATTTTTCTTTCTTCTGGCTCTAGTTATTTTTCCTGGAACCTCGTTGGGATTCTCCTTCTCTTCCTCCATAGTCCTCTGATCAACCTTGTTATCCATCTTTTCTTCTATTTTGCTGATTAGCAACTTTATGTGGTTGTTGGACGCTTTTAGAATGTTAAAGTTTTGCTCGGCAATGCCCTTTAGGGTGTCCTCTAGATTGATCATTTTAGATTCCAAGTGCTCTACCCTAGCCTCCAGGCTTTGCTTTCGCTCAGTGGTCTTGTGATCCTTGTCATCAGTACTCTGAATTTTTTCTTTGAAGTCTTCAATTTCATGGAAGAGCCATTTGAAGGACTTGTACTGATCAAGCATGCTATTCTTAGTGTTTTTGAGGAAATCCATCTATGTTTCCCTGGCCTTATCGCCAAGAACCACCAGAGCGGGGTCAATCAGATCCTCCTTATGGATTTTTCCTTCAGTGTCCTCCAGAATTTTAGGGTAAACGACCACCCTTATGATCCCCATGCACATTGTATTGATTGTGAAGTTCCTCCAAACCTTTTTACCTTTTTTGGAATCTTGACTTTGATATTCCCCTCTAGAATTATCTTTTGAGGTCTCTAGCATAATGGGAGACTAGGTAGAGGGGTTACCCAGTTCATCTTTGCGGTCCTCAGAAATGGGGTATTGAGCCTCATTTTTGGTACCAAACAGGGGCTGAGGAGGAGGGGAGTTATCATCACTGATCATGAGATCAACAAAGAGGCGACCCGAGCAATCCCTCATAGTGTTGAGGTTTTCCCCTTTGACCTGATCCGACATTTTTGTGGCTTCCTTGTTTGGGTTTCCCTCATCATCATCTGTATTCATGTCTTCCTCATTGTTGTTGTACTCCTCATCCGATTTTATCTCCTTTTTGTCCTACTTTTTTGGGGATTTTTTATTTTGACCTAGCTCAAGGGTCTCTTCTTGGATGAGGACTCCTTTTTCAAATTTTTATGCTCTTGTTCCTCACTATCCATAGAGAGATTACCCTCACTATTGCCTGATGGGATGTAGGCTGACCCAAAATCTTCACTCTTAGCTTTATTATCCACAATTTCCTTACCCAGACTTTGGGCTTTGAAGAAATCGTAAATCAAGAGTAACAAGCCTTCATGCAGGGCAGGGTTAGCTATGTTCTTCTCTCTAAAGCCATTAATATTCTCATTTATGGATGAATAGAGATAAAACCGGATGGAAATCTTTTTTATGTGCCTAAAGTGATTCAACAAGACAAAGTGGTAGGTGCGAATTCTATCAAAAAATAAATATATCTTTTTATTCCTATTATATTTTAACTAACATGTAAAGCTTAAACATGGAAATCAACATTAATGATCTCTAAAATGTGGAACCTCTATGATCTATCTATTGATATGCAGTACAATTATAAACCGATAATATATTGAGATAAATATAATACCACAATTATATAATACCATATTTAAATGTTGATTTCACCTTAAAATTTTAATGAACCTAAATGTTAACCACATCTTAAACCATACTTTAAAATTGCATTACATTATTTTGTTCAGTACATTCATTATATGTCTACCATGTTAGATTTATTTTCAAAATATTTTAAGAAAACACAAAACAAAGACATCTACAAATATCATTAATCAACTTCTCTCTCTCTCTATGACATACACACATGCGCGAGATCGACATTGATAAACTAAGTTAATCATTACTTAATGAATTCTATAAAATGTATGATTTCTAATCAACTACATGAAATAGAGCTATGTAAATAATTTATAATTAATAAACAAGAATCTAAAAGAGTAATTAATTAAAAACTAATAAGTTGCTTTTTGAAAAGTTAAAAACTAATCTTCTCTCGGTGTACTATTTAAAGGGATGAGAATTATTCCATTACTCTAAAGAAAACAAACAAGCTTTAGAATCTTAAAAGAATGAGAGAATTGATTCCTTAAAGCTTTTTTTGAGGATGTAGGAGTCTTAACAAAACATATAAATTATGATTCTTACAAAAATTTCAAACTTTCCAAGTTTGTGTGTTCACATCGAAACAAGAAGACTTTAATAATAAAATCTACATGCTCAACACCCAAGACAAGACTAATATCACTAGATCTCACGTTTATCTAAGACAAATCAAAGTAAAAAAGAATTACCATAAATCTACTATATATTACTAAAGAAACAATAATGGTAACATTAAGAAAGATGCATCAATAACAATTAGAAGGTCAAACAAAGAGAGGAGATAGATGGGACTCATGCCCTATACATAGTCTATGCTCAATGCCCAAAATTGTAAAGACTGGGATTCTCAAAAGAGCTAAAAATGTGCAAACCTGAACAAATAAGTAATTCAAAGTCGATTCCAACAATAGACAAGTCAACTTAAATTTCTCATCCATTCATAATGATAAGTAAATTGGTTTGACAAACTTGTCAAATAGAAATAATCAATGAACATGTCTAATTATACAAGTAAAATTTGTCGACCATATTATCGATCACACTAAGTTTATCCATAATACAATGATAAGTATCCAATACAATAAATATGTTGACCTACTTGTCGTGCGCTGATTACATCATGATAGTACAACATTTATCAAATGATATACATCAAAATAAAAGACCATGAAGATCAAACATGAAACATAATACAAAGATGCCATCACACAACTATCCATCTACAAATCCCTATCTTCTAATCTATTGAGTGCCGATCCATCTACTATCTTGAGATGGGAGTTTGGATCAAGTTATTTTTCCATCCAACCACGGAGTGGTTAGATCCCCCGAGGCTCATCCTAAAATGAAGAGTGCGCTAATCCTGCCCAAGAAGCCTAGCAACCTGGAAATGGTGGATTGGATGGATCTAGAAAAGCTGTGAAACTGACTACATTACATATATGTCTAAGTAAAACTAATCAAAAATGTGGCAGAGAGATGAAAAAATAACCAGCATCTTTAAGAAAACATATGCAGAAATAGCCTTGGCCAAAGCATAAAAATACTAGACTTCTACTGGTAGATAGAAAGAAAAGAACATCATTTTCTACCCTTCTCTCATTTTTCCACATTCAACATCCTTCAAATAATAATTTAAAAGAACACTTGAAAATCCAAAAAAAGAAACAATCAATAGGAGTGTAAAGACTTAAGAATTCAATAAAGAAATCAAAATTCACTCGTCAGACTATGAATCATTGCAATGTCTACATCTAACTTGCAGATTAAATCTCCTCTGAATATAACACCAAACACACCATCTTTATATTACATTGAAGATAGAAGGATTGAAGTTAGAAAGGAAACTTGAGCTCATATCCTCCTTTCCTATTTAAAATAACGCAACCGTATTACCACATAACTATATTCCATATTCCCAAAAAGGAAACACAAATGCTCATTACAATATTCCAAAATTACTTAAAGCTAAGTACAAATTTCATTTCTCTAAGACACATTTTTTACACCCTGTTAAAGAGAAATATAGTTAAAAGCATGCATTCTACAGTCATCATACACAACCAGTTTCCAAAGAGAAACTACATTTGTAACATGCATATTTTAAAATCACCATCTGTCTTAAATGTATCTATTCATAGTCGACGTGTTTTTAAAAAAAAATAGTTCAAAGACTAGACGTGCCCGATAAAATAAAACTCCATTTGGGAAATATTTTACTCATCCATAAGCAGTCAAGATAATGAAAAATGCCTCCTAAAATATCAACAACAGGAGTTCCATGCTAAGGAGTAAATATACACAAAATCAAATGTGTTATAAATCATGTTCTAAGAATCCCCATTGAGCCAAGCATTAAAGAAACCACACATAGGATAGACAGAATATATATCACAACATGTGTACTTCCGAACATATACATCAACACACACTCGCAAATAATTTTAAGAAAAAGAGGGATGGCTGCCAAATTGTGCCCCCAATCTATGCCTTCATAGTAATCAATTATCCCTCACCTCTTTCCACCTCTTCTCCATGCCAATGAAAACTGATTGTTGTAGCCCTTTATTAAATTCTTCACTACCTCTTTTATATGGGTTGGCCTATTTACTTACTTATATACTAGTAATAAAAATTTCCCTTTTTTGAAACAAAATAAAAACTTTAAATTCAATTAATCAACAAAAGATATGTCTAACTTATCATATGAAAAAACTTAATATGTACACTTTTTTTATTAAAACACCAAATTTCCTTTATGAAGTCTAATCAAAACATATATTTTAATTTCAAAATCTAAAAAGTGAATTATGCAATTCATGAAAAGTAGTAATTACATTATTTGTTTTAAAATTTCACATTTATTTTCATAAAATAGACAGTTACAAAAGTTCTAATTTAACATATAATGCATATATTTTTTTCTACATGGTGTGTGCAACCAGATCTTTCGATCTAACCACTATTGAGGAGCTAACCTCCTCTACCTTAACCACACTCTTGCCTTCATCCGATAATTCACCTCAAACTACTATTTTTTTCATCAATACATTAGTCCAAAAAAATCATAATCAAATAGAATCACATCGCTTCCAATCTCTATTTACATCATATTCATCATATTTTTGCATATAAAAGATGACAAAAATACCATAATAATACCACATCTTACCATTACTAAGTGTGGAATCATCAAAATGTAACATCAAAACATAGCATCATCATAGCATAAGATTGGTATAAGGTCATCAAAAGTCAAAAGTATCTAGAAAATTTAACGACTAACATCTCTAACATAATGACTGAACGCATATCGACACAAGTCTCAGTCGAATCGACTAAGTCAACCAAAGTCCACGTATACATGAAAGTCGTAAGAAATAGAGATCTAATAGGTTGATTTGTGACATCCCTCCACACTAGGAAGATACATCGACCCAATGTCTTATGAAATCATAATAAAATGTTCATGTCGCACACAAAACATAACCATAGCTGAAATAACAAATAAAATGTCTATACAAATGAATGAGGAAAATATATATGCATTTCCTTTGCATCCTCCCAAGTGGCGCTGTTAATAGAGAATTGGTCCCACTAGACCTTAGACTACAAAAAATCTTTGTCGTGCATACCTAAATGGTATGTTGATCAACAAGGCGGGTAGGTTCCACTAGCACCACCTCTCAATCCTGAACCTGAAATGCACATCAAATCTAAGATGTGAGATGTATTTGGATGATAGGGCTTAAGTAAAGAAACATGAAACATATTATGGATTCAGGATAGAATTGGTGGTAGAGAAAGTTGATATACAACTGGGTGCAAGTTTTGAAGACTTTCCAAAAGAAATTGAGCTTTTGTGAGGTCTCACATATAAAAACACCTTGTCCCCTTCTTGGAACTCTCTAAAAGTGCAGTTCTTATCCGCATAACTCTTTTTTCGATCAGTGGCTTCCTTCAACCAACTATAGATCAGATTCATTCATTCCTCCATCTCTCTCAACATATCAGGACCAATTATTATCATGTCCTCAATTCTATCCCAACTAATAGGAGTGTGGCACTTACACCCATACAATGCCTCAAATGGCGTCATACCCAAAGAAGCATGGTAAGAGTTGTTATATGAAAACTCTACCAAGGGAAGGTACTCTTCCCACAGGTAATGTTGATCTATGTAGTACATTCAATATAAATCCTCTAACACCTGATTTATTCTCTCTATTTTCTCATCCATTTGAGGGTGATAGGTTGTGCTAAAGTTGAATTGTGTACCCAAGGAAGAATTCAAGGTTTTTGAAAACCTTGATGTCATTCTTGTATCTCTCTTAAATATAATAGTCTCTGGCACACCATGCAATCTTAAAAATTTCTTGCACAAATTTCTTGTCTAATGCCAATGATCCATCTCTCAAACTTCCTAGAATAAAGTGAGCTACTTTGGTTAGTTTATCAACTACAACCAAAATAACATCATGCCTATGTTGTGTCATGGTTAAACCCTAGATAAAAACCATACCGATGACTTTCCATTCGTATATCAGAATATCATGTGGGTATAGTAGTTCATCTGGGTGGACTTTCTCAGCCTTGACTTGCTGGCATTCTAAACACTAGGCTATATAAGTTGTCACATCACACTTAATCCATGATAAAAAGTACAGTGGCCTCAAATTGGAAATCATTTTTTTACCCCAAGGTGACCTAAAAATGGAGTGTAATGCATCTCCTCTAGTACTAACTTCCTCAACCCTTCTTGGTAGGGAATATAATTCTATCCTGGTATATATCATAATATCCATCGTCATTAAAAGTGTATCCATCAAAAAGGTGATAAGATAGATCAATGTATAAGGCTGATTTGACCTTCTCATAATGGTCATCACCTAGAAGATTTTGTAACATGTGCTTTCTTAGATGTGTCCTAGAAGTATAGAGAGTAGAAATGTGCTCCTTCTTATAAAAAGATCTGTCACTGTATTCTATTTTCCCTTAATATACTCAATACCAAAATCATAATCGCTCAGAAACTCTAACCTTCATTTTTGCCTGGAATTGAGGTTAGGTTGTCTGAAGATATACCTCAGTCCCATGTGATCTATTTTCAACTCAAAAGTCTTACCCAATAAGTAATGTATCCACATCAATAAAACATGGACAATCACAACCAACTTTAAATCATGTGGTGCATAGTTTATCTCATATTGTTTCAACTTCCATGATTCATAAGCCACTACTTTTCCATCCTACATTAGTACACATACAAGACCTTCACCTAAACAACTTATAATCACTTTGAACTTTCCATTTGGATCTTCTATGATCGAGATAGGAGCATATGTAAGTTTTTGTTTCAATAACTGAAAATCTCTCTCACATTCCTCTATCCACTCATATATTTTTGCTTTTCTAGGAAGGGATATAATAGGTGTTTTAATTTTGGATAATCCCTCCACAAATTTCCTGTAATAACCAGCAAATCCCATCAAGCTTCTGACTATGCTCACATTTTGTGGAGCTGGCCATTCAAGAATATCTTTAATTTAGTAGGATCTATTGGAGTTGATGAGTAAACAACCCACAGCTCCCATGAACACATGCATCCAAACATTTATCATAGAAAGAGAGAGAAGCAAGAAGCTAGAGAGACCTGAACGCATTGATCCACGAGAGAAGAGAAATCATTGATACATGCAAAAATAAAAGTTGCAATTCAATAATAATCTTTGTTACAATCTGTTCTCAAAAGTTATGAAAATAAGAGGAGATCAATCCTTATAAAAGGAGATTAGAAACCCTAAAATGGTAAAACCTAGATTGCACAATAATAATTAATAAATCTAATTTAATTATTATATGCCTAAAGTTTAGCTTAAGCAGAAAGAGATAATAAGTGACTTAGTAATTAAATAAAAAATTATTTAATTAATAAGCAACCACTTTATTACTCTAACATCCCCTTAAGATGAACTTTTGGAGAAGCTAAAAACCTAGAAAGAACTATTGAAAGCAAATGGGTCCCGGCAACAAAAGGCTTGATCAAGTACCCAAGTACAAAAGAGAGTCTCTATAAAAGAGGAGAAATAGAGAAACCACATGGTAAAAACTCTAATCGAAAAGGAGACAAAGACTAGTTTGAAGGACTCAAGAAGCCTCCAAAACTAGGAATTTTCCAAAAAATAGGAACAAGGATGAACATGTACATCACTGAAGAAAGAAGCTACAAACTCTATCAAGAAGTAACTATTGATTTGAAGATCCTCCACTAAAATATGACCAAATAGAGACTTCAGACTATAATTTTCATGAGTACCCTCAAATGACACTACTCAAATCAGGAGGCAAAAAAGGCAAACAACTAAAGTCAAAGATATAAAATACTGTGATCTACACGAGAGCCCTCAAATGATACTACTTGAATCAGGAGGCAAACAAAGGAAAACACCAAAACTCGAAGATATAGATGGCATAAAAATACTGAAAGTCTAAAGAGATGATCAATCAAAGCTAGAAGAGCTCTTCCAAAAATAGGAAAGAAAAGAGTGTTGTGAAGGCTGGCAGAGACTGTGCGGTTAGTCGCGACGGTCACACCAGCAGTGACCGTGAAGGAAATCATGATGGTTCCACTAGTGGGCCACTAGCGAGACACTAGAGGTTCTTGCTAGAAGTTCCACTGGTGGGGTTGCTAGCTATTCTACTCGCTAAAAAAGTTGCCTCAGATTGTGTGTCCAAGCTGTATAGCCTGGCACACAAAAAAAATTTGTCTCCCTGCAATGTTATCCAAATTGGGTAAATTTTACATCAAAATAGGGGTTCTTGGATGCTACAAATTCAATGATGAGGTCAATTTGAGCCCAAAGTGCTCCAAAAATTAGTGATTGCCTTGGGATCCATGTCGAGCTCGATTGCAAAAAAAAATTTCCATAAATTCCAACTTTATCCAAAATGGACAAACTTTATATGGATTTAGGGGTTTTTGGGTGCTCTGAATGCAATGGTGAGGTTTGTTTGAGCCCAAGATGACCAAAAAAAGGGGTCCACCATATCCAACAAAAAACCCTCTAAAAATGCAGATCTGACAAACACGACCAAATCTCTCAAGATGAGGACAGGGGCAAACAGATATAAAGCTCTAATACCATATTAGATTTCATGATTAAAAAACTCATAGCTCCCAAGAACACCTGCATGCAAACACCTATCACAGAAAGAGAGAGAAGCAAGAAGCTAGAGAGGCCTGAATGCATTAATCCACGAGAGAGGAGAAATTATTGATCTACAAAAATAAAAGTTGCAATTCAATAATAATTTTTGTTACAATCTATTCTCAAAAGTTATCAAAACAAGAGGAGATACATCCTTATAAAAGGAGATATGAAACCCTAAAAGGGTAAAACCTAGGTTGCACAATAATAATTTTAATAAAACAATTAATTATTATATGCCTAAATTTTAGCTTAAGAAGAAAGAGATAATAAGTGACTTAGTAATTAAATCAAAGATAATTTAATTAACAAGAAAATACTTTATTACTCTAATAGGATCTATTATAATTCTATTTGCCGAGATGATGTGACTTGGAAGTAGTATATCTCTTTATGATAGAAATAACACTTCAATAGCTTACCATAAAGTTCAATGTCTCTTAGATGTTGTAAGACTATGCATAAATATTATTCATGTTCAGCTATATTCTTAGAATAAATTAGTATGTCGTCAATAAATATCTCGACAAATTTATCCAGACATTTCGTGAAAACACTATTCATCAAATTTGAACATAAAATTTTTAGGAGAATTTGTCAAACCAAAAGGTAGGACAAAAAATTCATAGTGCCCATACCATTTCCTAAATGTAGTTTTAGCTATGGTGTCTTCTTTGATCTAGAGCTAATGAAATCCAAATATCAAGTTAATCTTAGAAAACATATTGCTCCCTTCATCTGATCAAATAATGCATCTATCTGAGAGAGAGGGTATCTATTTTTAGCATTATTTAATCAATGCACAATTGTAAGGTACCATCTTTCTTCTTCATTAAGATTACCAGGGCTCCCCATGGTGATACACTAGGACGTATGAACCCTTTATCCAAAATTTATTATAGTTACACCTCTAATTCATACATCTCTATGGTACTCATTTGGTATGGAGCCTTAGATTGTGGCTCGGTTCCAAAAATCAAATCAATAGAGAAATCAAACTCCCTCTTCAAAGGTAATTTAGGTAATTCCTCCATAAAGAGGTCTTGGAACTCCTATAAAATAGGATAATCATCCAAATAGGGAGGATTTTTATCAAGATCCTTAACATGTACTACATTAAACATACACTCCTTCATTTTAGCCTTTTTCAATTGCATAGTAGAAATATGTCCAATCTCAATGGACCTTATCACACCCTTAACTACTGCAGGTTTCCCTGTATCATCAAGGCATTCAATAGATTTTTCTTTTTAGTTTACAATTGTCTTCTGCTCAATTACCCAGTTGATTCCCAAAATGTCATATCATAGGATCCCAAAGGGGCTACATAAATGTTTACTTGTGTTTTAAAAACTTAGAGTTCCAACTCACTATAAGATAAACAACGCTCCACCCTAAGCTCTTTTATATTTCCATATTCTACTATCCATGGTTTAGACATATATCCTACTCTAACTAGTAAATGCAATACAACTCTAGGATCTACAAAATATTCAGTAGCTCCAATATCTATTAGAATGGAAATATTATGACCAAAAAGCTTACCAGCCAACTAAATAAGGGTAGCTTAGAAATAAGCTTTCCTGTGATAAACAGCTGCATGAATCTGGTGTTGTACCTATGGACATTTCCCATCTTTGTAGGTTATACGTTGACGAAATGAGCTATCATAATGTTCACCTCCACATACAATACAACCATCTTCGGTTCCATGTCTTCCCTCAGGCATGTTCCCCCTATTGTCATTCATGTTGTTACCATTCTTATTG
The DNA here is from genome assembly GCA_027943335.1 of Chamaecyparis obtusa. Taxonomy (NCBI): domain Eukaryota; kingdom Viridiplantae; phylum Streptophyta; class Pinopsida; order Cupressales; family Cupressaceae; genus Chamaecyparis; species Chamaecyparis obtusa. Next base: position 889,801 of record BSBK01000587.1, read on the forward strand.
TCACGCTTGTTTTGGTTCTAAGTGTAACTATTCAAGTTCCTTTCGGATTTCCCTTGACCTTTTCATTTCATGTTTTGAAATTTTTTCATCCACCATCTTTTTGTTTATTACCCTAAAATTCCCTCGTAAAACCTTGAGAAGTATTAGGTCTTTGGTTTGTTCTCACTGTAGGCATATGTTGTATTTTTTGTTCTTGTCTTAGGGCCTTCCTAAAAGAAAAATCCATCATTTCAGGTTCATCCATATCAACTTCTAAGTTCCTATTTTAGGACACAACCCTATAATAAACTTATAAGTTCTAAATCACTCATCCTATTGGTATTGAGGAACATACTTTACCAAGTGACAGAACCTCTCATTATACTATGTAAAAGTCAAGATATCCTTAATTAGGTTCTGAAAATCATCCACCTTCTGGTTAAAATATAAATATGGTAACCACCTCTTGTAGAAAAGTTTCAAGAATTCCTCCAATGAAATCTCTCTAGGTTGCATTCTTGTATCTTCCATTTCGTTATCCTACCATGTGGTGGCTTCACCAATCAATTGAAAAGCACCCCACATAGCTCTAGATTCATCCAAAATATTGTGAATATGAAAGTATTTCTCCATGAAAATAATCCATGCTCTGCATCATCACCATTGGTCTTACCATTAAAGTTAGGAGGAGCGACCTTCTTGAGGTCTTTGCTAAGATCTTCTACAATTCTGCCTCTATTATTGGCTACTTTTACAACCTGATATTGATTAGCTTCTCTTTTCAAATGTTCTTTATTCCTCCAATTTCCTTTGAGCCTCTAGTCTTAGATCCTCTTCTTATTTCCTCTGAGCTTCTAATGTCATACCCTCTTCCCTCTTCCTCCATTCTTCTTCATTTTGATAGTTCTCATTTTGCCTACCCCTGAAATCATGCTCAAGATTATCTATATACGATCACCTTGCTATTGCAAAAGGTTTTCTTGTTGAGTCCAGAGGGCTAAGAAATGATATAGCTAGCCTATATTTTGGCTCATCATTATTACTAGATCCAAACCTATTATTATTATTTTTCATCATAGTGAGTGATTAAATCCTATACCAAGCATAATTATGCAACTTTAGCAATAGTAGACCAAGGCCATAGATTTTAAACATAGCTTTGATACCATGTGTAAAGAATAGGATTCTCACAAGAATGCCACATAAGTAAAGAGATAAACTACGCAAAGTCAAACAAACAATTCAAATTTGAATCAACCAACAAACAAATCAACTTAAATTTCACATCCATTCATAATGCTAAGTACAATGCTTTGACCAGATTTTTGAATGGAAATAAGAAATGAACATGTCTAATTAAAGAACCAAAAGGTATCGATCATACTAAGTCTATCTATAATACAATGATAAGTATCCAACATAATAAATATGTCAACCTACCTTTTGTGCACCGGTTACATCATGATAGTAAAATATTTATCAAAAGATATACATCAAAATACAAGACCATGAAGGTCAAACATGAAACATAATATAAGATACCATCAGACAATTGTCCATTTGCAAATCCTTGTCTCATAAGCCATTGAACATAGGTCCATCTACTTTTTTCAGATGGGAGTGTGGCTCAAGTTCTTTTTTCGCCCAACTGCAGAGTGGTTAGCTCTCCTGGGGTTCATCCTGGAATGAAAAGCACACCGACCGTACCCGAGAAACCTAGAAACTTTGAACTAGTGGATCAGATGGATCTCGAGTAGCTATGAAACTAACAACTTGACACATATGTCTAAGTAGAACTAATCGCAGATGTGGCAGAGAGATGAAACAATAACTAGCATATTTAAGAAAATATATGCAGAAATATCTTTGGCCAAAGCATAAAAATACTAAACTTATACTGGCAGATAGAAAGAAAAGAACATAATTTTCTACCCTTCTTTGGTTTTTCAATATTCAACACCCTTCCAATAATAATTTCAACAATGAAAGAAACAATCAACAAGAGTGTAAACACTTAAGAGTTCAATAAAGAAGTAAAAATTCACTCATCAGACTATGAGTCATTGCAAAGTTTACATCTAACTTGTACATTAAATTTCCTTTGAATATAAGATCAAACACACAATCTTTATCTTTATATTAAATTGCAGATAGAAAAGATACTTGAGCTCACACCCCTTTCCTACTTAAAACAATACAACAATATTACCACATAACTGTATTCCATATTCCCCAAACAAAAATGCTCCTTACAATATTTTCAAATTATTTATCATTAGCCAAAGCTAAGTACAAATTCCATTTCTCTTAGACACCTTTTATACACCCTGTTAAAGAGAAACACAATTACAAGAATGCGTTCTATAGTTACCGTACAAACCCAGTTTCCAAAGAAAAACTACAGTTGTAACATGTGTATTTTAAAATCACCATCTATCTTAAATATATCGATTCATCCCAAAGGTGTTTTTTTTAAATAGTTCAAAGACTAGACATGCTAGATAAAATAAAACTCCATTTGGGAAATATTTTACTCATACATAAGTAGCCAAGATAATGAGAAATGCTTCCTAAAGTATAAATCAACGAAAATGCGAGCATAGATAAGAAAAAAAATGTTGCTTTCTATTGTGTGTGAGTTTAGCTATTCCTCTCAGTGTCATTTAAAAATTTAAGAGGTTACCTATTATTCTAAGTTTTCCCCCTAATTTTCCATAAAGAATCAGTATTGAACAAATCAGGAGGAAAGAAAAAAAAAATACACTCTATACGTTGTGCAACAAGTAAATCGTGTACCCAAAGATAAATTAAGCTGAAAATTTCTCTTGATTTGGAAAAGAAATGATAAGTTTATAAATTCCTTTGACAAAAGTATTAAATTGGTCTAAGAAATAAAGCTATGTTATTGATACAGTATTGAACTTGAAATGTTATTCTATAGCTTAAACCGTTCGAGCTTTAGCATAAACTAAAATGCAAAAATCTGACATAAAGCGTCAATCATGGAGGTAGCAGTTATAGAGGCATCCAAATAATATTTAATTAAAATGGAGAAGTACATTTTTAACAAGAAAATCCACCACTATGAACCATTTTCTATTCCCAAACAAGGAAAATGGTCATGAAGGACAAATATTCTCACAAAATTAATAAATCAAATGCGGAGAGAATGATAGTTCCTAATTCCTATCTGATTTGGAAGTTCTGTTCTAAGGAACTAACAAGAAACATAATACAAACTAGTATAAAGTCATGCATAAATGAATATGTATATATATAAAGTACAGGGGCTTCAAAATCTCCTTGGTGGGTAAGCTTAAGTCTCATTCTAGCCATTGGACATCTTAATTATGAAGAGAAGAATTCAGGTATACTGTTGGAAATAAAACTATAGGGTGAAAAAATTTTACTAACATTCTAAGGAGGAAAGATACACAAATTTAAATGTGTTATAAATCATGTTCTAAGAATCCCCACCGAGCCAGGTGTAATACCCCAAAAATGGGCTATAAGTTCATTAATCTCCTACATCTTCAATTCGAATGAAATCGACATCAAAGTCCTAATCTAAGGCACATCTAAACATCATCGAATCATAATTGATTATCTTAAATTCTACATCGGGGAATATTCCTAGTAATATTCTTAATCATCATAATTATCTTTAATTTTATAATTATTTGGCAATAAATCACATTTATCCTAAAATTTGATTAATTAAATATTTTGCATATTTAATTAATTAGATTTAATATTTGCCACTTAATTGTTTAATTAAATTTAATTCTATCTATTATTAATTGTATTATTTAATTTTGACAATAAATTAAAATTCCTATGAATAATTGATTAAATTCTTATTTAATTAATTAAAGCATGTTGTCATTATTTAATAATATAATTTTTAATAAAAGTTTGGTAAAATAGTTAATTAACCCATAAATTAATTATTTTATTTTAAAAAATAGTTAAGTTGAGAATAAATCACTTTATTTATTTATTAAATCATAATTATCCATGTGCACATTCAAGGACCAGTTAAACTCAAAATTGGAAAATCAATGCAAGTTGTTAGCTTTTTGAAACTCAACATCTTTTTGAGTTTTAAAGTGGATCTAAACTTCTAATTCGAGTTGAACTATGCTTTTGCATGATTTTTGTGACTTAATTATCTGTTATTTAAAAATAACTCAAAAATCAACCTGAGTTATTTGAGTGATTTATGGCTTTCTTTCACAGCCTCCAAAGCCTTGGATTTCTATAAAAATAAGGCTCGGCTCTTCATAATTCATCTCTCAAATTTGCATCCAAGCATCTCATATTTTTGCACAATCACACTGGAGAATTGGAATTGGAAGGATCAAAGCTTCTTGCGAATCAACATTGTTGTGAGATCAAGTTTGGTTTTTACATTCATTTAGATTCATTTTCATATCATTGTTAGCTTACTTTGCATGTTCATAGATCAATTTCCATATTAGCATAGATTCATATCAAGTTTTTATCATTATTATTGCATAGAAAATACCAAAAAAAAAATAGATTAATTGCATTCAATTTCATATCCATCTTTTGCATTCAAATCCTTCATTTAGGTTTCATCTAGGTCACTGATCTCGATAACAATCTGAGAACACTAATCTTGCACCTACTAGAAGGCAGTAAATCGCTTAGTTAGATAGCTTTCAATTTTGCACGATTTTGATTATAGCTAACCTCTAATATTTTACTGAAGTGTTGTGTTTACAGATCAGGTATAATTTTCACACACACATTTTTGGCACCCACTGTGGGGCAACTCACCTTTGCATGCTAGTTTTGATTTTTTTTGGGAGCTAAAACCCTAAAGTTTTAAAGATTTAATTTTATCTCTCAAACAGCTTGGATTTTTGCTCTGAAATTTGTTTTGCAAGTTGGACACATATCAAAGAAGCTACAATAAAAAACTTAGAATTTTCTGAAATGTTTTAAATTTTTAATAATTTTTTCTTGAAATTCCATAAAAAATTAATATCTGATGCAAATCAGCATATTTTTTTGGAAATTTTTATATTTTCAAAAATCTCTTTAAATTCTACAGGGGATACATTCTTTGTGTTTTAAATTTGGATGTGATATATTAGCTCAAATAGTCAATTTACAAAAACTAGTCTGTTTTGATAAAACGGGTCTCTAGGGCATAAATGAAGAGATTTTTCTAAAATTTTTGCATTTTTGGAAAGCTCTCTATTTTTTAGTAGGGGTCTCTATTCTGAATTTATATTTTTGTGGCCAAAATCATATCAAAAAAATTAGATCTTGTTGACTAGGTCAAATGCAGCAAAAAAAAAATAAAGTTTTGTGATGGGTATGCACTTATTTTTTTACATGGTTCAATGAATGATATGAGTTGTCATTTGCTGGTTATTATTACTGATAATAATTGATTTTTAGAGCTAACCCTATGGTTTTCATAAGTTGAATATATTTTGCATATCTTGTTTGCTTGTTTGCTTGTTGGAGAGTTCGTCACTTGCTTGCATGAAGAAGCTCAACAAGAATTGCTAAAAATCAAGTAAAATCTACTAAGCACATTCTTAGGATCCTAGGTATTCTCCTTCATCTCATAATATTTTGATTTGGGACTTAAAATAAATCTCTTATGTGTCAAGCTTGTGTGCATCTTTTCATGCTTTTGATCTATTCCTACACACTTGCATAATTGATACTAGGTTGTGAACCCTTAAGGATTCATTAAGTAGTCTTAGAATACTTGTGATTGATCTTGATTGCTATCTTGGGTTATTGGACTCGCTAATCCGCTAGCCCCTCATTTTCGCCCCGTGGTTGCAATCTCAGCGCCATAAAGGGGAGGGGTCAACAGGACAGAAGCGTTAAGTGTTCCACTTGGCAACCCTTTTGTGCTTTTAGGAACTCACTTGTTTTCTAAGTTGGGGACTCATTTTTAGCTTGTGTGAGGTGTTAAGTGTTCCACCTTGTGGACTCATCTCATATTCGCTTTAAGCGTTAAGTGTTCCTCTTTCTACTTTTTGGGTACTTTTGGTAGATTTGCTTTCGAGAATATATCTGTGCTCACATAGTAATTAGGCCCTATGAACACTATTCATGATTCTTGAGAGATTGGATTCCTAGCGAAATCTTTCTTGACGACAAAATCCTTGTAGGTAGGGAGGATACTAAGTGCATTTCACATTCAACTTGGTTAGTGTGTCTTCTCTTATTAATCGATACATTCTCTCCCAAGAGAGGTTGATAGATCACATGGGGTTGACATCACGAGCTTTAGTGAATCAAAAGTGGTTAGTGCACCTTCTCTTATTGATTGATACATTCTCTCCCCGGAGAGGTTGATAGATCATGTGGAGTTGGCATCATAGACCTTGGTGAAGAAAAATTTTGTCTTAGTGTGTCGGATTAATCTGCTTGCTTTGTTTGGGTTAAAAGTGAAAAAGTGTCAAAAACCTTGGATCTGGAGCCAAGTCCCCTTGTGGTATACTATTGTGAGTCATCTTTAGAGAGGGTTAACCATAGTAGACAATCCCTTCATAGGGAAAACTGCGTTGACAAAACCTCAAGCGATAATAGCCATTTTCACTGTGGTAGTGACAGCCGCTATATAAATGTCCTTGTGGAAGAAATCTCCATAGGTATGGTTCATTGTTGGGTTGTTAGATCTCCTTAGTAGCTCTTGAAGATTAAGTTCTCAGACTATGTGAAAACCCTGGTGCACCAGGATTGGAGTTCACCCCTTTGGATCATAAAAGTTGCAGAGTCAAACCATTACTAAAAACCCTAGAGAGGCCAAATTTTTATTTTATAGGGTACATGTGCATTATTGCAAAACATTTTGGAACATACACAATTAGCACTTTTGAGGATTAGAATGAATAAGTCACTTGATTGTTCAAGTGCAAGGTTGCTTTTTCCCTTGTTCATTATTTTCAGACATGCTTGAAATCACATGCTTGCTATTTTGCATGCTTGTTTATCTATCTGGTTATTGAAAACAGACAAATCTGTTACAATCCTCAAATCTGGACATTGAAATTTGCAAACAATTCAAATCTGAAAACTCAAAATTTGCAAAATCTAAAGTAAAATCCTTTTCTGGAGTCAAAAGTCATCTCAGGAGGTCAGAAAGTCATACAAGTTTCTATCAAGTGTCATTTCATTACTACCCAACTGTCGTATGGTAAGGAATCCAATGTCGTACAATTCTTTCTGTCAGTCAAATTCAAAAAGTCAAATCCTACTAGCAACTATCGTATGATATTTTCAACTGTCGTTTCATAGCATACCCACTATCGTATGAGTCTACAAAGTGACGTTTGGGAAATTTTTGAAAGTTATCAAAAAAATTGTCAGAATTGCTAGAATTTTAGCTCTTTCAGCCTAGTTTCAGAATCTATTGAACGGATCATTGTGTCAGGAACAGAGCAATAGCTATTAAGAGTCCAATCATTTTCTTAAAGTGGCCTTTTGAATCTGATTCAGCCTTCTGTCTAATCGATTTGAATCTTTATCATCTCGTGTCAAAACCTTGTCATAACTATCAATCTTCAATTAATCAATCATCAAAATGACTAAGTGTTGTGATATCTTGTCCACTATCTTTTGGGAACCTGCCCATACATCTAGGGCATAGTATCCTTCATCCATGTCTAATCAAATCTTCAAATCAATCAAACCTTGACAAGGTTGCGTCATCTGATCATCTTGATTCAATTCATTCTTCAGTTACCTGAATCTTATTCTTTTGTTTCACTCAAAGTTGATGGTGGAGACTAGAGCTTCCTCTCACAAGAAATCTATTACTACTATCCAAAATGCAACTTTTGAGCAACTCATCAATTCTGGTCTTTACGAGGATGACAATCTTGGAAACTATCGATTGAAATCTGGTTACATACCCCCTCCATCGACTCACGGAGGTACTCAACATACCCCTCATCAATCTAATCCAGGGAGTCCACAAACTCCTACCATGTCTCAAGCAGGGACAAATTTTGGCTCTCAAAGAGCTCAATCTCAACATGGTGCAGATCAGGAACCCACATCTGAAGAAATTGCTCGCTACCAAAATGATGATGAATTTAACAAGATGATGAGACATTTCTTGAAAGAAAATAGAGAAGCCTACTTTTTACAACTAGCTCATCAAGGAGCTAAACTTCCTCCCAACTTTAATGTTAAAGATATCATTACGCATGAGGAAGAAACTCCACTCACAACTATGACAAAATAGATACATGCTTTACAAGTCAAATTTAATAATCTTGAGAAAGAAAAGGAACACAAAGAGTTCTCCATGGAAGCTCTATGCCCTTTTCCTTTTGACAAAAACTTGTATATGCCACCATTTCCAAAAAGAGTGGAGATGCCAAAGTATGATAAGTATGATGGACACTCTGATCCTCAAGATCATGTCAGAGAGTTCTATACGCAATCCATAGAATTCATGCATGAATCGACCTATCTAATGCATCTTTTTCCTAGATCTCTAGGCGGAGCATCCATTCAGTGGTTTTCAAGATTGCCTCCTACGATCAAAACATTTGAGGAATTGATTAAATTGTTTTATCAACAATATTCCTACAATATTCAGCATCCGGTCGCCATGATTGATATTTGTAATCTCAAGCAATATCCAGGAGAATCATTCCTAACTTTCCTCAAAAGGTGGCGAAAGAAGTTCTCTCTATATGCTAAACCAATTCCTGAAATGGAGAAACTTGAAATCTTTATCAATAAGCTTGTTCCAGAGCTCAATTATCCCTTACAAATGCAAGATCATACATCTTTTGACAAAATGGTGGATAATGCTATCAAAATTGAAAAAGTGCTTGTAAAAAAAGGGGAAATCACACTCCAAAAAGACAAGTACGAATCTGGATCTAGTTCCAAAGACAAGAACAAAAATTGGAACAAGAATAAAGGCATCGTCACAGATGGCATTGTTGACACTGTTTGTGCCCCATCAAAGGCACCAACCTATAATCTCACTCTTGGCACTCAAGCCATTAAAGCTTCCGAGCAAAAGTCTTCTCAACCATCTCAAAGAAAGCTAGAATTCAAAAAATGGGATAAACATCAAAAATTTACTCCTCTAGGAGAGTCTTTAGAATTGGCTATGAAAACTCTACTGGCTGATAACATCATCTCTTTACCACCAATCTGACCGAATGCTCAGGACCCCAAACCAATACGGTGGAAGGATAATGAATCATGTGATTTCCATCAGAGTAAAGGTCACAAAACTAGTAGTTGCTACCACTTGAAGCATACCATTCAAGATCTAATCGATAATGGAGACATCACAATTGACAATCCCATGAGCAATAATGATCATACAGCATTCACAGAACCATTTCTGAAACATGGTCAAAAGGTTTCAACTTCTCAACCTAATATGGGGGCAAAATTCAACTATGCCTACCCTGGAAATAACACTGTCATCAATATGGTTGAACCATGTCTCTCTGAAAGTTGCAATGTCATCACAAACATACAAAGGGATAGAGATCATTCCTTAGCTAACACAGTTACTTGATCACAAGCTCAAACACATCTGAATGGACAAAACCCAAATTCATCAAATGTCCCAAAGGTGCCCTTCAATCTTTCATCTGCTTCTAAACAGAAGGCTGCTTCCAAATCTTCCAATCCAAAGGATACAAGGCCTATGTCTTATAGCATTGTTCAACAACTCTAGCACACTAATGCACAAATCTCCATGTTTGAGTTGCTTCGAATATCTCCAGCTCATAGAGCCATTCTCGATAAAGCTTTGCTCGGTTCCAATGTTCCTGATGACCTTGATTTAGATAGGTTCCAGACTATGGTTGGACATCTTACATCTCCGCAATATATCTCCTTTTCAGAGGAAGATGACAACTCCTTGAGTCACCCACATAATCAGCCTTTTCATATAGAAGTCTTGATCCAGAACCGTAGAGTCAAACATGTGTTGATAGATGGGGGCGCTGGCCTAAACATTTGTTCTTACAGCTTGATCACACAATTGGGATTTTCAAAATTGGCTATTGATCCTAGAAAGAAAATAACTATCAAGGCCTATGATGAACAAGAAAGATCTTCTAAGGGCACCATTATCTTACCTATCAGAGTGGGTCCAATTATCAAAGATACTATCTGTCAAGTGCTTGATCTACCTTTGGCCTACAACATCCTTTTAGGGAGACCATGGATACATGAAATGCAAGCCATTCCTTCTACATACCATCAATGTTTGAAGTTTCCTTATGAAGGAGTCGAGGTTACTATCCCAGCAGATCTGAATACAACTTGCAACACCTTGAAGGAAAGTGCAGATAAGCTTGTACCTAATAATAGAGAATCTCACATAGAGCCAACTAAAGAAGCATCCACATCTAAAATGGAAGATCTTGCCAAAGAGGTTACTATCAAAGAAAATAGTATGGGAGACTACACTATCAAGCCAGTCTTATCTTTGACATCTCTCCCTATCTCGCCTAAGTCTTATGGGCAATCTTTGAAACAATCCAAGCACAAACCTCAGGAACCTCTTGAGGCATATAAAAAGAATTTTGTAGCAGAACAAGTATCCAAGCAAGAATTTGAAGAGGATGAAGCTGTGCTATCATGGCTATACAAAGATGTACCCGAATCTCAAGTTGTTCAAACTGGTGACTCTGCAGTATCGAAGTCATATGGTCCAGGAGATAAATTGATAGCTAAAATGGGATATTTAGGTAAAGGACCTCTAGGAATTAGAGGAAAAGGTCTTAAGGCACCTCTCCCACATACTGGTAGAGAAAATAAAAATAAAATTGGCTTAGGATTTAAGAAGAAACCCTATCACCTCAAAGGTAATTGCTCGCATGTCATAGAGAAGATCGCACCAAGGGAACCTCTTCTTACGAAAGAAGAAATAGAACCATCAGATAGTGATTCAGATAGTTTAGAACTCATCCCCTATGAAAAATTTCCTAAAGAGATCAAAGACCTTCTTAATGATAAAGATGATCCTATCAAGAGAATTAATGTAGTAGAAACACAAGAACCTACTATCAATCAAGAGATAGTTGCAACACAAGAACCAGCTAGTCTAGAAAACAATCAAGAAGAGGGAAGTGGTAGTGATTCTGAGACAAATTCCCATGAGTATGAATGCAAATTAGAATCTGAGGGTAACCCTTCTTGGGGTATTCACCCTGACTTTACTCATGTTCTAAGATTTCCTAGAAATCCTGAATCAAAAGATGAATCTAATGACTATGAATGGGGAGTCATCCTAGAACTAGATGAGCTTATCACAGAGAAACATGTTGATGTTATTCACCAATATGTACTTAATACCAATGTGAGTCTAGAGCAAAATGATGAACCTATCAAGTCTGATCCACCTATGGCTGAATTGCACTCCCATGATGACATTGAGCCTATCCACAAATTGGATGTCTTAAGTTGTAGTATCACCTTTGAACTCAAGCGTCAGGTTAGGACCAATGATGATAGATCCATATCCATGAACACCATATCCCAAGCCTTTCCATCTTTGACTATCCAATGCCCTGATCTTATCGACCAAACTTCCATAAACCCAAACCATGGTGTTTACACCTTTCCCAATGACTATGCCCTTACTTGTTACCTCAATGCAATCGAGCCTATGAGGACTTCTATCAATGAATCAAGCATCAGGATGATTGAGTCGGACATCAAATATCTTAGTCAAAAGAATAAAAAGAAAAAGAAAAAGAGTTCTGAGGGTGAAAACCACTTCATGGCAGTCTTAGAACTAACAAAAGTAAAAATAAAAGACATATCCAAAGGTAAAAACCTCTCCGAGGCACCTAAGGATGAGATATTTGATGTCCTTCCAAGTCATTTACAGGATAGATCTCTAGTTCTAATTGAGCCCACCCAATCCATCAATTTGGGTACAACAGAGGAACCACAATTGGTCCATGTAGCACAATCCTTATCAGAAGAAGAGAAATAGAAATTTACTACATTCTTGACAGACAAAAAGATCAACTTTGCATGGAAGTATTCAGATATGCCAGGGTTGGATCCAAATCTTATCATGCACCATCTATCCATTGCTCCTGGAGTAAAACCGGTCAAGCAAAAATTGAGAAAGATGCATCCTCATGTTGCACTTGTGGTCAAAGTTGAGTTGGAGAAACTCCTAAAAGCCGGATTCATCCGGGTCATCGACTATGCTAAGTGGATCTCCAAAATTGTGCCTGTTTCAAAACCAGATGGTTCAATCAGAGTGTGCACAGACTTTAGAGATGTGAATAGAGCATGCCCTAAAGATGATTTTCCACTGCCTAACATTGATATGATAGTGGACATGACTGTGGGCTATGAGATGTATTCCTTGATGGATGGTTTCTCTGGATATAACCAAATAAAAATTACTCCAGAAGACCAAGAGAAAACTGCTTTCACATGTGCGTGGGGAACCTTCTGTTGGAATGTTATGCCATTCAGACTCAAAAATGTTGGAACTACATATCAAAGAGCAATGACATCTATTTTCCATGACATGATGCATCGAACCATGGAAGATTATGTTGATGACACATTAGCAAAATCTATGATCAGAACTGAACATCTAAAGGACTTGACCATGATCCTAGACAGAATGGAACAGTTTAGTCTCCGACTAAATCCTAAGAAGTGTGCTTTTGGTGTCGCTTCTGGAAAGCTCTTAGGACACATAGTTTCAAAGAAAGGCATTAAAGTTGATCCGGCTAAAGTCAAGGCTATAATAGAGATGCAACCTCCCACAAATATCAGTCAAATGAGGACGTTGCAAGGCAGAGTTCAATCTATCAAAAGATTCATATCACAGCTAGCGAACATATCATAGCCTTTTACAAAAACATTACATAAAGGTGTGACCTTTACATGGAATGAAGAATGCGAGAACAACTTTAACCATATCAAGAAGTATCTATCAAATCTGCCTATATTGATGCCTCCTATTCATGGGAAGCCATTGATCTTGTATGTCTCTGCAACAACCACATCACTGGGGGCATTGCTAGTGCAACATGATGAAGACAAAAAGGAAAGAGCCATTTATTATATAAGAAGAACATTGGTGGCGTATGAAAAGAACTATTCTATGATTGAGAAAGCTTGTCTCGCTGTGATCTTTGCATCATAGAAACTGAAACACTATATGTTAGCTCATACCATGCATCTAGTAGCAAAAATTGATCCACTGAAATACCTACTAAGCAAGGCTTCCCTCATCGGTAGACTGGCTAAATGGGTCATGCTTCTAAGTGAATTTGACATTGAATATGTTGAAAGAAAAGCTATAAAAGGTCAAGTTATTGCTGATCAACTAGCAGATGCACCCATGTTTGATGACACACCAATGCAAATGGAATTTCCAGACTCATCTATTATGCACCTATCTTCTAGAGAATGGCAATTGTTCTTTGATGGCTCCTATACACAGAATGGATCTGGATCAAGCATATTGTTCCTAACTCCCCAAGGATACTCAATCCCCAAAGCATTCTGATTAAAGTTTCCTTGCACAAACAATATTGTGGAATATGAAGCCCTTTTGAATGGTATGAAAATAGCAATTGAATGGAGAGTAACAGAGCTACACATTCATGGAGACTCTCAACTTGTTATTCATCAAGTCAATGATGTGTACCAAACTAAAGATGAAAAGCTCATTCCTTACAAGAGAATGGTCGATGATCTTAAGAAATATTTCATATCTATCACATTTGAGCAAATTCCTAGAATGGAGAACAAGGTTGCCGATGTAATGGCAACACTATCTACTTTATTATAGCAGCCTAAACATGAGCTACGCTACGAGTTCCTGGTGGAAGCACTCTCTTATCCTGCATATGACTCCCCTGAAACTCACATGATTTGCACTATTGTAGGTCATGATTCATCCTGATATAAAAACTTATTTTCCTATCTCCAAGACCAAATCATTCCCGATACCTTCAACCGTCACGAAAAGAGATACCTTATCCATAATGCCTCTCGATATCTCATCATTGGTAATGATCTATACAAATGAGGTGTAGATGGTACGCTACTTAGATGTTTAGAATGGGAAGAGTCTCAACGTGCATTAGAGGAAGTCCATGATGGTATTTGTGGGTCACACTCAAACGGTTTAACACTAGCTCGAAAACTTATTAGGGTTGGGTACTAATGGCCTGAAATGGAGAAAGAAGCTATCAAATTTGCTAAGAATTGTCAAAAGTGCCAAGTGCATGGCAACTTAATTCATGCTCCAAGGAGGGATCTAATCCCCTTTACAACACAATGGCCTTTCCATCAATGGGCATTTGATCTTATCAGGATGATTCATCCTCACTCTTCTAATGGACATACCCATATAATCACTGCTACAGATTATTTTACAAAATGGGTCGAGGCAGTCCCTCTGACACAAGCAACGGGGAAACAGATATCTATGTTCATACTGAACTATATCATATGCAGATATGGGATCCCTCATTCCATAATCACAGATAATGGTGGGCAATTCAGGAATAAAGACCTCGATGATCTATGTGCCAAATTCAAGATCACCCAACATTGGTCTTCTATCTACTATCCACAAGGGAATGGCCAAGCAGAGGCTTCTAACAAAAATCTATTGAAGATCTTGCACAGAACAGTAAACAAAACCGGTAGAGACTAACATCTCATGATTAATCCTGCTCTATGGGCCTACAAAACAAGTATCAAAACACCTACGGGGGCTACACCTTTCACTTTAGTTTATGGGTCTGAAGCGGTACTACCTATTGAGGTTGAAATCCCATCACTAAGAATCAGAATGCATGGTCTAGTAACTAATGATGACTACAGAGTGTCTAGGTTACAAGAACTGGAACTACTAGATGAGCGCAGACAAGCAGCATATGATCATCTCAGAGTATATCAGAAGAGAATGTCTAGAGGCTACAACAAAAAAGTCAGACACCGAGAATTTCAAGTTGGCAATCTAGTCTTGAGAGAAAATCCTAAAAATCAATCCCAACGAGAATGCAAGGGGAAATTTGAACCCAACTAGCTGGGTCCCTTTGTCATCATTGTTACTTTTGGCTCTAGTGCCTATCAACTCTCAACGACTGAAGGAGAATTTCTCCGAGAACCAATCAACGTTCTCCATCTGAAGAAATTCTATGCCTAAGGCATTCAGTCTATGGTAAAATGTCCTGAAAAAATCCTAAAAATCAAAAAAAGTCCTAAAAAAATGAACATCTTGGTGAAAACCTAGCAATCGGCGCCTTGATGATTCACAAAAAAAAAAAAAAAATCAAAAAATATCACAAATTCAAAAAAAATTAAAAAAATAAAAAAAAATTGAAAAAAATGAAAAATACAAAAAAAGAAAAAAAAGAAAAAGTGCCTTGGTGAGAACCTGGAAACAGGCGCCTTGGTAGCAAAAATAGAATCTCTGCCAAGCTGGTGAAAACCTAACAAACGGGCACCACTTGTTCAAAATACTCCATCTATCAGCACAATCTTGGTCTTTCCTAGCTTTCAGTCTTGCTTTAGTTTGTACATATCTCCCGGTTTGTTTCAACATTTCCAGTTTTCAATAAGTTGGTCTGTACACCAACCAGCTCAAACGTCTGTATCCTATCAATGTTTAACACTTGGGGGCAATCAATGTCATATCCTATGGTCTCCCATGTATCTTAGACGGATCATATCTAGTCAAAGTCCTTTGAAGCTTCATGTGAGTCAGTCAGTCAGTCTTGTCTCCAGGAAGGATTTTGCATCTACAACAACGCAATCAAACATCAAAACTCAACTGAAAACAATCTATGCTTTTTAAATGCTTTTATCTCCTTGTATGCTTACTGATTCGCATTGAGATTTTTGCATATTGTGTCCCTTCAAGATCTTCGATGATGTCCTTTATAGGATTTAGAGAGTGATGACTGGGGGCATAATCTTTTCTTTGTCTTCTGCTTGTATGTGAAAATCTAACAACTTTGGAAATTTCGGATTGAAATGGTGTCCGACTATAAGAGCCTCTATCTCAAATTGGATGGCCATGCGTACCTCGACCATTGATACCCAGACAATTCAAGGAAGTTTGATCTAACTATTGTCTTTTTGAGTAAGTTCTTTCTCCTACTATGGAACGTGATCTTGCCTAAGGATGTGAACGATAAAGGGTCACTATGGGTAATTCACATTGGATTTAGAATGATCTCTTGACTCTTTGATGTGTTTGCAATGCAAGGCGTATTCCGGTCATCATGACGTTCATGTTTTGATGCTTATACAAATTGCTATATCAAAATGGACATGATATTCAGGTCATCCTGGCATTTATGCCTTGGTACTTATATCTAATCCGACATTCCAAAAATAAAATCAATATTCATATGTCCATGGTTGTTTGACCAGTGGGGGTTGTATTGATTCTTGCACATACAAATCAATATTCATATGTCTATGGTTTTTTTTTAGCTAGTGGGCATTGTATTGATTTATCTGGTTACCTAAAAGTTCAATGATGATAACAAATCGACATATCATAGGTTCATTTGCTGTTATAGTGAACATTATCTTTGGTCATTCAGGACCTATTATCTCCATATCAAATCAATATCAATCAGCTTCTATCTCATATCAATTATCAATTTCAAACATCAGTTTCATATCTTTATCAAACACAAACTTTCTTTGAACCACTGCGCTTCGCACAGTAATTCAAAGAGGGGCAAAATGTAATACCCCAAAAATGGGCTATAAGTTCATTAATCTCCTACATCTTCAATTCGAACTAAATCGACATCAAAGTCCTAATCTAAGGCACATCTAAACATCATCGAATCATAATTGATTATCTTAAATTCTACATCGGGGAATATTCCTAGTAATATTCCTAATCATCATAATTATCTTTAATTTTATAATTATTTGGCAATAAATCACATTTATCCTAAAATTTGATTAATTAAATATTTTGAATATTTAATTAATTAGATTTAATATTTGCCACTTAATTGTTTAATTAAATTTAATTCTATCTATTATTAATTATATTATTTAATTTTGACAATAAATCAAAATTCCTATGAATAATTGATTAAATTCTTATTTAATTAATTAAAGCATGTTGTCATTATTTAATAATATAATTTTTAATAAAAGTTTGGTAAAATAGTTAATTAACCCATAAATTAATTATTTTATTTCAAAAAGCAGTTAAGTTGAGAATAAATCACTTTATTTATTTATTAAATCATAATTATCCATGTGCACATTCAAGGACCAGTTAAACTCAAAATTGGAAAATCAATGCAAGTTGTTAGCTTTTTGAAACTCAACATCTTTTTGAGTTTTAAAGTGGATCTAAACTTCTAATTCGAGTTGAACTATGCTTTTGCATGATTTTTGTGACTTAATTATCTGTTATTTAAAAATAACTCAAAAATCAACCTGAGTTATTTGAGTGATTTATGGCTTTCTTTCACAACCTCCAAAGCCTTGGATTTCTATAAAAACAAGGCTCAACTCTTCATAATTCATCTCTCAAATTTGCATCCAAGCATCTCATATTTTTGCACAATCACGCTGGAGAATTAGAATTGGAAGGATCAAAGCTTCTTGCGAATCAACATTGTTGTGAGATCAAGTTTGGTTTTTACATTCATTTAGATTCATTTTCATATCATTGTTAGCTTACTTTGCATGTTCATAGATCAATTTCCATATTAGCATAGATTCATATCAAGTTTTTATCATTATTATTGCATAGAAAATACCAAAAAAAAATAGATTAATTGCATTCAATTTCATATCCATCTTTTGCATTCAAATCCTTCATTTAGGTGTCATCTAGGTCACTGATCTCGATAACAATCTGAGAACATTAATCTCACACCTACTAGAAGGCAGTAAATCGCTTGGTTAGATAGCTTTCAATTTTGCACGATTTTGATTATAGCTAACCTCTAATGTTTTATTGAAGTGTTGTGTTTACAGATCAGGTACAATTTTCACACACACACCAAGTATTAAAGAAACCATACATAGGATAGATAGAATATATATCACAACATGTGCATTTCTGAACATATACATCAGCTTCTTGTGAATTTTTCCAAACCGATAGCCTTTACCTCCCTCCTTCTTCAATGCCAACCTCTTTCCTTTTAAAGTTTGTTTCCTTAGTCTTAAAAGCCCAACTCCAAACCAACCAGATCATTCCATACCCAAAGAATCATGGTAAGATTTGTTATATGAAAACTCTACCAAGAGAAGATACTCTTCTCACTTGTAATGTTGATCTATATAGTACATTCAGAGTAAATTCTCTAACACCTGATTTACTCTCTTTGTTTTCCCCTCTATTTGAGGGTGATAGGTTGTGCTAAAGTTAAATTGTACACCCAAGGAAGAATTCAAGGTTTCCCAAAACCTTGATGTTATTATTGTATCCCTCTCGAATATAATAGTCTTCGGCACACCATGCAATCTAAACAAATTCCTGCACAAACTTCTTGGCTAATGCCAATGATCCATCTCTCAAACTTCCTAGAATAAAGTGAACTACTTTGGTTAGTTTATCAACTACAGCCAAAATGAAATTATGCATGTTTTGTGTCATGGGTAAACCCTAGATGAAATCCATATTGATGACTTTCTATTTGTATACCGGAATATCATGTGGGTATAGTAGTCCAACTAGGTGGACATGCTCAACCTTGACTTGCTGGCATTCTAAACATTGGGCTATATAAGTTGTCACATCACACTTAAGCCATGGAAAAAAGTATAGTGGCCTCAAATCAAAAATCATCTTGTTTACAACTAGATGACCTGAAAAATAGAGTGCAATGCATCTCGTCTAGTACTAACTTCCTCAACCCTTCTCCTTCGGGAATATAAATCTTGTCTTAGTATATCATAATGCGTCCATCATTATCAAAAGTGTATCCATCAAAATGGTGATTAGATGTATCAATGTGTAAGGCTGATTTGACCATCTCATAATGGTCATCACTTGGAAGATTTTGTAACACGTGCTCTCTTAGACTTTTCCTAGAAGTAGAGATAACAAAATTGTGCCTCCTTCTTCAAAGAGGATCTGTCACTCTGTTCTATTTTTCCTTAATGTACTCAATACCAAAATCATACTCGCCTAGAAACTCTAACCATCATCTCTACCTAGAATTGAAATTTGAGGTTAGATTGTGTGAAGATATACCTATATCCCATATGATCCATTTTCAACACAAAAGGCTTACCCAACAGGTAATGTATCTACATCAATAAAGCCTGGAAAATCGCAACCAGCTCTAAATTGTGTGGTATAGTTATCTCGTATTGTTTCAACTTTCATAACTCATAAGCCACTTTTCCATCCTACATCAGTACACCACCAAGACCTTCACCTGAAGCATATGTAATAACTCGAAACTTCCCATTTAGATCTACTATGATCAAGATAGGATCAAATGTGAGTTTTTGTTTCAACAACTAAAAATCTCTCTCACATTCCTCTATTTGTTCATATCTTTTCCCTTTTCTTTGAAGGGATGTAATAGGTGTTGCAATTTTGGATAATCCCTTCACGAATTTATTGTAATAACCAGAAAGTCCCATGAAGCTTCTGACTTCACTCACATTATATGGAGCTGACCAAATTCAAGAATAGCTTTAATTTTAACAAGATCTACTATATTTCCATTTACAGAGATAATGTGACCCAAGTAGTACATTTCTTTCTGATATAAAGAACACTTCGATAACTCACCATAAATTTTCTTGTCTCTCAAATGTCGTAAGACTATACGTTAGTGTTCTTCATGTTCCTCCATATTCTTAGAATAAATTAGTATGTCATTGATAAATATCTCCACAAATTTATCCAGACGATCCCTGAAAACATTGTTCATCAAATTCATAAAAGTTGTAGGAGAATTTGTCAAACCCAAAGGTAGGAAAATAAATTCATAGTGCCCACGCCATTTCCTCAATTTAGTTTTAGATATGGCTTCTTCTTTGATCTGGAGCTAATGATATCAAATCTCAAGTCAATCTTAGAGAACATAGTTTATCCCTTCATCTGATCAAATAATTCATATATACAAGGCATAGGGTATCTATTTTAAGCATTTTGTAATCAATGCATAAGATCGTAAGCTACCATCATTCTTCTTCACGAAGATTATCGGGGCTCCCCATGGTGATACACTAGGGCATATGCACCCTTTGTCCAAAAGTTCTTGTAACTGCACCTTCAGTTCATACATCTTTGGGTAATTGCACCAAGATGGTGGACAGTTTAGTGGCCACATCCAAAAAAAATGAAATTTTTCATAACCCGGGCGGGTTATACAAAATTCAAAATTGTGCTAGGCCTGGTTTTACCAGGCCTAGCCAAAAATATTAAAAAATGCCAATAGCACCTCAAAATGCATACGGGTTTTGAGGAACATTATATTCCTCAAAACCCATAGATTTGGACCATTACCAATGCTATAAACAAAGGAACAGTCACTTGAGGAAGCCATTTTTTGGCAAAACCCGAGCGTGTTTTGATTCTATTTTCATTTTTCATCGAATGGAAACAATGGCACCTCGTCGAAAAGGTAAGATTTTAGTGTTTCGAATGTTTTTGTTTGTATTTTATTTGAAGTAGGGCTTTTTAATTGATTTATGTTTTATTTTTAAATTTTGATGTCAGATTCTACAAAGACTTCCCCAAAATGAAAAAGAAAACAAAAACCTCATGCAGAACCAACAGAAGAAAATATTGAACATGAGCAACAACCACAACCACAAAATTCTCCTCCACAACCACCGCCACTTGTAAACCCTCCATGTCCTCCATTAGATTGTGTAGATGTCACACAAGATGATCTCATAAAACATCTTACACAAAATAGTACCCAAATTTCTATATTGATCAATAGGTTGAGGTCCTCTAGTTTTGACCACCACTCAACCCTCGCCTTGATGCTAGAAAGAATCGCCAATAGTGCAAATGAAGTTTCTAGAGAGGTTACCAAATGGGGTTCTTGGAGGGATACGTGTCGAGCATTTTATGCGGATGGCTCGTCATATGATGAAGTGAAAAAGGTCATTCTTAAAAGTGATATATGTGCTCTTTTTACCAATCCTAGTACTAATAACACCCTAGAACTAAATAAGACTCGGTTTCCTATACATTGGTGTGTTCACAATAGGATGAAAGCATATTTTTGGGATAGGTGGTATATGTTCTTTGACCAAGCACCCTGTAATAATTGGGAGTTGCCTCTATATTTCTTGAGAAATCTATATTGTGAGTTTATCCTCGACGAGAAGCCGAATTACTTTGACATCTAACAGTTCCAGGGTAGAGGGAGAGGCTCTCAGCATGATAGACCTGGCTCTCATATGGTGGTACAACCACAACATAGGATGCCTCTAGCTAAAAAACCCATGGTTTATGTTGCAGTCCCAATAGCTATGAAGGAATCCATAGATTTACAAACCCTTCATGTAGCCACATCATTGACTGATGTCATCATTGAGCATGGCACACATTGTGTCAGATCAGAGGGTGGATCAACACCTGTGCCACCTCCATCATCATCAGATGCACCATTGGCATCAGCACATGCACCACTTCCATCGTCATTAGAGGGACCATTTGGATCAACCCAACCCATTGAGCATATGTGCCCAAATTGTTAGAATATATGTGTTGGGGTAGATAGTGACACAAATGAGAGAGAGAGACCATGGCCATAGAATTTGACCATGGCCCTCACAAATACTCTTTTCCTACGCAACTTTAGCAATAGTAGACCATGGCCCTAGAATTTAAACATAGCTCTAATATCACATGTAAAGACTAGGATTCTCACAAGAATGGACCACACAAGAAAAGAGCTAAAGTGTGCAAAGTCGAACAAATAATTCAGAGTCAAATCAAACAACAAACAAATCAACTTAAATTTCTCATACATTCATAATGCTAAGTATAATGCTTTGACCAACTTGTTGAATGGAAATAGGCAATGAACATGTCTAATTTTAAACAATAAAAAGGTGTCAACCATACTGCCAATTACACTAAGTCTATCCATAATACAATGATAAGTATCTAATGTAATAAAGATGTCGACCTACTTGTTGTGCACCAATTACATCATGATAGTACAATATTTATCAAAAGATATACATCAAAATACAAGACTATGAAGGTTAAACATGAAACATAATATAAGATGCCATCGGACAACTGTCCATTTGCAAATCTTTGTCCCATAAGCCATCAAACACCAGTCCATCTATTATCTCGAGATGGGAGTGTGGCTCAAACGCTTTTTTCACCCAATCATAGAGTGGTTACCTCCCCCGGGGTTCATCCTGAAATGAAGAGCACATCGACCTTGCTCGAAAAGCCTAGTAACTTGGAACTAGTGGATCAAATGGATCTCGAGAAGCTATGAAACCAACTAGTTTACACATATGTTTAAGTAGAACTAATCACGAATGTGGCAAAGAGATGAAATAATAACTGGCATATTTAAGAAAATATATGCAAAAATAACTTTGGCCAAAGCATAAAAATACTAGACTTCTACTAGCAATAGAAATAAAAGAACATCATTTTTTACCCTTCTCTAGTTTTTCAACATTCAGCACCCTTCCAATGATAATTTTTTAAAAAACACTAAAAAATTTTAAAAAGAAACAATCAACAAGAATGTAAACACTTAAGAGTTCAATAAACAAGTCAAAATTCAATCATGAGACTATGAGTCATTGCATAATCTACATTTAAGTTGTGGATATTCAAACACACAATCTTTATATTAAATTGAGGATAGAAAGGATACTTGAGCTCATACCCACTTTTCTGGTAATTGTAAACTAAAACGTAAATCTTACCAAGGGAGACACTTAGTTTTTTTTTCACTTTTTTCAAACTTTCCTTATACATTTTACATTTTAGTATATGATTTAGCCAATACCCACTTTTCTATTTAAATCAATAACTGTATTCCATATTCCTAGAAAGAAAACACAAATGCTCATTACAATATTTTCAAATTACTTATCATTAGCAAAATCTAAGTACAAATTTCATTTCTCTAAGACACCTTGTGTACACCCTCTTAAAGAGAATTACAGTTACAAGCATGCGTTCTACAGTCACCGTACAGACCCAGTTTCCAAAGAAAAACTACAGTTGTAACATGCCTATTTTAAATCACAGGGATACCTCCATGTATTAAAAAAAAAAAAATGCCTATTTTAAATCACCATCTATCTTAAATATATCGATTCATCCGGGAGGTATTTTAAAATCACCATCTTAAATATATCGATTCATCCCGGAGGTATTTTAAAAATAAAATAAAACTCCATTTGGAAATATTTTACTCATACATAAGCAGCAAGATAATGAAAAATGCCTCCTAAAGTATCAACAGCAGGAGTTTCTTTTTGGACAATTTTACGGTATAAATCAACGAAAATGCGAGCATAGATAAGAAAAAAAACTTGCTTTCTGTTGTGTGTGGGTTTAGCTATTCCTCTCAGTGTCACTTAAAAATTTAAGAGGTTAGCTATTATTCTAAGTTTCCTCCAATTTTCCATAAAGAATCAGTATTGAACGAATCAGGAGGAATGAAGAAAAAATACACTCTATACGTTATGCAACAAGTAAATCGCTTTCCCAAAGACAAATTAACCTGAAAAATTCTCTTGATTTCGAAAAGAAATGATAAGTCTATAAATTCCTTTAACAAAAGTATTAAATTGGTCTAAGAAATAAAGCTATGTTCTTGATACAGCATTGATCTTGAAACGTTATTCTACAGCTTAAACCGTTCGAGCTTTAGCATAAACTAAAATGCAAAAATCGGACATAAAACGTCAATCAGGGAGGTAGCGGTTACATAGGCATCCAACTACTGTTTATTAAAATGGAGAAGTACATTTTTAACAAAAATACCATAGTAATACCACATGATCTTACCATTACTGAGCATGGAATCGTCAGAATATAACATCAAAACATATCATCATCATAGCATAAGATCGACATATATGATCATCAAAAGTTGAAAGTATCTAGAAAATTTAACGACAAACATCTCTACCATGTAACGACTAAAAACATATCGACACAAGTCTCGGTCTGGCCAACTAAATCAACAAAAGTCCAAACGTACATAAAAGTCCTGAAAAATAGAGATCTAATAGGATGAGTCATGACAAAACATCCCATCCCTACTGAAAACAAATAGCCGCATGTGCCAAGAATAAATTTCAGGTGCCTCCCTATAAGGATAAGAATGAGAGTTGGGATGAACAGAGGTAAGAAAGTTGTGAATACGAAGTGAACCAGTAAGAAAACTCCAAGAGCAAGGCACTGCTTGAGACATAACAAGCTGCGGGCATGGCCAAAATGTGCAAGAATCTAAAATGCCCAAGCAATGTTTATAATATCTCTTCTCAATTGGATTATAGAGTCATAGTTATCCTTCTTGTCAATTCTAACAAAAGGGACACGTTTCTCTTTGTGGCTTCTTGAGTGAATTCAAAGAGATAAGGATTACTGAATGTTGATTATGCTAGATGGTGTTAGTAGGGTTTCCAACAATCATGAAGCCCAAAATGTAATCCATGGTAGCATCAGCTTCTATTTTTCCCTTCTAGACACTCTATAGAGTACCAAAAAAATCTATGAATGGATGAGTTTATTTGGCATGGACTTTTGGAGTATTTCCTTTTGACATACACTGCAGAGCCACAAAGATATGTGTATAATTTGAACAAGGCTATGATGATGATGAAGGTGAGGTAGAACACCAACATAAGAATTCCCATCACGCTACATAAGCCTTTCAATCTCATCTCAATGTTTATTTTCATCCATGAAACAATATGTATGCTTAAATAAGACAAGTATGCCAACATAACATTAATAAAAATACTCCTTTTCTCGCACATTTTCTTTTTGTGTTATCATGTTTTCTCCTAAGATACTTCATATGCACTGTTGGCATTTATTACAATATCGATAGTTTTAGTTGACACTAATAAAATACCATTATTTATTTCTGTGGTTATGCAGGTATACAACTACTTATGTTTTGTATTGTCTATTTAAGGCACTTGATCTTATACAATAAATATCAAGTTATTTTTCTCCTTTTGTCTTCTTAAGGTCTCATGTGGTATTAGAGCGAGTGAACAAACATGAATGTCTTTTAAGTTTGAGTAGCAACCACTTTTCACCTAGGAGATTTTTGTGAGAGAGGGATTGAAAATGAAATCATCTGCTTTGCATTTAAGAAGAGCAACATGAGAAACCTACTTGACATTGTTAATTCTGATAGAAATTGTGTACACAAGTGGTGTTTTCATGTGGATCAAGTTTATGAGGGCTCACGAAAGAGGTTAAATCTCAATTTACCTATGAATATCTATTTGTGCATTAAGAGTTCGATAATGATAGAAATAATATGTATTCTATGTTGTTCCAACCAGAAGGATTATCTCAAGTACCCCTATCGATTATTACAGATTGTTCAACATTGTTAGACAGTTTTGACCGCCAGGCAGCGATAAACTATTTGCAATCTAGTATTAAAATCAAAATATCAGGGTTTGTTGTGAGATGTTGAACGCTTGAGCATGTGTGTTGAAACTATCATCGTCAATCCTGAACCAGAGTGCGCCAAAATTATCATTCATCATTTTAACTACCATTTTTTTGCATGGTAAGTAAAATTATATCATTCTTTCTATTTTTTTCATTGGTTGTAGGATTATTTTTTTATCAGAAAAGGAGCTTCGAGATTCTTAAAATGTAATAAGAAGATAGTCAACTAAGAAAGAGTGTACATTAAGGTTTGGAAATTTTATATGTGTTGCACAATTCAAGGTAGTTATATAATTTGAAGAGAGTTTAAAATCTTTGTCATCAACATATTTGAAGCCACATTGAGAAAGACCAATGAGCAGCTCAACTTTTTGAGATTGTGATCTAGACTAATTGTCATTGGTTTCCGTTTGATAAGTCCAAGAAAAATGGAAGACGTCAACAAGTGCATGTAAGGCATTGGACAGAGTGCTAACCCTTGTGAATGTGAAAAATGTATCACTCACCATGGATCAATTCAAGGAGACTTTTATAAACATGAAAGTGTAGTTAGCATTTTTGGACATGGCAATGGCAGGCAATCCTTGTCTTTCCACACCTGTATATCATGTGAATCCATTAATTTACCAAGTTAATGAATACAAATTGGAGGTTTCTATTATCTTTTCATTGGCAAGGAAAAGTTCTATCCCTTTAAAGGAAAAGGCCCCATTTTTTCCTAAAGATGATTTGAACCAAAAATTGGCTCACCTAAAGTCTAAAGTTTAATAATTACATATCACAGGAGGTTGGAGGCAATAGAGGTAGGACATTTTATATCATCTCAAGCTAGCTTCTTGCTCAAGGATGATTTACTGTATGAGAAGCACTCATTTGTGTCCCTGAAAAGAGGGAGCTTAAAAAAATTATCCTTAAAGAAAAGAGGGGGCTTGACATATTTGTGTCCCTAAAAAAAGGGGGCTTGGAAAAAATTTCCCTAAAGAAAAGAGGAGCCTTAACATATTTGTGTCCTTGAAGATAAGAGGGGTCTTAGAATCATGGTTGTCTCTTGAAGGAGCAAGGGGGAAAGGCTTGTTTAATGACTTATTGAGCACTTGAGGAGGCATTAGACACACTTGGAGGAGATGTGTACTTTTAGAGGAAAGGCATCTCATGTGTAGGCATGTAGGTGGTGATTTGTGTGGTAGAGGAGAGTTTGTTTCCACAACAATTGAGGAGGCATTAGACACACTTGGAGGAGATGTGGACTTTTGGAGGAAATTTTTCTCACGTGCAGCATTGGAGGAGGCAGTACACACACTCAGAGGAGATGTGGAATTTCAGAGGAAATGTGTCTCATTGTGTATAAGAGGTGGGAACACTCATGTTGTGCAGATGATTTCAAGTTCTCCGATCGGGAGATCCACTGATATAGTCAATTTGGTGTTTCTTGAGTGAACAAGGAGGATTGGTGAAGGTGCTTCATCAAAGTCTCTAGAAGGGTTGGGTTCAATAACCCTCCAATTTTCCACTCTTGTTCAAATTATTGTAATAAGCGAGAGGATAGTGGTGCTTATTACAATATCTATAGTTTTAGTTAACACTAATAAAATATCGGTGTTTATTTATATGGCTCTACAATTATACAACTACTTATGTTTTGTATTGCCTATTTAAGGCACGTCATCTGATGGAATAAATATCAATTCATTTTTCTCCTTTTGTTATCTTACACTCTTGTGCAACAACACCTTAAAGGGTCTAATTATATCACTTGGAAGACAAAGATGCACATATTTTTTATTTCAAAGATTTATGGGGGATTTTTACTAGTGTACTCAAATATATAATCATGTAGATTCAAATAGAAGAAGTTTGACAAGGAAAATATGCCAAAGCTTTAAATTTGATCAAATTTACCATCTCTTACAAGGTTCAACCACATGTTTGAGATGAGACAACATAAAAGGAGGTTTTAGATGGATTCTCCACTAAATCTACTAGGTAAAGAACCCAACTATGATCTTTCATCTCCAATAAAAGCTTCATACATTCACTATGAACTTAGATAGTGAGAAAGTTGATAAATCCTTATGTCACATCAAAATTTTGAGCATATCTTGTCACCCTTAGAGAAAAGTTGGAGAAAAAATTATTTGACCTCATCACTTTAAGAGATAATCCTCCTCAATTCAATACTTTTTCATGACATTGAAAAGCACTGAGAAGAAGGTGGCATATGAAGAATTGGTGAGTTTTCTTCAACAAGAAGAACCTGTCCAGTCATTACAAGATAAATTTGAAGAATAAGGACTAGTTTCTAGATAGTGGTATAGTAAAAACTCTTGAAATCACCCCTCACAAAAGTCACTACAACCGTAGTAGATACCTCTAAAGGACAATCAATAGTGTCATATCTAGTATACCAATAAAGATGAAACTAATCTTTTTTAGTATAATGGCCTTACCAAAGGTGATTCTAGTAAGGAAGACCCATTTGATTATAGTCATTCTCAATAGTTGAGAGATCATCCTCTTCAACAAAATCATAGAGGACATATTTCAGCCCAATAGGATAAGGAATTTGAGGAGGATATTCCACCTACAACGTACTATAGTGTTAATATAAGCATGATTCTTGTCTCTCAAACCACCAGACCCTTGACGGATGTTTGGTTGATTGACTTTGGTACAACCAGACATATGACTAGTGATAGAGAGTTGTTTGGTATTCTTTCTACTCAACTTATTTGTGATCTAATATATAAAGTAGATGAAAAAGAGTATGTTTCAAAATGGATTTGTACAATCATCATTCCTCTTAGAATGAGAAGTTGTTTTATCACACTAAGGTACACTCTATGTTTGAGGCTAGAAAGTAAATCTCTTTTCTATTACTTAGCTATTGAATCACAAGCTTAAAGTGAAGTTTTAGATCAAGGGTGGTATTAAATCCTAGCTCATCTCTTGAGGTTGCTCCAAATTTTATGAAGGGTTATTTTTTTGCACTTGATGTAATCTCATCCTCTACAATTGCTTCATATGTCTCTATGGTTGTGTCCAATATTCTTGGCTCTAAAGATATGGACATCTCTTTACATGCTCCTTACATTAGTTTGGTTCCAAGGATATGGTAAGAGATCTTCCTCGTATTTTACATTTATTTCCTATATATTTTTCATTTCTTATAGGAAAATAATTTGACGTCCATTCAAGTCAAATGCCTTCCATGCCAAGGAGTGTCTTGAGGTTAGGGAAATCAAACCATGTAAATTACTTCCTACTTACTTCCAAGGATAAAAGTAGCTCTAATTATTTTTATATGACTTCTCCTACAATACATGGGTGTATTTTATCATGAGGAAGAGTGGAGAATTTTCATACTTTTAGGACTTATGTTATCAATTTGTATGCAAAATAGGCAAGATTTTTTATTCTCCCCTCCCTTGATCAAGAGGAGGATTTCACCTCTAAGGGTTTTTTGGAGTTCATGAAGTGCGATGGAATAAATAAAATTTTACCATACCTAATACACCTCAATAGAAAGGCATTGAAAAACATCACAATCAAACTATCAAGAAGATGAATTAGTGCATACTTGCCACAAATGAGTTAGAGGATCAATTTTGGGAAGAAGTAATCTAGATAGTTTTATATTTTATCAATAGATCAGATCCCATACAAATATTATAGGATAAGACAGTAGAAGAGGTATGGAGGGGTTATAAACCATTAATCTCTCATCTTATAATATTTGGTTGTACTACATGTATGAATGTCCCAACTAACAAAAGGAAGAAGCTTAAAATATGCAAAGACACACCTATACTGGTGTGGCATGTGTAATGTTAAACCTTTTTCCAATCTAATGAAGAAATTTTTAAAAAATCAACTTCCATGATTCACCTTGAGTTGATGTGACACTCTATAGGTGGCTTGGTGGGAGACTTGTCTACTTAACTTGTACATCACACTACATTTATGCTTTGTTTTCAGTTATTTATCTAGGTTTATTAAAGAGACAAAGAAGTGTTGTTGGATTGTAGCTAAAAATAGTTTTGTGATATGTATGATGTACACTTGAGCATGGTATATTATATAATAATAATGCTCAATTATTCTTTTAGGTATATGTCCACTCAGACTATACTAGATCTATTGATAATAGGGGTTGCATGGAAGAAGTTGGGTCCTGATTTGGGGGAAGTTTCCCCAACCTTGGGAGTCCCACTAGAAATGTGTACCCATTTTGAAAAAAATAAGTATGCATTTTATGGTTGGACTCCCAATGCAAAAAATTTAAAAATGCGTACCTATTTTTTCACACAATAGGTACGCATTTTTTTAAATAAATAGTTTTTTAATGTCTGGTAAAAATGTTAAGGTGATGGTGACGTTGGCACATAATAAAACTAAGCTCATATTAGGGCAGTGAAGGCATACGCCTGTAATCACAATAGCCCAACAAAGGTTTAAACTTGGGTGGAGACAACAACAACACCACCACTTAACCAACACACTAAGTGGTGAACCCCAATAGGTACGCATTTTAAAATAGGTGCATATTTTTTCTCAAAATGGGTATGCATTTTGAAGAAGTGTTATTTTTTAAAATTATGCCTACAAATCATTTTAACATATAAAGTTATCATATTTATGAAACGGGTATGCAGTTTTTAACGAGTGTGTGTTATTTGAAAGTTGAATTCACTAGCCACCATTTGCATTAGGTTTTGGGTCAAGATAGGCTTGGTGAGACCAAGCCTATGCCTTAGACCTTCAAATTAATGGCTAAGGCATTGGAACACATAGTTTACACCTTGCCATATTTTTTTGAAGGCCTTCCTGATCAATTTTTTTGTCAAAACAAAAACTCATTGTAATTATTGTTAGGAATGAATGCTAAATGTTTGGCAGCCATTCTGTAGCATTTTTTTTTGCATTCATGACTATGATTGTCATTGATGTTAACACAGTGATTTACCAAAGACTTGCAAAGAAGAAGACAGAGTTTGGATTAGCGCACGTGGGTTATTGCAGTTGGAGCTATGCGATGTTGAGGTTATACTCTTTGATATGTTATATGTATATGTTTAAGAGCCCAGATAGTAATTCATTTATTTATGGAAGTTATGATCATTTTGGTGGAAGCAGTATTCAAGCAGTGTTCCTGAGTAGCAGTTTGTGGAATTTGGATGATATCTCCTAATCAGGATGGAATTTGGCTTTGCGCAGTTAAAGAGAAGTTGAAGACACATTGATAGTGATGTGGATGACAGTGCAGATTTCAAGGTTACACAAGTGAAGATTTATTGTATTTGGAAGATGACAATTTTGTGTAATTTTGGTGTAACGTGTGGAAATTTTTATTTTGTAATTATATGCTGACTCATTTGTAATTATTTGAGTGTGGTATAAAGGAAGGAATGTATTTCTTTGTTGTAAGGTAGTAGTAATGTGAAAGTGTCTAATTATGAGATGGTAGCAGTGGTTGTGATGCTATATGCATGAAGTGAAGAAAAGAGCTAAGTATGAAAGTGAATTTATGAAGGAAGACATGTGAAGTACAGAGATCTGAAATTGAGATCTGATGTAACAGTGAGTACAGTTTGGCATAGTCAAAGAAGAGGTAACATATTATTTTGTTGAGTAATGCAAAGATTATTTGGACAGTGTGTTCAGTGATCTTACCCTGAAGTTGTTTGGGCAGTGGGTCCTTCTGTCTTCCATAACTCTTAACAGGGTTAGAATCTTTTAACAGAGATGCAAAATCTCCTCACAAGGATTCATATGTACTGAATTTATTTCATAAGACTCCTAACAGAGTCCATCCTTTCACAAGGAATATTCATATTAGTGCATCTTTTGTGGGCATCATTCCCACTAGGGTTTACTCTTTGATCAAGAGGTTCCCTAGTCAACATATCTTGTGTCATTGTGTTATTGTGTATGAATATCTTTCTATGGTTGTTAACTGTATTGCTTATATGGTTTAATGTTGTTGAAGATGATAAAAGTTATAATTATCTGATAACTGATTCACCCCCCCACCCCTCTCAGTTGTCTTGGTGGAGACAACATTCAGTGCTCTTAGTGTTTGCCCTACTTTTTCAAGAAGCATCAGTGTGAGTGGAGATTATACTGGCAGCAACAGATCTAGAAATGAAGAAGATATGAAGATTGAAGAAGGTATTTCCTTTCTTGTGAAAAGAGAACCAGACACTAAGAAAATGTTTAAATGTTGGACTTGTCAAGAATATGGTCCTTTTGCATCTAAATGTCCTAAGAGAGTTAAAAAGTACAGAAGCAATTTCAAACCTAGAAGATCTAAGGAATGTTATTATGCTAATGATGAAGATCTTGAAGCTAGTATAGAAAGAACTTTAAGTGAAAGTGATACTGAAAATAATGATGACATAGGATTTGTAGCAATTAAAGAAGAGAATCCTAAAACTGATGTTAAGGAAGAAAAATCCTTAGTTTCTCAAGTTGAAAAGAAAGTTGATTGGATTATAGATAGTGGTTGTTCACATCATATGACTAGAGACATGAAAAATTTCATAAAGTTGAATGAATATGATGGAGGAATTGTTAGAGTTGGAAACAATGCACATTGTTTGATTAAAGGTATAGGATCTATTACTCTTGATGGAAAGACTAATACTGATGATGTTTATTTTGTGGATGGATTGAAACATAATCTTTTGAGTGTTGGACAGTTAGTTGATAAGGGATATCAAGTTTGGTTTATTGAGAAAACTTGTGTGATAAAGGATAAAGATGTAAATCTGATTGGAACTGGATCTAGAACCAAAGGTAACATATTTTAGTTGAATCCTACTGAGATGACATGCTTGATTACTAAGATTGATGACAGTTGGTTATGGCATAGAAGGTTTTGTCATATAAACTTTGATAACATTGTGAAAGTAAGTACTACACTTGCAGTAAGAGATTTACCTAAAATTATGAAGCCTACTAACATGATTTGCAAAGAATGTGTAATGGCTAAATAGAAGAGAAGTTCTTTTCCCAGTAAGAAGTTTACATCTATAGAGAAGCTAGAGATTGTTCATATAGATTTGAGCAGTCCTACTAGGACTAGAGGATTCTATGGAGAAAGGTATTTTATGATTCTTGTTGATGATTTTAAAAGAATGATGTGGATTGCATTTCTTATAGGAAAAATCTAAAGCATTTGATAAGTTTAAGATTGTTAAGAATAAAGTTGAGAATGAATCTAGAATGAAGATTAAATGTTTGAGATTTGATAGAGGTGGAGAATTTACTTCTAGAGAATTTAACACCTTTTGTGAAGAAAATGGCATTAAAAGATAGTATTCAGCCCCTAGAACACATGAACAAAATGGCATTGTAGAAAGAAGGAACAGATCAGTGACTAAAGTAGCAAGAGCTATGTTTTTTGAAAATGATTTGGCAAGGATATTCTGGAGAGAAGTAGTGAACACAACAGTGTATACAATGAACAGAGTACAAATCAGAGTAGACACAGACAAGACACCTTATGAATTATGGTTTGGACATGCACCCTCAGTTAAGTATTTTAGAATTTTTGGAAACAAATGCTATATAAAGAGAGATGATGATATTGGAAAGTTTGATCCTAGATGAAGGTATATTTCTTGGATCTTCTTTGAAAAGCAAAGCATATAGATATTTCAATAAAAGAACTAAGACTATTGTTGAAAGCACAAATGTTAAAGTTGATGAAAAGTTCAAAATTTAGGAAAGAATGCTTGATTATGAATCTGATGAAGAAGCTCATCCTAAACCTAACACTGGATCTACTGAATTGTTATATGAAACTAACAGTGATTTGTTGAATGAAAGCCACAGTGAAGTTATTGAAGAACCTACATCTGAAGAGAGATCTGAGACAGTGACACTAGTGCAGGAGGACCTACTCCTAATCTAGATACAATAGGCATTCTCATGAAGCCTAAGGTTTCACACTAAGGTCCTTGAGACCTCTAGTCATACTTAGGATAGAAATTAGTAGTGAGATCTCATTGTAAGGCCATAGTTCCAAGTTGGCATTTTATGAGCCCTTGGTCTAACTATTGGTCATTTATGATCCAATATCCTATGCATAGGTATTTTTCATGTTTTATATGTTTTGATCCATTAGGGATCATCAAATTAGGGATAAGACCAATTTTGGTCATTAGAATAGCAAATTGTCAAAATTGCTCAAAAGTTGTCAAGCAACTTTAAAGCAACTTTAAAAAGTTGTTAAAAACATGTAAAAGACCCTCCCAAATGGATAAATGGTTAAAACCTCACTTATAACCATTGGGAGCATCCTATAAAAGCCCTCATAGGTGGGTGATAGGATATACAACTTGTAATTGGCATTTTTATCAATAAAAACCATCTATTCTCTGCAAATTCTGAGTTTCAGAATGTTGTATGGATAGGTACGGAAGTTAGGGCATGTGAGAGTGATTCCAAAGGTTGATTCTTTGAATCTTCTTTCTATTTTAGTTGGCCTCATGTGTTAATTCAAATTGGTTTGTAAGATATCAAAACTTTTGTGACAGTGCCTAGGATTAAGCCTTAAAATCAGGATTGGAGATAGGGCCTAATTGTTTAGGCACATTCCACCATGGGAAATTGATTCCCCTTGGTGGAATACAATTAATTTCAATTCATTTTCATATTATGCAGGCCAAGAGAGTGGATTTGCAGGGAGTTGGTCTTGCCACCATAACCTAGGTGTACATCTCTATGTGTGCACCGGTTGGCAAACTAGGATAGTCCTCCTAGATTTCGTTTGAGGGTTCTTCAGGACCTATAAACTTGGATTATCACTTTTTTTATACATATGAAAATGCTCCCAAATCTATTTTTTTCATTTTCATAGCGAAAAGAGTACCTATAGTGTATTTGGAGCCCTATTTAGGCCTATTAGCCTGGTCTAACGTTGCAACAGTAGCAACCTCCACTCATTTCCATTCCTTGGTGTTTAGGAATGTTTAGTAAAACCCCAAATGGTATCATAATCCTCAACCCATGCATAGCTTCATTTGGAAGTATTTTGTCTTATGCTCAGATTTCCTTCTAGGAAGGGCTACAAGCAGGTTTCTAGGATTGTGCAGCAGCATAGTCTTGTGTGTTGTTCAATGGTGAAAGAACCATTGGAACTAATGAAATAAGACCTAAATGGGCTAGAGAAATATACATTAGCCACCCTTGGTCTTAGTATTCATTTCATAGGGTTTGAATCCATATTTCCTTGAAGGAACCTCTTAGTAATTCATTGGTTTTGGTGCTTGGGACTTTGGCAAACCTAGTGATTAGGTTCTTTTGTCTTGAAGGGTTGTGATAACCTTCAAAAAGTCTTATTTTGATACTTGTGAAAGTATATTGGCACTAGACCTTGCACCTTGGGTGTTGAGGAGTTCAACCTTCACCTAATTGCTCACTATTTGAAGGCTTTCACTGACTACTGCTACATCAAGTGGTATCAGAGCTATGTCTAATCCTGAGAATGAGGATATCCCTACAAGGGTTAAAAATAGTGAGTTGGCAAAGATGGTGAGAGAGCAAAAGGCTGCAAACAAGGCCTTAACTAAGAGGCTTCAGGAACTTGAGAAGAAGCTTGATGACAAGGACAAAGATGAGTCTAAAAATGAAGAAGGGAGTGAAGAAGAGGAGGATGATCATAATCAGCATATCCCTGCAGACCAAAGACCTTTCATTAATGCTTTGAAGTCCATGGGAAGAAGGACCATGGAGGAGAAGATAGATTTGCAATTTTTCAATGGCAAGATGAATTTTGATCTAGTATTGGATTGGATAGAAGCATTAACAACATTCTTTGAATGTGAAGACATACCTAAAAAACAAAGAGTAAAAGTAGCAAGATCCAAGTTGAAGGGAGCAGCCCTTACTTGGTGGAACTTCATCCAAACAGAGAGGGTGAAGAATGGGAAGAACATGATCAATTCATGGAATAGAATGATTGCATTGATCAAAGAGACATATGTACCTGAGGATTATGGGGTACAACTCCATAGGAGGAAGCAAAGTCTGAAGCAAAAGGACATGGATGTAGGCTCATACACCGAGGAGTTCCTGAATCTATGCATGAAGACTAACATGGCTAAAGATGAAGAGGAGAAGCTAGCAAGGTACATGAATGGCTTGAAAGCATCCATTCAAGAAGAGTTGATTCTACACAACCCTACTATAGTCAATAGGTGTTATCAAGTGGCACTTAAGGTAGAGGAAAAATGGAAGAGAAAGAAAGATTTTGGCAAAGGAAAGAGCAATGATAGTGGGAAGAGTTTTAGAGGCAAAAACAACTCTTGGAACAAGGGATAAAGTAGTGGTAGCAGCAGCAAGACCAATGACCAAGGAGACAAAGAAAATAGTGACACTAATTCAAGAGGAAACTATAGAGGAAGAAGACATTTCAATAGAGGAAGGACAAATTCAAGAAGAGGCAATGGACCATTGAAGTGTTTTTATTGCAACCAATTGGGACACCATGCAGGAAGATGCCCTGAGAAGAGAAACAATAACCAAGGTGAGAGGAGAGCACAACTTGTCCAAGAAGATAAACAAGAGGACAATGCTGATGCTAGAGACTTGGAACTAGAAGGAGTGTGTCTAATGATGAGGTAGGTCTTCCTTCAAGTACCACAAACCCAAGAGCCTCCACAAAGGAAGAATCTCTTTAGGACAAAGATCAAGTGTCATGGAAAGGTATGAAATCTTCTTATTGATTTTGGTTCAACTAAAAATCTTGTGTCTTGTGAAATGGTTTAGAAATTAAGCTTGCCTAATAAACCACACCCTTTCCCATATCATGTTTCATGGTTAACCAAAGGCCAACAAACTCTAGTCACAGAACAAGCTTGGATAGAGTTTTCTACTGCTGACTTCAAGGACAAGGTCCTTTGTGATGTTGTTGAGATGGATGCAACCCACATCCTTCTAGGTAGGCCCTAGCAATTTGATGTTGATGCTACCAACCACTGTAGGAAGAACACCTACTCCATCACCAAAGATGGGAAGACCTTCACCATGAAGCCCTTATCGGATAGCAAAACTGAAAAGGAACCCACTGTGATTATCATGGGGGAAAAGGAGATGTTGAAAACCTTGAAAGAATCTGATATTGACCCTTTTATCCTAATTTCTAAACCCAAGGATAACATCAGGTTTGTTCAAGAAGAGCCCATGCCAAATGAAGTTAAAAATCTATTGCAAAAGTATAAAGAAGTCACTATTAGTGATCTTCCCTCTACCCTCCCTCTCATTAGGGATATTAGCCATCAAATAGACCTAATCCCAGGCTCTTCCCTACCTAATAAGGCACCATACAAAATGACTCCATTCTAGCATGCAGAGATTGCAAAATAGGTCACTGAATTGTTGGAAAGAGGGCTCATTCAAAAGAGTCTCAGTCCTTGTGTTGTACCCTCATTCTTGGCCCCTAAAAAGGATGGCAAATGGAGGTTATGCACTAATAGCAGGGCCCTAAACAAAATCACAATAAGGTACAAATTTTCCATGCCAAGGATTGAAAACCTATTGGATCAACTAGGTGGTGCATGCTACTTCACCAAGATAGACTTAAAGTCTGCTTACCATCAAATCAAAATCAAGCCTGGAGATGAATGGAAAACAACATTCAAGACTACTGAAGGTTTGTTTGAATGATTAGTAATGCCCTTTGGTTTAAGCAATGCCCCTAGCACTTTTATGAGGCTTATGAATGAGATATTCATAGATTTTATTGGAAAATTTGTTGTTGTTTACCTTGATGACATACTAATATTCAGTCATAGCAAGGAAGACCATCTTGATCATGTGGAACAGGTACTAAGAAGACTTCATCAGCACAAGTTGGTAATCAACTTGGAAAAATGCATGTTTATGAGAAAGGAACTTGTATTCCTAGGTTTTGTGATCTCACAAGGTACCCTCAAGATGGATCATGAAAAGGTAGATGCAATTATTAATTGGCCTCCACCAAAGAATCAAGGTGATGTAAGAAGCTTCCATGGGCTTGAAACCTTTTATAGGAAATTCATTAAAAAATTTAGTCATGTGTGTGCACCAATGCTTGACACAATCAAAGGTGGAAAAAGGACTAAGTTTGCATGGACAAAAGAAGACAATGATGCATTTCAATACTTGAAGAATAGAGTCTCTCAATACCCCATCTTGGTCCTCCCTGATTTCAACAAAGTCTTCACTGTGGAGACTGATGCAAGTAATTTGGCTATAGGGGCAGTCCTAAGCCAAGAAGGCAAGGCAGTTGCTTTCTTTTCTGAGACATTGAATGATGCCAAGAGGAAGTATTCCACCTATGACCTAGAGCTTTATGCCATGGTCCAAGCCCTCAAGAAATGGAGGCACTACTTGATCCCAAAGGAGTTTGTAGTCTACACTGACAATCATGCTCTAAGCTTCCTTAATTCACAAGAAAAACTTTTAGTCAGGCATCTTAAATGGGTAGAGCAATTGCAGGCCTATACCTTCAACATTAAGCATAAAAAAGGTGTAGCAAACAAAGTTGCTGATGAACTTAGTAGGAGGATTGGTCTAGTTGAAGAAGTTCAACTCCAAAGTGTGGGAATTAAGTCCCTTAAACACCTATTGTACACACTAAAATGGTGCACTTCTATGAACCATTACATGCAAGGTTTCTCAAGAATGATGCCTCACAAAGCGGCTCATAGCTCTCTATGCATGGAGTTGCAAGGTTGAAAATTGCTCTCAGCTAGAGCTACAAACTTGTGACCTTGCTAGTCAACCATACAATGAGAGATTCAAGTGAAGACAAGGGCAACAATGCCAATATCTCCAAGAATCAAATATGCAATGCAATGCAAGCTATATGAGAATGCAATCTAAGCTATGGAAATGAAAGTACAATGCAACTAATCTATGAAAGGAAATAGCAATGGATTACAAATCCTTCCTATTTAGACTATGTGAGCTTATTCTATTGCATAAAAGGAAACTAAGTTAATATGCCATTATCATGCAACTATGAAAGGAAATATGCAACTACAATGAAATGCAACAAGTCTTCAATGTCTTCAAACTCCAAATGCACCTAAAACCTACAGCATAACATTAGCATAAAACAAGTGGATATGCAAATGAAGGAGAGAGCTCTCCTTTTATAAGAAATGAGGTGAAATGGACCATGGAGATTAAGAGGCAAAAAGTCTTAATCAGCGGTGGAGCTTGAAAGAGGAGCAATCCATGTGCACAAGTATCCTCCAATAGGAAAATAAGAGTTGACTTTATGTCCATATGAGACAAAAAGTGCTTTTCTCCTTTTTATAAAATATGAATAATACTTTATTTGTGCAACTTAGGATAAGAGGAAAGTGGGGGCTTTTTATTTAATTAAAAGGGGAGGAGATATTCCTTTTAATCAAATAAAGAGTTAGGATAAATGATTAGCCCATAGGATAAAAATCTAATATATGATCGAATTTAAGATTTAATCAAAAAATTGATGATGTTGAAAATATTGATTATTGATAAAATTGATTCAGGATTGATAAATTGAATAAATGGGGCCCAAAGTCTAGGCGACCATTTTAGGGTGCATACACCTATACCTGGATGACCCTGATTTTTCTGAGATATATCAGATTTGTACAAAGATGGAGGGCAGATATCACACTAATTTTTCTGAATATCTGATTTAGAATGGCCTTCTATTCAAGGGATCACAACTATGCATACACAAGTGCTCAATGAGAGAAAACATAATCAGAGAGAAGCATTGTGGTGGCCTAGGAGGTCACTTTGGCATTGACAAGACAATAGACATGGTAAAGAGGAGTTACTTTTGGCCCAAGTTGAACAATGAGGTCAAAAATTTTGTTGAAACTTGCACAATCTACCAACAAGCTAAGGGAATGACAACAAATCAAGGGCTCTACCAACCCTTACCAATCCCTTCAAGGCCTTGGGAATCCATTTCAATGGATTTTGTCATGGGACTACCTAAAACTAAGCAAGGATTTGATAGTGTGTTTGTCATAGTGGATAGATTCAGCAAAATGGCCCACTTTGTGCCATGCAAGAGCACAAATGATGCATCTCATATAGCCAATATCTTCTTCAAGGAAGTAGTTAGAATTCATGGCTTACCTCAGACAATTGTATCAGATAGAGATGTAAAGTTTCAAGGGCACTTTTGGAGGACACTCCAAGAAATTGGGTACAAATCTCACCTATAGCTCTACCTATCACCCTCAAACAGATGGGCAGACTGAGGTAGTGAATAGGTCCCTAGGCAATCTTCTAAGATGCCTCACCAAGCAATATTCATAGAGTTAGGATACCATTCTACCCCAAGTAGAGTTTTCCTTCAATGACTCAATCAATAGGTCAACTGGCAAGACTCCATTTCAAATAGTGTATGGTATGCACCCCAAGGGACCACTAGATTTGATGGAACTCTGATCTAATTTCAAAATTAGTGCACAAGGCCAAGAATTGGCAGAACTTATCAACAAGGTATAGCAGCAAGTAAAGGAAACCCTGCAAAAGTCTAGTTTAAAATACAAAGAAAATGTTGATAAGAAGAGAAGAGAGGTTCATTTCAAAATAGGGGATAGAGTTTGGGCATTCCTAAGGAAGGAAAGACTACCTAAGGGTAGATACTCCAAGTTGCAAATGAAGAAGGTAGGCCCTTGCAGCATATTGAACAAACTAGGTGACAATGCCTATGAGATCTCCCTTCCTCCAACATTGCAGATCTCTCCATTCTTCAACATTGTAGACATCACACCATATAAAGGTACAACAGGTTCAAGAAATGAGCAGGGTAAGGACACAAGCATGGAGGATGAAGACTATGTCATTGATCTTCCACAAACCAAACCGATGGAGATTGAAGAAATTTTGGGCTCCAAACTACTTGAGCAGACCAGATCAAGGAAGTATATGCAGTACTTGGTAAAATGGAAGGGCTTACCAAAGATTGATGCTACATGGCTGACCGAGGATCAAATACAGCAGCACGGGACCTCGATAGAGAAGCTAAACTCAAGTAGGGACTTGAGTTTTAAATTTCAAGGGGAGTATAGTGCAAGAGCACCTACTCCTACTCCAAATTCAATAGGCATTCTCATGAAGCCTAAGGTTTCACACTAAGGTCCTTGAGACCTCTAGTCATGCTTAGGATAGAAATTAGTATTGAGATCTCATTGTAAGGCCATAGTTCCAAGTTGGCATTTTATGAGCCCTTGGTCTAACTATTGGTCATTTATGATCCAATATCCTAGGCATAGGTATTTTTCATGTTTTCTATGTTTGGATCCATTAGGGATCATCAAATTAGGGATAAGACCAATTTTGGTCATTAGAATAGCAACTTGTCAAAATTGCTCAAAAGTTGTCAAGCAACTTTAAAAAGTTGTTAAAAACTTGTAAAAGACCATCCCAAATGGATAAATGGTTTAAACCTCACTTGTAACCATTGGGAGAATCCTATTAAATCCCTCACAGGTGGGTGATAGGATATGCAACTTGTAATTGGCATTTTTATCAATAAAAAACATATATTCTCTGCAAATTTTGAGTTTCAGAGCATTGTACGGATAGGTATGGATGTTGGGGCATGTGAGAGTGATTTTAGAGGTTGATTATTTGAATCTTCTTTCTATTGTAGTTTGCCTCATGTGTTAATTCAAATTGGTTTGGAAGATATCAAAACTTTTGTGACAGTGCCTAGGATTAAGGCTTAAAATCGGGATTGGAGATAGGGTCTGATTGTTTAGGCACATTCCACCATAGGAAAATAATGCCCCTTGGTGGAATACAAGTTCTTTCAATGAATTTTCATATTATGCAGGCCAGGAGAGTGGATTTTCAAGGAGTTGGTCTTGCCACCATAACCTAGGTGTACATCTCTGTGTGTGCACTGGTTGGGAAACTAGGACAGTCCTCCTAGATTTCGGTTGAGAGTTATTCAAGACCTATAAAATTGGATTATCACTTTTTTTATACATATGCACATGCTCCCACATCTATTTTGTGCATTTTCATAGGGAAAAGAGTACCTATAGTGTATTTGGAGCCCTATTTAGGCCTATTAGCCTGGTCTAACGTTGCAACAGTAGCAACCTCCACTCATTTCCATTCCTTGGTGTTTAGGCATGTTTAGTAAAACCCCAAAGGGTATCAAAATCCTCAACCCATGCATAGCTTCATTTGGAAGTATTTTGTCTTATGCTCAGATTTCCTTCTAGGAAGGGCTACAAGCAGGTTTCTAGGATTGTGCAGTAGCATAGTCTTGTGTGTTGTTCAATGGTGAAAGAACCATTGGAACTAATGAAATAAGACCTGAATAGGATAGAGAAATGTACATTAGCCACCCTTGGTCTTAGTATTCAGTTCATAGGGTTTGAATCCATATTTCCTTGAAGGAACCTCTTAGTAATTCATTGGTTTTGGTGCTTGGGACTATGGCAAACCTAGTGATTAGGTTCTTTTGTCTTGCAGGGTTGTGATAACCTTCAAAAAGTCCTATTTTGATACTTGTGATAAGTATATTGGCACTAGACCTTGCACCTTGGGTGTTGAGGAGTTCAACCTTCACCTAATTGCTCACTATTTGAAGGCTTTTGCTGACCACTGCTGTATCAGACACCTAGCAAGAGTTTGTTAAGGAATCATCATTTTGAACAAATTATTGGGAGCATCAAAAGAGGATTTCTAACTTGAAATAAGCCACAAGAACAATTATGTTTGATTTCTCAAATTGAACCTTAGACTACTAATGAAGCTTGTGAAGATGAAAGTTGGACTAATGCTATGAAAGAAGAACTAGATCAGATTGAAAAGAACAAGACATGGGAATTGGTCCATAGACCTAAAGACAAGAATGTTATTGGAACTAAATGGGTATTCAGAAATAAGATGAATGAACAAGGAGAAGTAGTAAGAAAAAAAGCAAGATTGGTATGTAAGGGTTACTCACAACAAGGAATTGACTATGAAGAAACCTTTGCACCTGTTGCAAGAATTGAAGCAGTAAGAATGTTTTTGGCTTATGCAACTTACAATAAATTCAAAGTATATCAGATGGATGTGAAGTTAACATTTCTAAATGGAGACTTGGAAGAAGAAGTCTACATTGAGTAGCCTGAAGGTTTTCCTTTAACTCAAGAAGGAGACATGGTATGTAAATTGAAGAAAGCTTTATATGGACTTAAACAAGCACCTAGAACTTGGTATAAAATACTAGATAAGTATTTGTTAAAATTGGGATTTACAAAAGGAACAACTGATAGCAATCTGTACACAAAAGAAACTGAAAATGGTTTTCTATTTATAGTTATTTTTGTTGATGACATTATCTTTGGAGGAGAAGATGAAGCTAGTGAAAATTTTGCTAATGAAATGAAGACTGAATTTAAAATGAGTATGATTGGTGAGATGAAATACTTTTTGGGATTATAGATAACTCAAAACAATGATGGTATCTTTGTAAGTCAGACAAAGTACTTGAATGACTTATTAAAAAGATTTGGAAAGGAGAATTGTAAACTAGTTGGAACACCCATGGTGACCAAACATAAGTTATCTAACACAGATGAGACTCATGCAGTAGAACAAAATAAATATAGATCTATGATTGGAGGATTGCAGTATTTGACACATAAAAGACCTGATATAGCACATTCAATTGGAATTGCAGCAAGATTTCAAGCTGAACCTAGAGAATCACATTATGCAGCAGTAAAAAGGATACTGAGATATTTAAGAGGCACAATGGACTATGGACTATGGTATGAAAAATATGATGATTTTACCCTATGTGCATATACAGATGTTGATTGGGGAGGCAATGTTGATGATAAGAAAAGCACCAGTGGTGGAGCATTTTTCCTTAGAAGAAGATTAGTTTCTTGGCTAAGCAAGAAGCAGAATTGTATCTCACAAAGCATAGTAGAAGAAGAATATGTAGCAACAGCAAACAATTGTAACCAGATAATTTGGATGAAGCAAATGTTGAAGGATATTGGAATAAAATTTGTTGAGCTTGTTGTCATACATTGTGACAACACCAGTATAGTTAGTATCTATAAGAATCATGTATTACATTCTAAGACAAAGCATATAGAGATTAAGTATCATGTTGTAAGAGAGAAAGTTGCTGAGAAAGAAGTCAGACTTGAGTACACAAGTACAAAGGAGTAGATAGTAGATATATTCACAAAGCCTTTGCCTAAGGATACATTTGAGTATCTGAGAGGTATGATTGGGGTTATGCCCAAGCCTACTTTTGAGAAGTGATGTATTTGGTTGCATCGGTGGATTGGTATATGATCCTTATCTTTCTTCTGGACTCGATGTTGGTACTTCCTCTATGGGGGAGTATGTG
This sequence comes from Chamaecyparis obtusa, assembly GCA_027943335.1. Classification (NCBI taxonomy): domain Eukaryota; kingdom Viridiplantae; phylum Streptophyta; class Pinopsida; order Cupressales; family Cupressaceae; genus Chamaecyparis; species Chamaecyparis obtusa. Next base: position 933,783 of record BSBK01000587.1, read on the forward strand.
TATCTGAGCTAAGTCATGAGGACTCTAGTAAATGTATTTTCTGAAAAGTGTCTTTTGACATTGAGTTGTTGTTGACATAGTGATGAAATTTATATCATTGATGTCAATGGGGGAGAAGTATACATGAAAAACAATCTGAGACACCTGATACATCTATTGGAGAGAACTGAATAGGATAACGAAGCAAGATTTGATTGATGAAGAGGATTTGAAGAAGCAGTGTTGCAGTATTGGATTTTTGGAACATTGGATGTTTTTCATCTATGTTTCCATCAATGCCAATGGGGGAGATTTTTAGGAATGAGTGCTAAATTTTTGGCATCCATTCTGTAGTAGTTGTTGTTGCATTCATGACTATGATTGTCATTGATGTCAACACAGTGATTTACCGAAGACTTGCAGAGAAGAAGATAAAGTTTGGATTAGCGCACACGGGTTATTGTGATTGGAGCTATGTGATGTTGAGGATATACTCTTTGATATGTTATATGTCTATGGTTAAGACTGTAGATAGTAATTCATTTATTCATGGAAGTTACGATCATTTTGGTGGAAGCAGTAATTAGGCAGTGTTCCTGAGTAGCGGTTTGTGGAAATCGGATGATATTTCCTAATCGGGATGGAATTTGGTTTTGTGTAGTTAAAAGGAAGTTGAAGACACATTGATAGTGACATGGATGATAGTGCAGACTTTGAGGTCACATGAGTGAAGATTTATTATATTTGGAAGCTGACAATTTTGTGTAATTTTGGTGTAGCGTGTGGAAACTTTTATTTTGTAATTGTATGCCGACTCATTTGTAATTATTTGAGTGTGGTATAAAGGAAGGAATGTATTTCCTTTTTGTAACATAGTAGTAATGTGAAAGTGTGTAATTATGATATGGTAGCAGTGGTTGTGATGCTTTATGCATGAAGTGAAGAAAAGAGCTAAGTATGAGAGCGAATTTATGAAGGAAGACATATGAAGTACAAAGATCTAAAATTGAGATCTGATGTAACAATGAGTGCGGTTTGGCATAGTCAGAGAAGAGGTAACATATTATTTTTTTGTGTAATGCAAAGATTATTTGGATAGTGTGTTCAGTGATCTTACCCTGAAGCTGTTTGGGCAGTGGGTCCTTCTGTCTTCCATAACTCTTAACAAGGGTAGAATCTTTTAATAGGGATTCAAAATCTACTAACAGGGATTGATATGTACTGAATGTATTTCATAAGACTCCTAACAGAGTCCATCCTTTCATAAGGAATATTAATATTAGTGTGTCTTTTGTGGGCACCATTCCCACCGGGGTTTACTCTTTTATCAAGAGGTTCCCTAGTCAAAATATCTTGTGTCATTGTGTTATTGTGTATGAATATCTTTCTATGGTTGGTAATTATATTGCTTATATGGTTTAATGTTGTTGAAGATGACAAAATTTATAATTATATGTGTTATACACTGAATTTGCACCTCTGATCTCAAGCTCTCATAGTCTTGATAATCCAGTATAACATGGGAATAATCTCAAGGTTGTGGAACCTTTTGCTAACCGAGATGAGACCTCCAGATTCTAGGCTAGTTCCTCTTGGATAATCACCCTGATTTGCTTCTAACAAAAAAGTAAACTTTTGAGGGAAAGGGATAGAAGGAGTGCATGAAAGAGAAATAACAGAAAGAAAATCTACCTACTAGGTGATGCACCGAACTTGAGTTTGGATCTCAGTATAGAGGGATGAAACTAGTGAAGGAATTAGGTCCAATAAGTTACAACTCACTAGATAGGCTTGCATAAGTATTTTATAGGAGGGTCTGAACAAAGGCTCAACCTATGACCTACAAACAAACATCCTTTTCTACAACTAGGTGTAGGAATGAGACAAGGCTGCTAGGGGCTGTAATATACCCACAAAACACCTAAATCAGATCAAACACAGGAAACACACAAAATTGTAGAAAGTGAGAGGAATTAGGAAACCTGAGATATCATTGAAATCATGCATACACTTTGATCCAATAAGAGAGAATCCAGACAAGCAAGCATGAGGTTAACAAGAATATCATAGAATACTTGTAATATTTGAATTCATCAATGAAAACTTACAAGATGTGGGAAACCAGAGAGTAGGAAGAAATGCTATAGATAGTTTTCCAAGAAACTCGAGTTCACCTTGGGTTCACTTTTCCTTTTGGTCGCCAAGTCACATTATCTTTCCTTAACCCTGGGTCACATTTAGCGACCATGCGAAAACTATTAACCACGCAACCGTGCTCTTGGCCAAGTTTGGAGGCCTTGCTAAATCATATCCACCAGCTCGGCGAACAAAGAAACCTTTACGGACACTGTTAAGTTAGAAGGAAAAGAAAGGCCTCCGCTAAATCTCTGCCAACAAAGTCTAGCCCCACAAAAAGGTTGCACCGCTTTTTTGAAAAGGTCAACAGTCGCATGAACACATGAGCCCGAAAGGCTTCATGCTATCATGTGACAACCTTTTAGAAAATTTGCTTCTACTGTCGTGCAAGACACCTGGGGCCCACAAAACAAAAGCCACCTACCAAACCCTTGCCACATGGCCCAATCGGAACTGAACATACGGCTGGACCCATGACCACACCAACCGAAAGCATCAGGAGGATCTAACAGTTGTCGTATGATCGCATGGGCTCGGAAGAGGCCAGGTGAACATGCAACAACCGTAGATCTTGTATCTACGTGGGCCCATGTTACCAGGCCCGCAACAACCTTTTCCGACAGCCACCGAAACCGTTGATAGTTTGTCGCATGGTTGCATGGGCTCGGAAGAGCCCATGCGATCATGTGACCAACTGAGAAATGCAACCACTGACCACCACTGAAGTCCACCAATCTTTGCATGACAATTTACTGCTTGTCACATGATCGCATGTGGCCAGGAAGGCTTATACGATCATGCGACCAACTGCATGGTGCTAACCGATGATCGTCAGACATTGGAGTTGACCGCTGAATCCACATCAATGGTTGTCGTATGATCTCATGGGATTGAAAGATCCGATGCAATCATGTGACAACCATCGGATCTTTTCTGCACTGAACGGCCTTAGGCACTGGGACCCACCTATTGAAGTTGCGCACTTAGGGGCGAAAATGCAGAAGGTGCTGAAAACACAAAGGATTTTTGAGTGAAGGTCAAAAACACACCGAATTTTCAAACCAAAAGGTAGAAACATCCTAAGCCTACAGAGAGGAGGTTGAAAACACATTGGGTTTTCGACACTTGAGCATTTCATTGGAAAACAGGACTGTGGCTGAAAATGAACGACGGGGAATTTTTTGGGCAACATTTTGGTGACCTCTACGGGATGTCAGCCTGCTTGACATTTAGACCAATTGCCAGAGAGGGATCCATTGGGCATGGGGTCATTATAGGAACACAAAATTTTGACAAAGAGAAAATTGAACCAGCAAGACAAACCTGTGCACGAGCACTTCTTGGAAAGCAGGAAACTACTCTAGAAAAAAAGGGAAAGAAAACAGGGAAACCTATCCTAACCTAAACTAACCAATGTAGAGACTTGGTTAAACAAATCCATTCACTGGCATGTTGAAGTAGCTACCTTTCCTTCTTAGGATATTTTTCATTGGACTCATGAGGATAGCTACAAAGATAAGAGGCATACAAAGATTTGGCAAATGAGGATGCACTACCTCTGCAAAAACAAGATCAAGTTCACTCACCTCAAATGGATCAAATGGAGGTGTCCCAGTGAACTCCTTCTGGGCCAAGTATCTGATAGGGCAGCCTCTTAAAAGTCTAAAGGTAGGACTTTCATTGTTGGTTTCTCCTTTATCTTCATGGTTTCCCTCCATCATAGACAGCCACGACAACTCCTCATCCACAGCCAGGGGACTGTCATCTTCCTCTTTTAAACCAGCCAAGAGCTCATTACAATCAGCCTCCACACACAAGCCATCAATGATGCTTCCCATATAATCTTTGTCAAGGCTCTGGTTATCTTCTCTAGATTGGGAAGCCTCCTCCTCAAAAATTGGATCAAGCTCATCAATTAACATATCTTTAGGATCAACCTCTTCTAGGTGCTACAATTTTACAGAGGTGGCTATGATCACATCTCTCTCATCCTGCTCAACAAAACCAAGAAGTTCATCTAACAAGCACAAGGCATTCATTATAGAATCAACCTCTTGTTGATGATAGACTTTTTGTTCTAATTGACCTTCAGCCATAGGCAATGGCATGGTCTCTTCTGCATCATCAAAAAAAGGAGGGAGTTCATCATACAAATCACCCAAGAGCCCAGGTTGAGCATCAATGTCCACCTCCACACCCTACTGCTCATTTTCACCACAGTCATCACTCTGCACTGATACCTCATATTTCTTCTCCTCCTTATCACATGAAAGCTCATTCACTAGTCCTTACTCAGACACCGGACTAGTGTCCTTATAATGGCTTGGCATTAGACAGCCAAGACGCAGAGTCCATTATGGTATCCATATCACTTCATCATCCTGAGAAACTAGAGGGGCCTCTTGGGATGAAATTTTTTCTTGAACAGGCTACTCTTGCAAAGTGGTAGGCTGAATCTCAAGCACAGGCTCTTGAATAGAATTTTTTGCCTTAAAACTTGGGATGTGAAACCTAGGGAGAGAGGGGGGAACAAAGAAGGCATAGCTACTTTAACACTTGGAAATGAATGCCTCCTTGGCTCCACATGTGTAAGCTCTTGAGACAAATGGGCCCTCCAACTTGGAATCTTAGGCCTAGGAGCCTCTTGTTTAGCAATCGGTGATCTCAACCTTGTTGTCTCAATGTTAGCTTAGCATCTAATCTCTTCTTGAAACTCTCCTGCTTGCTGCTCATCAACAAGAGTTTCTATCATTTGGTAAGGAGCTTCCCCTTGCTCATAATTTTGAGCCTCCCGCTCTCTCTGCTCCCTGAGCTCAAATACTTGTTTGACTAAATCAAGCAACAGACTCTTTGCCTCCTGCATCTCCTTGAAGTCTGAGCTCAGAGTCTGCATCTGCTACTGAATAGGCTAAGAAGGGGAGGGAGGGTGGTAAGCATGATGGGGAAGCTGGCCTTGCATCTGTTGTTGTGCCTCTTGTGCCCATGATCCATCTTGCCTGAGAGCTCTCTCATAACTTTGCACAAGGGAAAATTCATTTGGCTTTGGGTGACTTTGGTAAGGCTAAAAACTAGCTGGTTGAGCATTACTCTCATGATAGGATGGTGAGTAACCTGACTGTCCATAGAAACTTGACATGTCTACTCATGCAATTAGCTGGAACTTGAATATGAAGATTGAAAACATACCAACACTTGACTTCTTTGAAACTAGTAGACTTTCTGGAGTCACCAGATATGCAGCAAAATAACCTCTTCTAGGCCTGTAGCATGCTACCAACATATCAGAGATAGCATACCTTGAACATGAATCTGAACTTCAGTCCCACCGGGCGTGCCAGAAATGTTATACACTAAATTTGCACCTCTGAACTCAAGCTCTCGTAGTCTTGATAATCCAATATAACATGGAAATCATCTCAAGGTTGTGGGACCTTTTGCTAACTGAGATGAGACCTCCAGATTCTAGGCTGGTTCCTCTTGGATAATCACCCTGATTTGCTTCTAACAGAAAAGTAAACTTTTGAGGGAAAGGGATAGAAGGAGTGCATGAAAGGGAAATAACAAAAAGCAAATCTACCTACTAGGTGATGCACCGAACTTGGGTTTGGATCTCAGTATAGAGGGATCAAACCAATGAAGGAATTAGGTCCAATAAGTTACAACTCACTAGATAGGCTTGCATAAGTATTTCATAGGAGGGTCTGAACAAAGGCTCAACCTATGACCTGCAAACAAACATCCTTTTCTACAACTAGGTGTAGGAATGAGACAAGGCTGCTAGGGGCTGTAGTATACCCACAAAACACCTAAATCAGATCAAACACAGGAAACACACAAAATTGTAGAAAGCAAGAGGAATCAGGAAACCTGAGATATCATTGAAATCATGCATACACTTTGATCCAATAAGAGAGAATCTAGACAAGCAAGCATGAGGACAACAAGAATATCACATAATACTTGCAATATTTGAATTCATCAATGAAAACTTACAAGATGTGGGAAACCAGAGAGCAGGAAGAAATGCTACAAATAGTTTTCCAAGAAAAGAGTCTTTTCTTTTTACAAAATGTGAATTCTGAGCACTACAGGCTCTAAAAAAATCATATATACATCCCCTGCACGTAGGCAGGAGTCAAAATATCTCCTTATGGTTACATAAATTTGCAATAGAATAATCAACCCTAAAATTGGTCACTTCTTATCATAAATGTGTTCTGTAAATATCATGGCCGATCAGATATCTCGTTGCATGTCCATCGCTAAATTGATGAACCTACAGACAAAAGACCTGGATTCAACAACCTCCCTACAAGCCTATACTACCACGAATGCATAAAATCCAATCCCATACTGGGAAGGAATCAAAATGGCACCCTAAAAATCTCTGCACACCCTCTAACTGGAACCGCCCTGGCGACATAAATTTTTTTTGAACTACTCGCGCTCGCAATGTTTACCTTGGAAGAGAGTCTGCCAAAATAGGCTACATCACTTAAAAATATCATCGGTCGCATGATCGCATGAGCCAAAAAGGCTTCATGCGATCATGCGACAACCCCTTTGAAACTACCACCTCTTGACACACAGACACCTGGACCTGCGAGACCCGCCACCTACAGCTACTAATGGCTTGTCGCATGGTCGCATGGGCTCAGAAGAGCCCATGTGATCATGTGACCAAATGTAAGAGGTTACCCGATAACCGCTGGCAGCACCACCGAAACCGTTGACGTTGACTGCAAGAATAACCCCGAGTTCACCCTAGGTTCACTTTTCCTTTTGGTCGCCAAGTCGCATTATCTTTCCTTAACCCCAGGTCACATTCAGTGACCACGCAAAAATTATTAACCGTGCAACCGCACGCTTTGCCAAGTCTGGAGGCCTTGCTAAATCATATCCGCCAGCTCGGCGAACAAAGAAACCTTTACAGACACCGCCAAGTTAGAAGGAAAAGAAAGGCCTCCGCTAAACCTCCGCCAACAAATTCCGGCCCCACAAAAAGGTTTCACCACTTTTTTGAAAAGGTCAACGGTCTCATGATTGCATGAGCCTAAAAGGCTTCATGCGATCACACGACAACCTTTTAGAAAATCTGCTTCTGCTGCCACGCAAGACACCTGGGGCCCGCAAAACAAAAGCCACCTACCAAACCCTTGCCACGTGGCCCAACCGGAACTGAACACATGGTTGGACCCACGACTACACCAACCAAAAGCATCAGGAGGATCTAACAATTATCGTATGATCGCATGGGCTCGGAAGATCCCACGCAAACATGCAACAACCATAGATCTTGCATCTACTTGGGCCCATGTTACCTGGCCCACAACAACCTCTGCCGACCGCCAGACGTTGGAGTTGACCGCCAAATCCGCATGAACGGTTGTCGTATGATCTCATGGGATCGAAAGATCCCATGTGATCATGCAACAACCATCTGATCTTTTCTACACTAAACGGCCTTAGGCACTGGGACCCGCCTATCAGAGTTGCGCGCTCAGGGGTGAAAATGCAGAAGGTGCTGAAAATGCAGAAGGTGCCGAAAACACAGAGGGTTTTTGAGTGAAGGTCAAAAACACATTGAATTTTTAGACCAAAAGGCAGAAACATCCTGAGCCTGCATAGAGGAGGTCGAAAACACACTGGGTTTTCGACACGAGCATTCATTGGAAAAAAGGACTGTGGCCGAAAATGAACGACAGGAAATTTTTTGGGCAACAATCTGATAATTGATTCACCCCCCCCCCCCCCCTCTCAATTATCTTGGTGGACTTTACTTTCTAACAATTCTTACTATTTAGAACTCAAAAATATAGTTTTGGGGGGGATTTTATTAATTTTACTATTATTTATTATTTATTAATCAAGCTAGTACATAAACTTTGAATAGTGAGCTTGTCCAAATTTTTAATAACTTTTTTGTTTTTACATTTTTTATAAAATAAATTATATGACATGAATCTACACATAATTATCTTGATGATTTAAAAATTTTGAAAAAATGATAAGTTTTGGTCAATTTATGGTGATCATACACTAGAGGTTTCTGAAATAGACTTTATGGTCAATAAAAAGTAAAATATTCAATAATTAAATAAGAAAAAGTATGCTCATGTAAATATTTTGTATCTTAGGTATCCTTCCCCAAAAGGATTTACAAAAACTCTTTTATTTTGGTCAAAATATGGTGGTCATACATGTGTGTAGTATGGTCTTGAAACATGCATTTTGAAAAAGTGGTTTTTACACATGTTGACTAAAAAGAAATTTCTAACATCTATATATTAAAATAAATTACATATTTCAAAAGTAGACTTTGAGATCTACATTTCTTAATAATGAAATTTTCTGAGCTTCAATCATTAAGCTCCTCAATTTTTGACATCAAATGAGAGAAATTTGAAAAATAAGGAAAAATACTTCCACTTTTTGCCCAAAACTAGAACTCAACGTCTTGTAGCCACCATAGGAAATTTACTTTAGGAGCTACATTTTCTATCTTTAATATGGACCTATGCCATGGATAATTAAGAATAAAATTGTTTTTTCTCTCTCATACACTGATGTTAAATATCATACCACAAGAGGAGTTGTGTGTGAGCAAATTTTATCACATTGCATTCTAGATGATATGGGTATTCCTAAAGAATAATCACCAATTCTCTATTGTGAAAATCAAGGTGTCTTAAAGCTCATCAAGAATCCAATTTTCTATGAGGGAGAAAAAGAACATTAAGGTTGAGTTTCATTATGTTTGAGATCAATTCATGTAGCACAACATTCATCTCCAACATTGCCCAACCAATTTTCATATTGCAAATATATTCATCAAGCCTCTTGGCAAGGTGAAATTCAAGTCATTTTATGGATAAATTTGTAGCTAAACAATACAATAAGGGGGAAGGAAAATATAGTACAATAGTGTAGTAATTTGTACTACATTTTAATTCCTTTCTATCCTTATCATTTCTATTGTTTCTCAATGATGTAGTAATTTTCTCAACAAAATGCATTGTATATATTCTCTTGTGCTCTAAAATAAATCATCAAGTTAAGTTTTATGTTATAATATTCTCTATCATCAAGATCAAGTACCCAAGTACATATAAATAGTTGGGAAGGTGGAAAAGGGAAGAAAAGGTCCTATAGGGAAACTTTAAATAAAAAATGATGAAATAATAGAAGTGCACTGGGTATGTACAAGATCATGGTATGCCAAAAAGTGGCGATGTGAAAAAAACCTATTTTCACTCATCCAAAAGCGCACAAATGCATATGTTGACTTTTTAGTAGGCATGGGTGTCAGTACACCTGGCCAAGCCAAAATCCAAAGCAAAAGGCTTAATCGGATATCCGATATTTGCCAGTAAATATAAATTTGTATACTCCAGCCGTGCTCAACATTTTCTCATTGTGAAAATGTGAACGCAGCTAGGGCTTTCAGATATCCGCTTTGAAATCCCCTATCTGATTTTTCTTTAATCCAAGGTAAGTCAAATCTTCAAATTTTTATTGTTTTTATTGTTTTTTAAGAGAAATTTATAGTTTTTTATATAAAAATTAGGGTTTAAATAAGTTTTTTTATTGTTTTTTAAAATTCATTATAATTATCTATTTATTTTTTAATTGTAATCACATATGGAATCAAAAAACCCTCCTAATGATCTTGCAAAAAATCCAGAACCATGTCCCAACAATCCCCCACTTCCAGAAGATGTACCTGTCACAAACCCTCATTGTTTGAAGACTCTAATAGGAGATAATCTAAATGAACTTAGAGGATTTCAGACCACCTATGCCAATATCCCCACATTGCGCCCCATGTTTATGACATTGAACTCAATTATTGAAAACTTGGAGAAACTTACACGGCAACATAGTGTGGCACTTCTTTGGCACAATTCCATGCATGCCCAATTTGATGATGTTCTTGACTATGATCAAGGCATGAACCTAATCATAACAAATCATGACATAGCTAATATTTTTATGGATCCTAAAACCGATCTAAAAGTGGACCCTAAAAAAACCAAGTTGTCAATTAAATGGTGCATAAATAGTACAATACATGACAACTTTTGGGACCACTAGTGGATGGTTTTTTATAGACCACCTCACAAACATTTGGATGTCCCATTTTATTTTATTAAAAAATTGTATGTTGAATTTGTGCTCGATCACAAGGTCAATTATTGGAGTATGAGATCGAACCAGGGTGTAGGTTTAGGTGCTCCTCAAAATAGGCCATGGGTACAATGGGTGAAATCCCACACATATGTCCCCCCTCCGGAGATTTCACCACCTCCCACAGTGCAGCATCCTGACAGTATTGGTGAGGCTGGTTCACAGACTATTTGAGCCATTCACACCTTGAGTGATCTGTTGGTTAAGCAGAGCACATCATTGTTGCCTCCTCGTGCTAATTCTTCTAGCCCTTCCACATCCTCCATGAGCTCACATGTTTGTGTGCCCCACACTTGCATTATGTGCAAGAATCTATGCTTAGGTCCCTTGAATGATAGTGATGCATATAATTATGTCTTCAAGGTGGACGATTCTACATAGCACACCATAGGCACTGAAGCATCTCGTGAAGATGTACATTAGGGGTATACAGTGCCATGGACTCCTACTATTACAGTAAGGGTAAATAGTTCACTTTTTACATTGTATTTAAATTTTATCATTCATATTTTTAGTAGAATTTTCTTATAATAATTTTCCACTTATTTATTTTATGTGTTACATTTATGTTCAGTTGATGACAGAGGAGGAGATGGCATAGGTGGAGGGATCCATGTTTTCGGCCATATAATTTGGCCTTGACAATTCCACAGTACATATGTTTTAATGTACTCTTTGGTTTCCTTAAATTATTATATAATAGCATATGTACATTGTTTTCTAATTTTTACAATCATCTTATTACATATTGATGCAGGTGTCACCAGTTGCCACCGGGGGGCAATGTGAGGGGGTGTAGGTGTCTAGAATTGACAAGGGAAAGGTAATTAAGTAATTTACTTTGTTTATGCATACATTTATACTTGTCATTTGTGCGTCCTCATTTTTAATTTACATGGTTTATTTGACAGAGACTGGCATCTGATGATGTCATGAGACCCTTTTGTCATGATAGAGTCACAAGAATATCCATTTGCAGTGATAGCCCTACGGTACGTATATTTTTAAAGTTATTTATGTGTATTTTACTAACAAGTATATATAATATGATCAAGTTATGATAGTATGAAGTATATGTTTGACTTTTGTAGGTCACTCCTAGTTTGAGGGAGGTAGAACACCAAGGGTTTGTATCACTGATGACTCAGCCAACATTTCCTGAAGAAAGTTCAACACAGGTAAGTTTTAATGTTAATTCAATTATTTTGTAGACATATATTTGCTACTAGAAGTATTTAACATTAGATAGTATAACTTGTAGATAAATCTCATTTTCAAAAACATATACAAGTTGGAATAGACATTGGTGGCATTGTTCCTGCGCTACCAAGGACATATATTAGGTCTTTTGTCCGCGGGAGGAGACAGAGAGGTGAGGTATATGAGAGTTCAATTTTAGTTTATATTTTATTTATTATTGTTGACTATGATTCTAAATTTTAATCTAACTTGGGGTTTCACTTTTGTGTTTGAATGGAGGATCCATCAGAGCTAAAGAGTACTTCAAAGAGGCTGCATTTTGATGATCCACCAGTAGAATAGGATGTCCTAGAGACTTTTGTAATTGAACTTCTTATTTTGAGATGTCATATGACACATTTTGAGATGGTGTATGCCAAATTGTATCTAGATATGTTGACATGTAAATATGTACAAAATTATTGTTTATTTTGATATATATCAAACTTGATATTCAATCCAATTAGTTAATTGTGTGTTCATTTATTCATTGTTAGTATGTAAATATGCTTGTGTGTATGTAGTCATGTGTATGATTTATGCCTTAAATATATTCATGTATATTCAAGTACATTCTTCATAACCTAAATTCATGTGTATGGGCTACGTGCATGACTTAAGTGAATTAATGTGGTATGCTTTATAAAATATATGCTACGTGTATGCTTCATGACTTAATCAAACTTATGTGTACACTTTATGTGCTACATGTGTTCATACATGTAATTCATCATTTAAGTGAATTCAAAATTTATGTGCTACATTGTATTCATGTGTATCTGATGCTCTCAACCAAGAAAATCTGATGTAGAGCCCTCTACTATCCCCTCATGGAACTCAACTCAACTTGAGGATTCTACAAGCATCTTGGAATCTACTCAAGGAGTTAGTCTTAACTCAAGGGTCAAATAGAGTGCTACCTAGTGCACCTACTGCCTCCACCATACCAAAACTCCAACTAGACCTCTCACCTTGATCCCAACACCATAGATAATCTTATCATGGTCTATTTACCATGTTCCAACTTCTCATTCACTCCAATCACCTCAACCTCAACCATTTCTCTTATATAGCCTTTCTAGGCCTGTCTAGAAGCCCTACAAACACTGAAATCAACAAATTACTCTTGAACTCTCCAAACAACTGCAAGTTTTGGCATCAAGCAAGATTGGCATTCCAAATTCAAACAAATTTGAATCTCCCAAAATAGAGAGAGGTTATTGTAGGCTTTAGAAACACAATACTATAGAATCTCCAAGATTATTGATACCTCTCACGGGGTCTGAGAACCGAGCCTCAAAAGTTCGCTGCCCAATCATGCTTAGTGCACCTTGGGGACACTTTGGTCCGGCATGGTCTGAAACATTCTAGTGACTCAGTGGTTTAAACATGGTTATCCCTAGCATTTCCTCACCCAATTGGAGCTAATGGCACAGTCCATTCGGTGCCAGGACAAATAGTTTGGAAGAAATCCAGTGGTGCAACTTTCAACTGACCTTCACTACAAGTTCAAGTTTTGGCATCAAGCGAGACTGGCGTGCCAAATTCAAACAAATTTGAATCTCCCAAAATGGAGAGAGGTTATTGTAGGCCTCAGAAACTTAGTCCTATAGCATCTCACATGTCATCGATATCTCTCATGGGGTCTGAGATATGAGCCTCGAAAGTTTGTTGCCCAATCGTGCTTAATGCACCTTGGGGACACTTTGGTCTGGCATGGTTCGAAATGTTCTAGTGACTCAGTGGTCAAAAAGGGATTGTTTCTAGCATTTACCCACCCAACTAGAGCTAATGGTATAGTCCATTTGGTGTTGGGGTGAATGGTTTGGAAGAAATCTAGTGGTGCAACTTTCAACTAACCCTCACATCAAGTTCTGGCATCAAGCGAGACTAGCGTGCCAAATTCAAACAAATTAAAATCTCCCAAAATGGAGAGAGGTTATTGTAGGCCTTAGAAATGTGGTCTTGTAGCATCTCATAGATCATCGATACCTCTCACAAGGTCTGAGAACCGAGCCTCGAAAGTTCATTGCCCAATTGTGCTTAGTGCACCTTGGGGACACTTTGGTCTAGCATGGTCCAGAATGTTCTAATGACTCAGTGGTCAAAATGGGGTTGTCCCTAGCATTTACCCACCCAGTTGGAGCTAATGGAATAGTCCATTCAGTGTTGGGATGAATGGTTTGGAAGAAACCCATTGGTGCAACTTTCAACTGACCATCACTACAAGTTTTAGCATCAAGTGAGACTGGAGTGCTAAATTCAAAAAAATTTGAATCTCCCAAAATGGAGAGAGGTTATTGTAGGCCTTAGAAATTTGGTCCTATAGAATATCATAGATCGTTGATACCTCTTATGGGGTCCAATAACTGAGCCTTGAAATTTTGCTACCCAATCGTGCTTAGTGCACCTTGGGGACACTTTGGTTGGGCATGGTCCGGAATGTTCTAGTGACTCAGTGGTCAAAACTGGGTTGTCCCTAGCATTTACCCACCCAACCAGAGCTAATGGCATAGTCCATTCAGTGCTAGGATGAACGGTTTGGAAGAAACCCATTGGTGCAACTTTCAACTGACCCTCACTACAAGTTTTGGCATCAAACGAGATTGGAGTGCCAAATTTAAACAAATTCAAATCTCCCAAAATAGAGAGAGGTTATTGTAGGCCTCAAAAATATGGTCCTGTAGCATCTCACAGATCACTGATACCTCTCATGGGGTCCAAGAACTGAGCCTTGAAAGTTCACTACCCAATCACACTTAGTGCACCTTGGGGACACTTTGGTCTGGCATGGTCCAGAACGTTCTAGTGACTCAGTGGTCGAAATGGAATTTCTCTAGTGTTTACCCGCCTAACCGAAGCTAATGGTGTAGTCTATTTGGTGTCAGGATGAATGGTTTGGAAGAAATCTAGTGGTGCAACTTTCAACTAACCCTCACTACAAGTTTCAGCATCAAGCGAGACTGGCATGCCAAATTCAAACAAATTAAAATCTCCAAAAATGGATAGAGGTTATTCTAGGCCTCAGAAACCTGATCTTGTAGCATCTCATGGATCATCAACACCTCTCACAGGGTCCGAGATACAAGCCTCAAAAATTTTCTGCCCAATCGTGCTTAGTGCACCTTGGGGACACTTTGGTCTGGCATGGTCTGGAACGTTCTACTGACTCAGTGATTGAAATGGGGTTGTCCCTAGCATTCACCCACCCAAAAGGAGCTAATGGAATAGTCCATTTGGTGTTAGGATGCAATCCTTGAACACTATCCCTTCACCCCAGGGAATCATCATTTTACTTTGGACACATTTGACCAATTTTGACTCAATGACTCCAACTATTACATCATTTGACAATACAAATATACATAGAATTAAGACAATACAAATGTAAGGATACAAAATTAAGACAATACAAATTATATAAGGATACAACATTCATAGTAAGGAAACACATGTTTTGCACTTTACATGGCATTAAGATGATACAAATATGGGCTCTTAATATTTTCAAATCAACCCTATGGGCTTTTTTATATTTCAAATTTTGCATCTAATTTTTTATATACAAAATTTGGCATCTAAATATGCACATTACATTTTATTGTTGTTTTTATATACAAAATTAAGCATCTAACTATGCACATTACATTCAATTGTTGTTTTTATATACAAAATTTGGCATCTAAATATGCAAATTACACAACTATATATAAAAAATAAGTATCCTTTTCACTCCAATCCCTACATTTGGAAGGCAGAAGAAAAGTTAATAGAGAATATAAGAAGTTTATATAGGTTGAGAAAAAGATTATGAACATGTATAAGTAACTAAATGAACCAAAGAACATGACTAGACAATGCATAGTGAAGTTTACCGTCATAAAAGATGGGCTAATCAAATGCACAACTCGATCTTCTATATCTATCATATATGTATCCAACTGCATTTACAATCCACATACAAAACCAAGTTTATTGGCTCAAACAAATAAAGCAAAAAACTACAATTAATTTATTGAATGTAATCGTAATAAACATGGAAAACCTTGCAACTTGAGTTGAACTTACCTACTAAAGTGTGCCTAAAGGGTCATCTCTCTACTTGAGGGTATTCAATATTGCTTCATGATCAATAGTACTAATAGTCCAAAGTTCCTTTGTCTTTGGTTTTCCTTGATGTTTCAACAACTTAACATTGGCTGCTATAACAAGGTGTGAATACATGAGAATGGTTTTGTGGTTCTCATAGTCTTCAAATGCAGGAATTCCATTATTTCTAATCATATATGTGCGCAACCATGTTCCCACAACAACATGTGATCCAGTTGGATATGTGAACATATCATCATATGTCATCGATTGTGCAAGTTTCTACTTTCCTCGTACACAATGTGCTAACTAGTAATCCGATCTCTCATCATTCCCTTGTGGTGCAACCAATGCAAAAACATGTCCTGGCTATAGAAGATCTGAAAGATGGTCATAGTTAAGTGAAAAATCCATGTCATCATTTATTACAAAGACTATGAGAGATAGAGTAAGAACCCATGTATCAACCCACTCACTTGACTCATATTGATTCCAGTCATACTGAAGACAACTCGGACAATAACAAGCCAACTCTCATGTCCAAATGGTCCATGTACTAGCATCTGAGCTTTGAAATGAATGCATTTTTTAAGAATCTTTCATAGTTTGACAATCCAACCTATCTCCTATTGTGCCCAACACAACCAACCAAAAGAATCTATGCACCACTAAATCAAGAGTCCCCCCTGTGACAATGTTGAAATACACCAATCAACAATAGAATGAGCATCAATGATTTCTACACCTGAAATCATTAGGTGCTCCTTAACTAGAGCTCTCTTTACGCATGCACCTGCTCCATCATGCTCCCCTTTTCCATGACCAGCCTCAAAAAAACTCCAAATATGAGGTACACCTCTCTCTACATGCATTCTACATAACCAATAAACATACGAGCATTTTTTAATTGACCTATGCAATTATCTGACCAAATGAGATGTCTATCCATAGCAATATTATTTTCCCAAATCCACTCAAAATAATTCTCAAAGCAATGTTGGACAAACTTGGATGAGTGCGATCTATCATCACTCATATAAAAATGGTACTCTCTGATTATCTTCTGGTCATCTTTTGTACTATTAGGGGAATGTCTATATGTTATGTGCACAAAAATAGAAACTTGAATAAAATTGTAATATTGAGCTTACAACTCATTTTGGGGTTGCAATGTATAGTTCTCTGAAAAGTCAACAACTGATATAATAGTGTCAATCAAGAAAGTGTCCTTACGCATCCTGAATTGTTGATCCAACCATTGAGACCTGTGACTATGCCTTGCATACTTGTAAAAAAGATTCTTCCTGAAATCTAAAATAAAATCAACTACATTGCATTCTTTTGTAACTAACTCACATCTAGAGCCTTCACCTCCACTTTTTAATGTATATTTAACAATTTCATATACCTTTTTGTGGACTATTGTCTTTCCAAAATCATGTTCGCAGCCCTCATGAAAACATTCAACAAACTTCACTAGCCCACCACACTCTAAGCACTTGTCATTTAAGCAATCTTTTCTATAAAAGAAACATCCATCATCTCTAGGACATCAAAAATGATCTAGCAAGTCTCTTGATGATTTTGGAAGAGCACTTGCACCACACTCCTCCAACATTTCACTAGTATGAAAGTAGAATCAATGGATCGTAACAATTCAATGTGCATTGAAAACTCCACATGATATTTACAACAACAAGTATTTTGAATCTTAAGAGGCACACAAAAAAAAGGCTTCAAGGCTTCAAAATATCTTTGTGATATTTTCAATGTTGGATGTGTCTCACAAAATTTTTTGAACAGCATTGTTTGACTCACCTCCAAATAATGTTTGGGATGCAGAGTGCGGTCTCGAATGCCAATTCTCAACTTCAAGACATCCTTCACATTTGGTGACACTCTTGATTTAGATTGCCAAAATAGTTGAATTTGATCCTTCACAGCGTCGGTAAGCTTCTTATCACAATGTGAAAGTCTCCCACCATAATCCCATGTATCCTTTTGAATAGGATCATCAAGTCTTTCTCTTCTTGCAAGTGCTCTATCCAAAGTTTTACAATTTAGATTCAAGTCAACACAAGTTTGTCTCATCAAATGAGCCTTTCTCAAATGATGACTTACTAAGGAGGTTGTAATAACCCTCCTAAGGGATCTTTTATCTATTTCCTTTGCAGTCTTTCCAATGGAATTGAGAGCACTAAAAATATTTATCACAATAATAGCATTCCTCTCCTTTTTCTTGTTCACACTAATCTTCAATTTGACTAGATTATGTCTCATCTTCTGCATCTTTAACAATTTCACAAACATTTGACATTGCTCAACCAACATCTTGTGCCTAAAAAATTGATCAAAAATTTTTGAAACCCACAACCGAATGGTTCTTTCTGATCTCTTGCCATCGAAATTGATCATTATATTCTCATCAATTTCAAGTAACCATTTAGTTTTTCTTGAAGGTCTCAATTTTGAAGTTTGTCTTTCTTCCTCCGAAGGGACTTCATTTCTCATATAATTTGGAGATGTGTTATGTTGATTTGGTTCTTGTGTACAATTATCATTGTCAATTCCTTCATATTCAATCAGTGGAATTTCATTGACAATGTCCACACTTTCATTGTCCACATCTACATGTTCATTTTTAAAACCTACATTTTTATCTTCAATCCCTACATTCTCATTTTCAATATTATTGTCATAAATCATTTCAAATTCATGTTTTTCACTTGAAACCACCTTCAAAGGTGGGTCTATGCCGACATCTTCATTAGTATTTAACATACCTTGTCTCTTGTTCTGATGGGGAACCCTATCCATTTCTCTATACACTTCAATATCTTCATTTGTGAGTCTCCTCTTCCCTTTATTCTTTTGATGACTACTACTCCCCATAGTTAGACCAAAAAGGTGATGCAAATACCTTTGGTAATAGAGAAAATCCAAACAAAAAGTGGATTTTTGTCTTATCTAGAGACAAAATGTGATTCGTTGCAACTCGACTCCCGTAATTCTACAAAAAAATGTGCCTCTCTGGAGGGACCCAGAGAATATTGTTTTTAATTTTCACCAGTAAAAAGAATCAGATATCCCATAATATTGGAAATCTGATATTATCAGATATCCAATATCTCCCACCAAAATTTCTCTCTCTCTCTCTCTACCCTTCCCTTATCTCTCTCTCCTACACTCTCTCCTTCCCCTTCTCTCTCCTACTCTCTCCCCTTCCCCTTCTCTCTCTCTCTCTCTCTCTCTCTCTCTCTCTCTCTCTCTCTCTCTCTCTCTCTCTCTCTCTCTCTCTCTCTCTCTCTCTCTCCTTCCCCTTCTCTCTCTCTCCTAGTCTCTCCCCTTCCCCTTCTCTCTCTCTCTCTCTCTCTCTCTCTCTCTCCTCTCTCTCTCTCTCTCTCTCTCTCTCTCTCTCTCTCTCTCTCTCTCTCTCTCTCTCTCTCTCTCTCTCTCTCTCTCTCTTTCTCTCTCTCTCTCTCCCCTTATCTCTCTCCTACTCTCTCCCCTTTCCCCTCTCTCTCTCCATATATCTCTCTCCTACTCTCTCCCCTTCCCCTTCTCTCTCTCTCCTACTTTCTCCCCTTCTCTCTCTCCTACTCTCAATCCAAATGAAATTTTTATGCCACTGTCAGTTTCTAGGACAAATGATGAGCGTACGATGGTTCTACATATGTGTGAAATTTCTTTTCCAAAGTTCAAAAATCAATTGATTGTATTCAATCGAGGGGATGTCCTCTCTCTCTCTCTCTCCCTTAGGTATAACATTAAACATATAATATAAATATTTAATAAGTTAATATTATACTATTATACAATACAAAAATAAGTAATAATAATATAATACATACTAATATAAAAATGCTATATTATAATATTAATGCTATGCTATTCTTATTTAATATTAATATTTAAAAAGGGATATCTGATATTATCGGATATCTGAAAATTTTGGATATCCAATTTTTATCGGATATCCGATTAGGCTTGGTATTTGCTTGGGCAATACCAAACGTGGGTGGTCAACCCCTTAGGCATGTTTAGGAGATAGTTTTTTATATCGAGACTTCGACCATGTAGTTGATGACTATTTTTTCACCCGAAATTGATGAAACGAAAAGGGTTTCTTAAAGACATTATCAGCTTTCCACCAATATAATTGTTGTCAAATTTTGAGTTTGGTAAGTAATTATTACTTATTTTTCAATTGAGTTATCTTTACAGTCGTAATTGACATACTGATTGAAAAACAACTATAACTTTCAAATCGTTTAACCATTTTTAAATCTGAAACATGCATCACATTTTATGCTTCGATTACTATAAGGAAAAAAAATCAATTTTGTAAAGTTTAGAATTAGTTAAGGTGGTCAGACATGAGATTTTTTTTATCTAAAAAAGTTGTAGCAGAAAATTCATAATTAAATATTCATTGGCAAAAAATTACAAAAAAATATGCATCACATCTATGAATGAGTCTAATACTTATATCTAGAATCTTGGGAAAATATATCATCATTTGATTTGATTAAGGTGGTCAAACATACATGTACTTTTTATCTTTTCCCTAAAATTTTCGTACTACTGCATTGAAATCTAAAATTTTGAACAACTAGATAAAAAAAAAATTCAAACAAGGGCTAGTAGTTTAGAAACTACATTCAATTTCCTTCAGATTCTATTCTTACAACTTTTTCACATAAGGTTCATAAGATGTTTAACTTTTTACGTCAAGTTGACTACCTTGATTTTCTAATTTTTCATTGCCACTTAAGGCCATAGTTTGGTATACCATGATCATGCACATACCCCACTAAATAAAATGAAAATGAATCATTCCCATCATAAGAAGGAAAATATATAAACTGGATAACCCTCTTAGATGATTATGGGTCTTGGAAATGTTGAATGCCAATAATACAATAGGAACCAGGGAAGTGAAGTCCTACTAGAATGAACCTCTAAATACTTTTTGTAAAGCATTTCTAAACTCTATATACAAGAATAGTCAATTGAAGTCTTATAAATATTAGATCTAGACTCCACAAATACAAATACAATATCTAGAAGATATATATCTCAATGTTCCTGAAATCTAGTATAAAATATCATCCACATATTTTCTTCCAATTGTCTCAGCATCGACTCAACTAGGTCAAGTTTTAAATCCTTCTTCATAATTTTATGTGCGATTTCAACTGCTCTGCATGGAATGCTATTCTATCTACTCGACTGAAATATCTTATAAGAAATGACATACATAGCGAATCTCATCTCAGGGTCGTTGATGGTGTTTATCCTCATGCATCTGCCATCCTATTCTTCTCCTATTAAATTTTCAATCTAAGTCTTTGGCGGATGTCTTAGGGATTTTTCCTTATCATTTGTGGGATAACTGGTAATCACATGTATAACATCCTTTACAATCTTCACCGGTTCATCTAGCCACATCTTTCCTTCATGTACTTAGCTAAGTACAATTCTTATCCATTCTATTTTAAATTCTTTTGGAAAATATAGGGCATTGGTTAACCCTTTTACCTCCAATTGTTTGTTCTTTTCCTTGAGTTTTCCATTAGTGCAAAGTTCTTGATAGGTTGTCTGGAGCTTGAAGTCACCAATATCTATGATCTTGCAATGTATGTATGTTCTTACATCCTTCACCAGTAGAACCCTAGGTAGAATCGAAGAAAATGTGTCATTGTCATCAAGTTGTGCAACAACTTTCAGAAGAAGTTTTTAGTTAGGTTCAGTGTATGTTGTTGACTTGAATAAAGTTACCTTCTTCCCTTTCTCTTCATTAGATTTAATGGTTTGAGAGGACAATGCCATTGTGACTGTAAATTTAGGGTTTTTAATAAACTTTGTAGAAGACTCGGTTAGTTGCAAACTTACTTGAATTGGTCTCAAACTACTCATGATGTGCTCAAATCAATGTGAATTTCTTGGATTAGATTTTCTCAAATCTCTCTCAAATTAGTCTGGTTCGCTCTTGAATGCAATGTGAACAAATGAGTTCATTTCCTATGTATTTATAACAAAAAACCTTGATTAGCGCATTAAATTATTTTCTAGCTACTACTCGATTGACAATCAAATCACTCAGTTAACTCAAACATACCTCACCTCATTGAACACTAATAATTCTTGGTTGAATGTGCAACTCGATTGTCTCTACCACTTTCACCAACTGGAAATTTTCTTACTCGGTCCATATTTAACCGACTTTACTTATTTCAATTTAATAACATATAACACCCTAGTACATCTTAATTCATGTTGATTTTGTATTCATACAATAGATATAAGGAACTATTGTAAGATATAACCAATTGAAATTTAGTTCCATACTTGATTTTTCTTAGGTGGAGGTGGTGAGATCATTTAATCCAGTAGATGAGGTGTCACCAACTATTGTTCTTGTTCTAGCATTGTCATTTGTTGCTCTTCTCCACATTTGGCTCCTTATCCTCATGATTCCTTCAATGGTATTCTCACTTGCATCAATACTTAGTTCTAGTGCTTGGTCTTTGCAATCTCTGCTTAAATGACTGACCTTATGAGAGTGTAGACATGTCATTCCAGAATTTGTCCAATTTCAAGATCTTCCTCTCCAGTGCATTCTCATGTAGTTTGCTGCAATATGACCATATCTACCACATGTTTTACAACTAGCCCAAGTGTTGTAATCCTAAGTGTATGCATTACCTTTCCTTCTCAGTTGATATGTCTTGTTTTGTCCTTTAGATTTTCAGACTTGTTTCATTTTTTCCTGCATTCTTGTGATATATGTTCATGCATGTTATAGGTAAGATAGTTCTTTTCCATGTGGTATTTCTTAGGTGGCTTATTCAGCTTTGATCTACTCTCATGTGCTTGATGTCCATACTTATTACAATTATAACAATAACCATTAAATTTAGGAGTAGATTTAGGAATACCTTTTTCTTTGCTTCTGCAAACATTTCATTTGTGACCTAGTTTTCCATAGTGATATTTGTTACAAGTAGTAGTTGTCATTGCACCAAAAGATCAACCTTTTAATGCTTGAAACAACCACTAAACTTATAGAAGACACCAGAGGCTGTTAAACCATGTCATGAATCCCGAGGGGAGTGCTGACCATTTTGCCAACAATCTCCCCCTCAGCATTACCCAAGGAGATTCAAACCTATGACCAAGCTCTGATACCACTTGTTACAAGTAGTAGTTGTCATTGCACCAAAAGATCGACCTATTAATGCCTGATATAACCACTAAACTTATAGAAGACATAGGATGTTGTTAAACCATGTCAAGAATCTCGAGGGGAGCACTGACCATTTTTCCAAAAAAAGCATGAGAGCTTCTTTGGCCTTGGGTTTGCATTTAAGTATTCTTCTATTCATCTTTTTTTGATGACTCTCCCTACTTGGTATAACCTAAACCAGTAGTGTTGTTAAATCTTCTCTGACTATTTATAAAGTCATCCATTCTTTTGGTACTTTCTTCAGCTTTCTTAATCATCTCAATATGATGTTGTTGAATCTTCGCTTTATTTTTCAATCTTTCATTTTCTTCCTTCAATTCACCAGTATCTTCCAATCTTCTAGTAAGCTCATTATTTACTTAGTTGATTTTCTAAGTCATGACAACAGGCGGATTGGAAATTTCAAAATGATGCTCAGTAATCCTTAGTATTTTAGATCCATTTTCTTCTATCTTTTCAGTCATTTGTTTTCTATCTTCAATAGCCAAATTCCTTTCTTGTTTGACCTATCTTGCATTGTTCATGACATCAATCATTCTTTCCATTTGAGTCTCTTGTCCAATTTGCAGTGCTTTCACTTGATCGGTAAGGTGTTGATTCTTTTCAAATAGATCTAATATTATTCCTTCAGATGCATCAAATATACTTCTAGATCCAGATCCTTCAAATAATTCATCCATCTCTTCTTCCTGATAATCAGTCTCATTGTGCCGAAATGCCAATTCCTTCCTTTTGATTCGTAAATCTCTCAATTTTTCTTTGGCTTCCTTAAATTATTCTATGACAATTTGCATCCCCAATTTCTGATTTTCAATAGTCTTATCAATCTTATACATTTCCATCCTTAAGGTCTTTTCTCTTCAGTATTTAAACTTCCTCAACAAGAGAACTAGCTCTGATACTAATTTTTGGGATTATGGAAAGGTGAGTTACTGAGAGGGGAGGGCTGAATTAATAACACTAAAAAAATTTCAATTGAATCCTTATAGACATTTAATTCATAACTGATTGTAACCTTTTCATTCACCATATATTCAATAACATAACTGAAACATATAAATAAATGTAATCTAATCAAATAATTATACATGAAACTTCATACACATAACACATGTATTTTGGTATCACAAAAACCCTTGTTAGAAGGTAAAAATTATGGTGGAGATGGAACCCACAAAGCTTCACTTTTGCAGAAATAAAGTTGGTGGTTAAGGCTTACAAAGATTAATCACTTTTGGTGATCTTACCTATTATGAGTAAAAAAAAGATTAGCTAGATCTACATGGTTATAGGATTTTAGCAACACCCTTCAAGTGTGCACTCGGTTAAGAGATTTTGTGACTATCAAGTCTACTCTATTAGGATATTTTAAGTCTGCTACAATTGCTAGAGAGTAATAGTGAAGTTTGAGATTAGTTTGAAAAAAAACTTACATTGTTGATATCAGATCTATTAAGTACAATAATGAAATCACCTTGTTGTGATGAATATTTCCCTATGTACTACTCGGTAGCCTTGAACTATTTTTGATAAACTGAATACTTTGTCAATGCTTGAACATAACCCTGTCAAATTTTAGATGTCTCCCAATGGCAGCTACTTCATATGTGATACATGTCAAAATGGCATCTTTACAATTCTTATATCAAAAAGGTTTGACCTAATTAGAGTTTTGACACTACCTAGAAAACCTAAGATCAATGACTCAAATGATTAACCTAGATCATCTTTACATAGGAATCATTAGTCATTAAATGATTGTACTCATATTAAATATTCACCTTGATCTTGGTAAACCATTTTCTAGCTAGTAAAATGTTGTTCACCTTGAACTATGTGTCATTAAAAAATTTTATGTGAATTCTAGATTACTCGGTAAATTTTGTGTCTCTACCTCGGTATTATACTAATGCTCGGTAATCCTGTGTGCTTGGTGACTGTTGTACTCGGTAATCTTTATGCTCGATGACTACACTTGTAGTTATAACCAATTGAATTATCTTGCTCTATTTACCAACTATATAGATAAATACTAATAACAACTCTTAATCCACTTAGGAGTAACAAAGAATACATCGAGAGGAGACATGTAAGATTCTTCATCCATAGTGTAATCTTGAATTTCTTACAGTTTGTAGCACATATTCTCTTCTTCTTCTCATGTATCATGAAATACATCAAGAAACCACTACTCAAACTCCTTCCATGATGAGATGCTCTATGTAGGTAATGATTCATATTCTTCTCTTGCATAATCCTTTAAAGTCCTGACAAATAGCTTCATCACCTAATCTTCTACACAAATCTCATAATCTCTTACAAATGTGTAAAATTCATCCAAATGGTCAAATGTTGATTCATCCCATTCTACATGAAACTTTGGTACAAGCTATGAAAGTTTAGGAAATAGCTTATGAGGGATGCATTGAAATTAAATGAGATCTAATGGCCTGATTCCATCTGGAACAAATGGTTTTCTCTAAATAGATATTTATTTTGGTATATTTTGAATATATGAATTTGTAGTAACTTCTTTCTTTATACATTAGGTTCTTGTTAATAGATTCGCCACCTCTTTCAAAGAGGAAAACTTTACTTATCTCCTTTTGGATCTTATTTTCCCTTAGTAGAGTCAGTAATTGAAATATTTCTTGAATAATAGAGTCGCCACCTCTTTCCAAGGAAAATATTGTTTTCTATCTTCTAGATTCTTCCTTCTAGCATAGTGTACTTAACCAGAGATTCTAGGTTCGTTCCCCAGCAGAGTCGCCAATCTGTTGGTTCCCAAAACCATAGATTGGAAATCCAAAAGCTTTTCCAATTCTCCTATTGGATTTCTTCAATCATCCTTGGCCAACGAACAGGAATAATCTAATTCCCTTTCACTTTAGGCTTCCCTAAACCTAGGTAGGTAAACCCTCACCCCAAACACAAAGGTGTTCTTCTATAGAAAATTTAAACTTCCTTAATTTTTCAAGATGGAAAATGTTCCTTGAGATTTATTAGAATAAGAATGTTTAATCCTTACTTGTGTTTTATTTCTCTGGTTACAAATGAATACTTGAAATTAAATGATGTATAAGTAAATGTTGTAAGTATGGGATAATATACTTGTAATCTCAAATATAAAAGGATGAAAGGAAAGAACTTCAATGCTCACACAATCATAAAACACCTTTGGGAAAGTACATAGATTAGTCCCTTATCCAACTAATTAGGCAGAATGTAGTCAAGTTTTGTTTGAACCCTCATGTACACCCTGCAATTCAATTTCAAATTGCTTCCTCTATGACATCAAGGATAAATCGATTACAATATTTATCTTAGTCTTATGAATTTAATTCCTTGGCAGGAAACCAATTAGACAAGAGATGCTATAGATGAACTATACATATACAACCCTTGATATTCAAAAATAAATATTAACTTCAATTTTATGACATCCAATAGATAAGAGAAAAATTTTGAAACTGAAAAATGCAAACGACTAATCCAATCAAAAACAACAAACTTACTTCCTCAACCTTGGACAAGAAACAATTTTTCTTTATATTAATTAAAAATTAAATATAATTGATTTGCATATCGATTGCAGTCATATATCCAAGAGTATTCTTCATTACAATATATTATTTGTATAAAACCCAAAAAAAATACCCCCTTTCTTGTACTACAAATGGTCTTGGTATCCTTCTTATACAAAATTGAAGGATGCATACAAGTTTTGGACCATCGTGATGCTTCCTAACTAGTAATTAAAATTTTACCGTTATGTACATATTTGTAGAAGAGCATATTTTATCATGAAAATGGTTTCACCATATGTGGATTAGGCGCAACATATCTATAAATTCATCATTCGTTCGATTTGGAACCCAACCATCATCATTTATCTATATGGGGCCCATCATCATGTCAGCCAATTTTGCCTTGTCTTGTTCGGCCTCCAACTCAAAAACATCACTCTAGTACATGGTGTAACAAGTACAATGTCTCCATGTTGCATCCATCAAACTACTCAACACATCTTGTTGTTCCTCCTCCAAGCCTATCAGGTCAGGATGCAATACTAGTTGAATCTTTGGGTTCTCATTAAAAGGATCTACGATGGTTGGCAAACACATTCTTATGACAGAAGCTTATATCCTAATAATACAATATAGATTTTGGAATATTCTTGGCCTTTTTATAGAAAGATTGCATGTTACTCCATTTTAACATTGGTTTGACCCATCTTTGGAAACCCAACTAAAACTTTACTCCTTGTCATTTCTAATTTAATGACGCTTGTGGCTGAAGAAGATTGCACATGTAACAATATGGTTTTACACCTCATAGATTCCCTTGGGAATATAATTGTGTCCTAATTATCTTTCCATATCATGAATTAATGTGACTCTTCGTAGACCTTGTGCCAATTTATTCCTCAAGCATTAATTTCAAATCTTCTGACAGATCACCTTGGTATTCGAGATGTACATTTTGTGTCATCAAATTGGCCATGTCTTAGTTAATATCTATCTTATCAAGCTTTTATACTTTTTCACCAGTTCGCATGTCTCTTTTTGGTTTTCTATGAAATAGAAAAAATTTCCCACCTCTCAATTGTTATCAATGTGGCCCACAAAATAGAGAAAAATTGTTATCTCGCACATGCTTATCCTTGCCCTAGTGTAATAGAGAATTTTTTCTATTTTGCGGTTGATGTTTTGAGAACCCATGAAATAGAGAAAATTGCCCCTTTTGAATCATTCCAAAAGGATTTTCATCATAATTTTCTAAATATAAGATTTCTCCTTCACCAAACATAGAAATGTGGCACCTTTCCAAGCTTTAAAAATAATAATTTTTAAGTGATCCAATAGGTGGCATACCCGGAATCTCACTAGGAAAGACATCAATGAATTCTTGAAGTATAAGATGATCAAGAGTCTTCTTCTCTATTTCCACTTCATCCAACGCATTCATAGTTATAGAAAATACTTTACATCCCTTTTGTATGTTTCGCTTGAGTTGCATAGCGTAAAATATCAACTCAATGGTATAGTACTTATCTCAATAGTATCAATTGTATAGATTCTCTTGTGCCCTAAAGTAAATTATCAAGTTAATTTTTATGTTACATTCTTCCCTATCATCAAGATCAAGTACCCAAGTACATATAAATCTTTGAGAATGTGTAGAAAGGAAGAAAAGGTCCTAAAGGGAAACTTCTTCAAGAAATTAGCAAAAATTTGAAGTGCACTAAATACAAATAAAAATGAATCATTCCCACTATAAAAAATAAAATATATAGACTCTAAATAACCATCTTAAAAGATTATGGATCTTGGAAATATTGAAATCTAATAGAAATTAGAAACAAAGGAAGTGAAGTCCTAATGGAACAAACCTCTAAACACTTTTTGTAACGCTTTTCTATGTACTCTATACAAGAATATTCAAGAAAGAAGTTTTCCAAATCTTTAGATCTAGACTACAAATATGAATACAATATATAGAAGATATATATCCCATGTGCTTAAAATATAGTATAAAACATTGCTACAATGAATCTCTAGAAGTTCTAAAAAAAAATCACAATAAAGCAATAGGTAAAAGAATGTATTTTTCTGTAACTTGCAAAGAACTTGTGCTCTACCCTTGGATTTTGACTTTTCTTTTCCCTTAATAGATAATTGAGTGGATTAGGATGATATGATAGATTTGCAAACCCCTATTTTATTCTTCTCTAAAAGATGTATTAGGCAGTCAATCTTCTTCTTCATTGTGATCATCACGCCCAAGTTTCTTGCAATAGGAATCCTTAATTTTTTATTTCTTATATTTCCATTGGCTATAATAAGCTTTAGTGTTGATTTTTGAATGTTCTAATTTTCTTTATTTCTTTATCTCATACTTTTAAGTATTTTGATTCTCCTATCAGGAGCTTTTTATTTCTCAATCTTAGAAATAAGAGCTTGAGGTTTTGAATACTTCAAAACTATCATCTTAAATAATGTATCTCACACTCTAGCTAAGTCAAAATTAAACTTATCAAGAGAATTTTTTGTCAACATGGCACAAATAGCCATTTTTGTGGAGTAGAAGTTAGATACAAATATTGAGTATTCAAGACCCAATTTGGAGAGTATAGATATGTTTAGAATTGATCATAATTCTTATTAATGAATTAGATTTTGTTAAAAAAATGTTCTTTAGGGTATCAAAGGTCCTAGGCCTTAAACTTATGAGATTTTTCTCTATTTCATGGCTCTTGATTTCATCTAGCTTCTTTAATAAAAAAATTATAGAGCTACTCAAACTTTATTGGGTGTATTTAAAGCTTCAATATGAAAAAGAGTTCTTGAGCCATGGTAAGATAAAGAAACCAAAATGATTGATTACATTTTCTCAATCATTTTACTTTGGCTTCATCATTTGTAGGTTGAACCTCAGTGCTAATAGTTTGATGGAAATAGAGCAGTAGACAAATGAGAGGGGGGGTGAATCAGTTTTCCCAGAAACTCATGCAACTTAAACCTTAACTTCAAATATGATAAATAAACATAAAAGCATAGATCCACAACACATCAAGAACACATAACACCAAGATTTTTGCATGGAAACTTAGTCAATGGAAAAACCATGGTGGGGATGAACTCACAAGATGATATACTCCATTAAAAGTAGTATACCCTGTTAGGAGTATTATAATGGGAATGCACATGCATTCAAGCACATTGCGTAGAGATCACTACTCAAAAGAGAAAGCCTTTCATCCCAAGGAAGGCTTACTACCTTATAGAGAATTAGGATTATATCCACAGATCATGAACTATACAATATCATATTCAACATTCCTAGATCAGTTCCATTTAATCATAGATACAACTTTCTTTTCCATGCCATATCTCTGCCCTCAAAATATATCTTTATTATTTGCACATCTTTGTCTCATAAATTCATTCATAATCACACAATCCCCTCATGAATAAAATTACATTTATACATATTGAATTAACTTTGAAAGAATCAACAGGGTCGGCTCAAACCTCACCACCTAAATATTAAAAATATAATCTCTCTCAATTACAAATATTAAATGAAAACCAAGGAAAATATTGATTGGAGAAAAATATTCATCCTTGAACACATAACACTTTTCAAAAATTATGCCTCAAACATCTACAACAGGCTAGAATCAACAGGTCGGCCAAGAACATGAAGAACATGAACTTTCCAACATAAATCATTAAAAGAAAGAACAATACTCAATGTGAACTAGCAATACAATAGGAACACAATCTAGAAACATCCACAAGCATCATGAATAACTACAGCAACATCCACTTTAACTCAAATTCTATAATCATCATCATTATTATACCAAACCTCAATCACACCAACAATAATGACTGTCAATCTAGAAAAATAGCTTCCAAGCCTCCAAATCACAAACCAATCAAGTTGATAACACACATCAATGTCCCAAACATACCACTAGATCCATGAAGAAAAATATTACAATGCAGATCAAATTACTATCACTTTTTCACCTTTGAACAACTAAAAAATAAGTCACGACATAGATACCCATAACGTGCACAAATCTTCATGTGAACCTCTGAAAGTTTAACTAAATCAACTATAGACATCTCAAAAAATACTGATACCGTCCACAAATTATAATCTTCAATATACAAGCTACATTGGACCAACGAACTCACTAAAACACACTATAACATTGTCACAAACAAATAAACATGATTACATCAATGAAAACACATGTCTCAAATATGTGACAGTACATCTTTGCAACACATATTTTCACATTATTCTAAAAATTTCCCCCTTTGGCATTGATAGCAACATATGATGTGAAAAACAATCGATGTCAAAAAAATCAACAACTCCCCCTTAGACTGTGCACACAACTCTTTGTGAGTCTCTCCCTTAATATTTCATTGGCTTTTCACATGAATATCTCTCCCCCTTCGACATCAACAACAAAGGCACATGTTTTTACCATAAAAACTAAATCTCTCTCCTCCAAATTAGACATTTGACTCATAAAACACAAGACTGACTACTCCCCTTGAGTAGTAGCCACCACTCATCAATCTCAATTATGAGATATCTCTGTGAAAAGTATTGGACTGATGCATAACAATGCACCTTAGTTTTGATCAGGAGGAGTAATCACTTCTAGCTTTCTTCTAGGATATTCAAAAGTATCCTTAGTTAAAGGATTCATGAAGATATCTTCAATTTGTTCCTTAGTAGGCACATACTCCAATCAGACTTCTTTCTCATTAACCTTCCCTCTCAAAAAGTGAAACTTGATTGATATATGTTAATTTTTATAATGTAACATTGGATTCTTAGAAATGTTAATTGCACTTGAATTGTCATAGTAGATACTAATAGGTTCATCAGATATAACTCTGATATCTTTCAACATCTGGTTCATCCATACCACTTGAGTACAATTTATTGCAGCAACAATATATTCTACCTATGTAATAGATTGTGAAATACAATTTTTCTTTTTGCTTAACCATGAAACCAATCTCTTTCCCAAGAAAAATGCACCACCACTGGTACTCTTCCTATCATCTACATTTCCTTCCCAATCAGCAATAGTAAATGCACTCAAAGTAAAATCTTCATCCTTAGGATACCATAAAACATAGGCAATTTTCTCTTTCAAATATTGTAAAATCCTTTTAATAGAAACAACATGAGATTCCTTATGATCTACTTGAAATCTAGAAACAATGCCAACATCACTCATCTCATGATATCAGGTCTACTTTGAGTCAAATATAAAAACCCACCTATCATAGATCTATATCTAGTTTGATTTTCCTTAGACAAATTATCATCTTTAGTTAGTTTACATCTTATCACCATAGGAGTAATAACTAGCTTTGAATATTCCATGTCAAACCTTTTCAACAACTCTTTCACATACTTGGACTAAGATATAAAGATTCAATTATCTGACTGTGTGATTTCCAAACCAAGAAATAATTTCATCTCGCCAATCATAGACATCTCAAATTCATTGTGTATTTCATTTGCAAACTTTTTACTCAACTTGTCATTTCCTCCAAATATTAATATCATCAAAAAAGGCTTCTACAATAAAAATATTAGCATGATCAATTTTGAAATACAGATTACTATCAATAGTACCTTTGTTAAAACCAATCTTCAATAAATATTTATCCAATCTTGCATACCAAGGGGCTCTTGGGGCTTTCTTTAGTCCATACAAAAATTTCTTCAATCAGAAATCCATATCACTTTGATCAGTCAATGTAAATCCATCTGGTTGCTCAATGTACACTTCTTCCAACTCACAATTCAAGAACTCTAACATAACATCCATTTGATAGACTTTGAAATCCTTGTAAGGAGCACAAGCAAGAAACATTCAAATAGCTTCAATTTTGTCCACAGGAGAAAAAGTCTCCTCAAAATCAATACCTTCCATTTGTGAATATCCTTTACAAATAAGTCTTTCCTTATTTATAATCACTTCGCCATCTTCATTCAATTTTTTTTGGAAGACCCATTCAGTTCCTATAACATTTTTGTCCTTAGATATGGGAACAATAACTCATGTTTTATTCTTTACAATCTAATTCAATTCTTCTTCCGTGGCTTTTAATTATTATCCATTATTACAAGCTTCATTCACATCCTTAGGTTCAATCTTTGAAATAAAATAATACTCAACTCTATCTTCAACAAATTTTCTTCTAGTTTGAACACCTTTATTTTTATCTCCTATAATCTAACTTTCTAAATGATTCAATTTTACATACCTTGGAGTATTAGGATTTTCTTGAATTTCAAACTCTTGTGTTCTTTCTTTTGTGTTTGTTTCCTTTTCCTCTTCATCCATTGGAACAATATAAACTTGATTCTTTGATTTCTTTCCTTAATTTGTACTATCATCCTGATCATCTAAATTATATATGTGAGATCTAGATTGTCTCTAATTTCCTTCATCAACCTTGACATTATCACTCTCAACTATCTTTCTCAATGTCTTATTGTAACACCTATATGCCTTGATTTTTGTTGAATAACTAAGAAAAATTCCTTCATCACATCTAGCATCAAACTTTCCTATATCTTCATATCTTTTGATATAACATTTTCTTCCAAAGATTCTAAAATGTTTAATAGTAGGAACACACACCATCATTCATAAGGATTCTTAACAATATCAACTTTAATATGCACTTGATTAAGTGTATAATTTGTAGTACTCACAACTTCTCTCCAATAAACATGTGGAACATTTTCTTCCATCATCATTGTCCTTGCAGTGTCTAGAATAGTTTTATTCTTCTTTTCCACTACACCATTCAGTTGAGGGGTTTTCGAAGAAGACATTTGTCTCTTTATCACATATTATTCATAGAATATATTAAACTCATTGAAAGTGAATTAACCACCTCTTCCAAATCTCAAACACTTCAACATCAAACCTGTCTTTGTCTCAACTAAAACTTTACTGGAAAAATTGCATATATGACATACTAAACATATTGTGGTACTGAAAAAACTACAGAGCTCACATACAAACTACATTAAAGATATCAAAACATCTAAACATCACACCAAAAATCCAAACATCACAGTAGACATGTTGACATCAATGACAATACATCCAACTTTCCAACAGGGGTGTCTAATCATTACTTAATGCCACCTACTCTTTTCTAATACCAAAATATTTACATATCATTTTTTATATATTTTTTAAAACATTAGCATAGACCAGTTGTAGCCCGTCAAGTAATGAAAACTTGGAAAACCATAAAAACTATCAATATACCAAAAGTGAAGAAAAAATAATATTGTTATTGCCAAATCCCATAATGGAGATCCTTCTTAGTCTGCAATGAAAATTCCCAAAATATTTTCTATTTTCATGAAACAATTATTCATTTCCAATAAAAGGTGATTTTCTTTTGATCTGGATTATCCCTGTCTATTTTCTTGAGAGTGGATGAAGATTTCCTACCTCTTTTTCCCCCATATGTCATTCCACAATCTAGTTTGGGCATGCATTCATGTGTTTGCCAAATTCCAAGTAGCTGGTTTTCTTTATCTAGTATATACATTAGATCCATTTTTGGTAGAAAAATATTATCCATTTCTATCTCCTCTAAACCTAAATCCAATATTTCTTCTATGTAAGTCTCTTTTAATACAAGATCCTCCTCCTAAGGTGTATACAGATCTATAAGTCTGAATAGATTGTAAACCACTTCTAGTTCCTTTGGATGTCTATCATCTAACTCTATCATATTAGTTGATTCATTTTCCCACCTTTCAAAATTTCCTATTGACCTTTGTCCCCTTTTACTCTCCTCCTTTCAGCTAGGATGCTTCTTTTTCCTAGGTTATAAGGGAATAATACCACCAGAAATATCTTTTTTCAAAGAGTTGTTGGGTACTAACTTATTTCTTCTTATGTCTTATAAAATTAAAGGTATTTTTTCCTCATCCGATCTTGTAGATTCTTGAAACCTATTCTTACCTAGTTATTCTATGATTGGGATTCCTAACATCTTCTACTGAGAGTCCAGCAAAAAATACTTAAATCTAGAATTGATGGGAGACTTAGATCCATCTTTTCTAAGTTTGTCCTTAATTATTAATGATATCCTCTTTCCTCAATTTGAATGGCCGAGAGACCCTTCCAATGATCCCAATAGATCTCCTGCTAAGTTAATTATCTTGTTGTTCTTCTTTTCCTAAGGGTCGGTCACTTCCTTTCTTTTCTAAAAATAGTGGAGAGATATAATCCTCTATTCTTCCCTCTATTTCCAAGGCATGAATGACTTTTTCATTTTGGCAAATAAGATTTTCTTCTGGCTCATTCAATCTTTCCTCCAATGATCCCAATTGATCTCCTCCTAAGTTAGTATTTCTTTTTTCCTAAGGGCCAACCTCTACCCTTCTTGTTTGAGACTAGTGGAGAAACATAAGGCCCTATTCTTCTGTCTATCTCCAAGGCACAAAGGTCCACTTTTTCTATCCGACAAAGAAGATTTTCTTCTAGCTCAACTAATCTTTTTGTTTCTGATCCAAGACATTTTTAATGTGGGGTTTCCAATGTGCTAATCTCTAACCTCCTTTGGAAAGAATGTGGTTTACCCTTATCCAATTTTGTATTATTATCAAGTGATGAAATAATTTATCATGCACTGCTTTAGTACTAGTAATTTGGGTTTGGGTTTGATGAATCTTCATGTTATTGTCCTCCATTATTTCATTCAAACCTTGATCTCCCTCTATGCTACTTTTAATTTGTGGTTGAATTTGATTAAACTTCAAATTGCTATCTTTTAATAATCCAATATGGTTCTTATATATCTCCATTCTCTCAATTTAAAATAGCACTTGGTCTTCCATTTCATTGCTTACACAAAGTTCTTCATCTTCCATTTCTGCATCTTTAGATAGGACTTGATCTACAATTTGTTTTCCTTCGGTTTCAAATAGTACTTGGACTTCCCTTTCTTTTCTTAAACAAAGTTATTCATCTTTCATTATTACATCTTCAGTTAGGAATCTATCTATAGTTTCTTCAACAATTTTCATTTGTGTTTCAAAAAGGCATTTTTGTATGAACACATCCATCTCTTGAAGAGATGGAGAAGTAGCCATTGGACACCTATCCTTACAAATTTTATCTTTAATATGAAATTCTATACTTTCTTTCAAATAGATTGAAGTTTGTAATTCCTAAACTCCAATACAAGAATTATTCTCAACTAAAAGAATATCCCCAATCCCCTGAGGTTGATGGGATAGTAACAACAAGTGGTTACCCCTCTTTTGTTCAAAAAGATGGTAGTCTCCAATACATAATCTAAAGAAAGAAATGAATATCTTCATTAGACCCATACACCTCTTCCTTGAGGGGAATATATGGTGAAGGAGAGGCTATAGAGTAGAGGCTCCCTTGCTAATCAATTTTCGGAAAAAGATGATGAGGATTAATTGAGATAGGATTACTATGATGACTCTCTAGATTCAAATCACTATAATGGAACCCATTATCCAAATCTATTCTCCAGTATTTAGAATCTACTTTCAAGAGTTTAGTAGTATTCCACACCCTCATTTCTTCCTCTATTTGTTTTTTTATATCCTGGTCTTTATAAAGTATGCTTTGAATCCAAATTCCATTTTTTGTGTTAATCTCAAAAGAAGGCAAAGTTTTCTCCATATTTAGCAAAGAGAATTTCTTCTATCGATAGGATATCTACCTTCATAAAAATGCCTAACATGTTTCCAATAGACTCTAATATAGATACTTCTCTATATTCCATAGGAAGATTATGTAACTGTATCAAAAAAAGAATGACTTTAATGTTGCTCATTTCTGAAGTAAAATTGGGGCTCCACAATTGCATGTGGATTTCATAATTCTTGTAAAACCAGCTTTTATGCCTAAAAGTCATGTACCTAGTTTATTTTGAATCAAACAAGGCTGTGAAGAATTCTTGAGATTCATCTTAAAAAGAAACCTCTAAATAATCTCCCCATTCCTTTTTAACCCAAGCTCTCAAATCATGGGAGGAAATTGAAATATTCCAGAACTTGCAGATTAGTGCCCAATTTTGAAATGCCTCTATACTGGACTTTAACGAAGATTCTGAGAGTTTGATGTTGTGATTTCGGCTTTCCCTCGTCTGAGAATTACCCATGTTCACCATCTGCCTTAGACTTTGAGGTGTCTGAGAGTTTCTCCTCTCCATTAGAACCCTTCAACTTTGAGGGAACCTCCCTTCTGCTATTTGGTCTTCTATTAAGTCTCCTTGAGTGTCCTAACTAATTGAAGTATCTTTATTCCTATTGTCCACCTTCTCCTTCCACGCCATTCTTATCTTTTAATTGTTTTCCTTAAGCATGTCCTTCTTTGAGAACCAATATGACTTTTTTTGAATAAACTCTTTTATAATAATCAAATCTAGTTTTGTGTCTCTGCCATACCCTACCAACCTCATTGCCTATGTGCCAGGGACCCCTCTCATTCTTCCATGGAGGATACCTTCTCTTTCTCCAGTCTCTGTAACAATACCTTTCATTATTTAAGAAACTATTAGCAATATTTTTAATGTGATGGTCCTGGGGATACCAGTAACATCCTTTGTCCTGACTTCTCCAATGGCCTTCCAAATCCCTATCCCTGATTCCTTCGTTTATTCTGTCGAGTTCTCCTTTTTTCCCTAGATCCCAAACCTTTATGTGAATGGATGGATTTAAAAAATCATTTTTCCCTCTTGCCCCTTGCCTTACAAAGATGAAGTTTGGTAAACGCCACTGGTAATTTTTTCTTTTGGCCCAACTTTTCTGTCTTTTGAAGAGTGCATTAGCGTTGAGATATTTCCATCTGAAATCCTTCTTATTATTCCACCACCCTTGTATTACTAATCGTTTCTTGGAGAATCTTGTCCTCCCAACAGCCTAATGATTCTCTATTGCAGTCCAGTGGCTCTCTCTAGCGCCCTAACGGCTCTCTCCATCGATTTTCCAAAGGCTCTCCCATCCTCACTATTATGATTCTCTCCTGCGGCCTAACGGCTTTTTCCATCAATTCTCCAAAGGTTGTCTCATCCTCACGGCTCTCTTGGCTCTATCCAACGGCTCTCTCCATCGGCTCTCCAACAATTTTAAAAAAACGCACTTACAATAATGTAATTCATATGTAGTTCTGTTACACCAATTGCATCATATGAATATTGTTTCCATCACCAGCTTCCTCTCTACAACCAATGTACAAAAGTCATATTTTAATTGAAACTGATTTTCATAAATAATAAAAGAAGGATTCTTTTATATCAAACGGTTTGTATAAAATTATAAATAATCTTTAATAATTTCTATAGATTAATTATTTTTTCATAGTATTTCTAATTTATGCTTATATTTTTTTCTCAACCTTTTTCTTTAATATCTTATTAAAAGTACACCTCATAAGTAAGAGATATTTTCTATAGTATGTCAGATTGTGATATTGTTGTTAGAATTCAATTAAATAGTTTTGAATCAAACTCATTGAAATATGTTTCATAAATAGTAATTTAAAAAAAACTATCTTTCATAGAAACAAATGTAACACTTAACACTCATTACATTTAAATAATACTTTACAAATATTTCATCCAATCTTACAACATTCATTGTGGCACAGTACCTAGGGGCCAGAGTGGATGGAGAATAGCATGGGAGAAAGGCTAGAATTAGTGTATGGGAACCAAAGAGTTGAAATTTATGAATTCAGCCTTTCTCTAGATTTGAGGTTGGCTGCCTCCTTTGTTAGGACCTCTATTCATCTTATTAGTACTTGCCAATAGGCTAAGCAAGTACTATTGCATCACTTTATGGATTTCTTCCATTAACGAGTGATTAAAACTATTTTTTTATGATATGATTGGCTAATACATTTGAGGTATTATAGACCGCTTTTTTAGGAATAAAGAGCATGATTTGAGTTTTTTTTAGGATTTTTATATAAATTTAAATTTAATATAATAACATTATAATATTGCTATTATTTTTCAATTATATACTCTGTGAAAAATAGTTATTTGGCCTCTATTTTTTTAATATTATAAAATATTAAATATATCATATAAATTTAAATTTAATATAATAACATTATAAAATTATTATTATATTTCAATGAAAAATAGTTATTTAGCCTAAATAATTAACACTAAAATTAATTATAAGAAAAATAATTACAATTTAAATTAATTATAATTTATATTTTGTAATTATTTATAAAATTAAAAAAAATTATTATTAAAAATTATAATTATAATAATTTTATACTTATTTATAATTAAAAATCAATTTACATATAAATTAAAATTAAACTTAACTATAAAACTAAAGGCCAGTATGTGGCACTTGTTAAATATTACGTGTAGTCATTTCATTTTTTCACTTTTAAAAAAGTACAACTAAAATATATACTCTCCAAATTTATAATTAAATATACTATCTACTCATTTCACATTTATACTTATTTTTTACACTTACTTCAAAATATTTAATATAAATAAAATTAATAATTTAAATTATATTTAAAAGTATAACACTTAGAAAGATTTCTTTACTCCTGTATTTTTTATATTTAAAAAAAAAATACAACTAAATATATACTCTCCAATTTAATAATTAAATTTGATACACTTCCTCTAAAAATATTTTACTTCAAAAAAATTTACACTCACATATCCTTTTTGAAATATTTAATTTAAATTAAAACAAAAGTACAATGTCTTACTATTTATACTAATGCTATTTCATACATCCTTAATTAACATATTTCATACAAATCCCTAAAATAAGAATTCAATTGTTAAATTAAAAATATAATAAAAATATTAAAAAATAAATGACACATGTTAATTCTATTACAAATTATTTAATGTACAATATTATACTTATTAATAATATTATATAAATATAACTATTATGAAATTTTAATACTATACATCATATATATTAGATTATTAATTATTTAATATATATAAAAAGTTATGATTATTATTTTATTTTAAAAAATTCTTTTGAACATAAATTATAATTATAATTAATTATAAAATTAAAGGCAAGTATTGGCCACTACATGGCACTTGTTACCTACATTTTAATAAATCTCTTATGATATCTCTGAATGAATTTGGTTGATTTACTATTGTATCGTGATAAAAAGACTGAACTGTCTATTTTTTGTACCGTTGGTATTTCATGATCTGGAGTGTGAATATGATTGGATAATATGATCCTTCTGGTTGTTTTAGGCTGATGCATCTGGATGCTTCACTTTCAATGAGTGCTAAGTGTTCCATTCATTCTCATGAGAGATGGATTCTTGCCAACCACTACTCATAAAAAATAGGTCGATGAGTTTGACTCAAAACTACACAGTTGAATCCTAATAGAAAAATCACAATTTGACTTGTGTGAAAAATATCTCCTACTTGTATACATGTTATAAACAAATACTACAACAATTAAATCAAATGCATATTTATGTAAAATGTTGAGTTTGCAACCTCTCAAGCCAGATCAATGGATGTACCTTCCACCAACAAAGAGAAATAATATATGACCAAGAAAGGTAAATGATATTGAGATTATAAACAATGTACATAAGCTCTTCTTATATAGGCAAGGGCAAGAAAGGGAGCACCAATGAGGTGTGAGAGTAGCTACAACAACCTGACACAAGTAACTAAAAAGTAGATAATAATATAATAGTAAATTACACCTACTTAAAAATATAATGAAAACTAATATGCCTAATTGGAACTTAAGTAAGAGTAAATAATAATTTACTCAAATACAAAACTCTAGTTTAAACAATTTATTTTTATTTTCAAATAAGACTATTGTTCTCAATTTATTTTTATTTTCAAATAAGACTATTGTTCTCATGTAAAAATAAAGTTATGCATTTATAAGTATTGCTCAAGTTGTTAAATTCCAATCAAGAATGCACTAGACATCTCTATTTAACTCTTACTTTAAAAAAGTCTATCCACATATAAGTATTGTTCAAGTTGCTAAATTTTAATCAAGAACATTCTAGAAAATTTTAACTCTTAATGCACTAGACATCTTTATGTTATAACTCTTACTTCAAAAAAGTCTATCTCCTTATAAGTATTGTTCAAGCTGTTGTGATATTGCTATCAAGATTCAACTCTGTAATTTTTTTACCAAACTCATTGACCCATGTTTCATGGGTAGTGGTTCACAAGAACCCATATCTCATGAGAATGAATGGAACACTTAGCACTCATTGCATTTAGGTGATGCTCATAGAGGTGAAGCATTGGGACTTTTGAGAGGGTCACCCATCCTAGTACTACTCTAGCTCAAGTGTGTTTAACCATGAAGTTTCCCCCAAGATTAAGCTCACTTTGTTACTACTATTATACATGAAGCATTAGGACTTCTCAAGGGGTAACCCATCCTAGTACTACTCTAGTTCAAGTGTGCTTAACCACAGAATTTCCTCCAAGATTAAGCGCACTTTGTTACTACCTCAATAAAAAATTATACTTTAAATATATTTCTGATTAAATTTGTATTTCTCAACTTTTTACCTATCTTTAAGAAATATGGAGGTTCTACCACTTTACCTAATAACTAAATGTGTAATTTTAGTATCAACATTTCAAATCACTCAATTAAAATTTTTTCCCATATATTCTAACATCAACATTGATCTACTATCAAAATCCACAATCGAAGAACTGGTGGATGATATATCAACTGCAGGATGAACTAATACTAGTGGGTTATTGGTCATATGAACTTTACAACAATTTGTATCATGCATCTTATGTAGAATGGGGAGGGGAGATTCTAAAAATGAAGCTAGATGGACAGCAGACCCCTACTGAAATGGGAAGTGGATATTTTACAGTAGAAGGATGTGGTAAATCTAGTTATTTTCAAAAGATAGTGGTATTGGATGAAAACAATGCCTTTAGAGATACTGTAAACTTTAGTACTAGTGCAACTAATCCTAATTGATACAACATAGAAAGGTACAAACACTCTACTAATGACTTCTATTATGGTGGACCTGGCAGGAACCCAAACTGTCCTTAATAAACAATTTTGTTAGAAATGTTAGAAAGTATTTACTTAATATACCTTTGATGTTGAAAATGTTGTTAGTAAACTAAGTTGAAGAAAAGGAATAATTAAATATGTAAATTGTATAACTTTTGTTTATTTTATTAATAAAATATATTGATATTATATTTAAATATTGAATTATCAAAAATATTATAAGAACAATCAATAGAATTTCTTTCACATAATATGTTCTGTTAGTTTCTATATTAGAGTTGTGTTAATAGCTTCAATTAGTTGTCATTCTTTTCTAAACTTTTTTATTTCTAAATGAGTTGATTTTATTGAAAATTTTGACAATAAAAGCAAGAATAATGTAAAAATTTGAGGAAAAACTACCGAGTGTATGTTTGTTAGTATATCCAAATTGTTAATTTTTTCGTGTTTCATATTGAAAAGTAATGATAGGGACTAGATTAGGATTTGATATTCATAAGGAATAGATTGACACTATCGTTGTTCATTTCAGATTAGGAATGGGGATTCTTGAACTTTTGAGAGAAAACTACAATAGAGTACAAGGTAGAGTGGATAGCCAGGTAGTTTGTTTTCTTTTTTCTACACTATTAGAAATGCAATGATGATATGTTAGCAAATTAAGATTCTGATTGATACCCTCACCTTTGATCTTGCTCTCATAATCCTCTCGTAAACACCAACTATCATTTAATTTGAAGTCTTTTTTTCTGCTACCTACTTTGGGGATTCTCAAATATCAAGTTTATTTTTGAGGAAATTCAATGCATGTGGGTAAGTTTGAAATTTTAAGAGGGAAACAGAAAGAATTTTTAAAATAGAGCATTTGGTAGTTGAGAAGAGAGAGGAAGAAGAAAATGTGTTGCAACAGAAAAAGTTTGAAAATAAAAAAGAAAATGGAATGGAGTAAAGGGAGTGTAGTGAAGCAACAAGAATCTCTTAAAAAAAAATGTAATATCGTGTAGCTTTAGAGACTATTGTTTCATAGAAGAAAAGTAGTCATAGGTGGAAGTTCTATTACTGGGAAAGCTATTAACGTATAATAATAGTAAAATTGGATTTAAACATTTTGTAATCAAAGTCTGAAAGTTTTGGAAATGTCATTTTGTGCTAAAATATATTTTCTATATTTTCATGAATGTTGTCTCCTACATTGGTATCTGTAGTGTGTCTTTTAAAAAAAATTAATATAGTTGCAATCCATAAGGTTTGTCTGGATTTCATTCCACCAAATTGGAACTAAGAACCAATTGTCATCTATAATTTGGATTTTATATTTAAAAAGACTTGTTTAGTAACCCAATATTTTTAGAGTGTACTAGATATCAAAGATTTATTTGATTTTCAAATATGATAAGAGAAGACAACACACATCAGAAATAGTGGTCACCATATTTTAATGTGAAAAACTATGATGTATGGATAAAAAAAATGAAGACAACCATGGTAGTAAATAACACATGAGAACCTATGGACAATAGATAGATGTGACAAAACCAACAACATATGCAACTTGCATAAAGAACCAAAAGGCTTAGTTGAAAAACATAAGAAGAAAATTTGTAGAAGTCATAAATTTCTTAGAACCAAACTCAATCGAGGTAATGTATTCCCTAGAATAACTAAAACTAATTATTAAAAGGGGGAATGTGACCAAACTAGTGACAAAGAGACTAATAAAGTTAGGTTAGATAAACTTGATGCTCCAAAGAGATTATGAGGCTCTCCAAATCAAGGACAATGAGTCTATTTAAGGCATTCACACAATATTTTATACCTTGACAAACTAGTTGAGGACAACTAAGGAAACCTTTATAGAGAACAAGATTCTAAAGAAAATCAATAGGATTCTACCATCAATGTTTGGCCTAATAGTCATTGTTATTTAAGAGGCAAAGGAACTCTCAACTATGATAGTTGATGAATTGACAGGTTCATTGCATACCTATGAGTAGAACCTAAATAGTTCTACACCTTTTCCCAATAGTAAGAATTTAAATCTTAAGCCAATATAAGAGCTATGAGGAGAGTTAGGAACATATCTAAACAAAACTTGGGAAGCAAACATTGAAGAAACTCTAAAAGAGGAAACTCAATAAAATAGTTGTAGATGCATGAAAAACTAATAGGGAGCATGCAACCCTTAGTGAACCTTTGGAGCAAAAAAAAAATGTGTTAGTGTATCAAATTTAAGGTATGGTAAAAATCAATATATAGTGTTATTATTGCAATGAATACGGTCATTGTTGTGAAATAATAAGTCCAAACATGGGTGATGAAAAGATAGTTGAATCTTATTAGTAAAATAAAATCATCATGCCCAGCATTGGTGGAATTGAAATTTGATATTTGAACATTAGATGCAGCGACCATGTGATTGGTAAAAAAAATTCACATTTATCGATAAAATATTATCTATGAGATAAAAATGGGGAATAGTGAAATACTAATTTCACACTAACAAAAATGTCATCCCAATCATGATAACAATAAATATCATACTAATTATGTTGACAAAAAATACCATAGAAATCAGAGGCCATACCAATCACATTGACAAACTATAGATTGAAAATAATAATTCTCTAGGGATAAGGCATAATACCTTGAGAATTCAATAGCTAGTCTAAGGAGGCTACAAAGTGGTGATGAAGAAAGGAAGATGTGTCATTTCTTATATGAAATGGGGCAATAATATTGTAACTGAAGTCCCAATGAAAATATAAATTATGTTATTGGTCCATTTTGTAGTTGTTCCTCTTACAAATAAAAGGTGTATAATAGTACAATAGTAATCAATTCTTAAAATAGTCATTCAAGACCTCTTTGAGCTCTATCATCTAAGGTATGCACATTTAAGTTAGTTTGGACTATCTTTTATCCAAGAAGGATAAGGTTAGTATTTTATTTTAGTCATAATAAAGCCTAATGGTAGTAGTGAAGTTTGTATTTTGTTCAAGTATCATATGTGACCTTTTCAATCATAGAACTCTAAAAGGGAAAAGAATAACTAGAGATAGTGCATACAAATTTGTGTAGGCCTATGCAAATCTTAATATTAAGTGAAAATTAAAATGTAATTAAATTGTAAAAGATGACCACATTTAGAATACATGGGTCTACTTATTTAAGCACAAATA
Organism: Chamaecyparis obtusa; assembly: GCA_027943335.1. Taxonomy (NCBI): domain Eukaryota; kingdom Viridiplantae; phylum Streptophyta; class Pinopsida; order Cupressales; family Cupressaceae; genus Chamaecyparis; species Chamaecyparis obtusa. The sequence goes on from BSBK01000587.1 coordinate 978,459, forward strand.
CATGAAGCCTTTGAAAAGTTCAAAGATTTTAATACCTAATATGAAAAGGTAAAATTAAAATTTTAGTTAGGTACACACGTGATAAAATGGGGAAGAGTATACCTGTAGTGATTTGTGTTTTTTTATCAAAATCAAGGCCATAAAAAGAATCTTACTACAACCTATAGTTCAATGCAAAATTGAATATGTGAGAGGAGAAATAGGGCTTGGTGATGGAAAGAAGTATTAAAATCCATTGTAGTCTCAAATGGATATAAGATGAAGCTATAGTGACAGTAGTTTATTTTATAAATAAAAGTTTGACAAATACTTTTTGAGAGAAGATTCCACAAGAAGTGCCAACAAAGTGCAAGTAGAATATGGAGCACCTTAGATTTGTTGGGTGTGGTCTATGTGTTTTCACCAAAAGAAAAGAGACAAAATTTGTATGAAAAAGGGTGAAAAGTGTATATTTGTGGGATTTAGAAAAGATTCAATAGAATATAAGTTGTATAGCTATATCATCAAGAAAATTGTAATAAAAATAGATGTTGAGTTTGTACTATAAAATCTAGGAAGGGATGACACAATTGATAGTTGTTGAATTATTTTTGTTAGGGATCTAATTGATAATGAAGATGAACGGAATGGTGAATAAAAAAGTGCATACAAAATGGGTAAAAAACCCAACAATCATCTCTTGATCACCTATGATAGACAAAGAGCCAAATAGATAACTTCAATGTCAACAAGAACAAGTTATATAGTCCTATATATAGCTCAAAATGCCTACAATTTTTATAGCTATAAAGGAAAGATAGATCCATAGAATTCCAACATAGTCAAGTAGCAATAGCAATGAGAATTTAGACCCCACTATTTCCAAGACCTAATGCCAACAAAGATAAAATTTCTAGGGTAATTTTATCATATATATATATATATATATATATATATATATATATATATATATGAAGAAGAATTATATGGTGATGTAATTTATTTTGTGGAAGATATGAAAGAAGAAAAATGGTGAGAGGCCATGGGTGAGACTATTGGAGTAAAGAGTTCTTACTATTTACTTCTTACTTAAGTTTTCTTATGTGGCTACATTAATTATTTAGATGGATAATGTAGAGTCATACTTGGAACTCTACTTCCTCCAAGAGAATACTTTTGAGTCCCATTTGGACTCTAACTCCTCCAAGTTGTTCCAATAGTCTCAACCTTGTCCACTCTACTTATCTACTCTTGTCATTATAAACTTGAGTCCCTTTGTACATTTGTAGAAATACCATGTTTTCATTACTTTGCATTCTCTTGAGTTGAATATAGTTTATTTGGATCATTTCTAATATCTATTTTTTCTTTCCTTCCTTCATTTAAACATTCTTAGGCTAAAATCTTACATGGTTTTAGAGCTATTATGACTTGTAAGTAGCATTTTTTAAACATTTTTCCAGTTGTGGGTATTTTAGAGCTTCTTGGAGACATTCTAAACTCACCATTAATTCAGAATAGCCAAGAAAGTCAAGTTTGGCTTTTGTTTCATCCAATTTGGAAATCATTTGATAAAGCTACATATTGAGGGTTTCAAGCTCATATCTAGTGCATCTTTTTTCTTGGGTATTTTTCGGCAAAATGAATCTACCATTGAGTCCAGAAGACCCAAAAACCCCCATTTTCATATTAAAGATTGTCCATATTTGGACACTAGAGCTTCTAGCAAAAATTATTTTTCTAGAAGGCATTTTTACATTCACAATATTATTTTATGGTGTATTCTTGATGTTTACAACCTTAAATTCTTGCCTCGTAGACATATTATGGCCCAATGATATTTGTCACATTTATTTACTATTTTTGGTTTATATGAGGTGCTTAAATTTATTATTTTTTGTCCAGCCGTGAATATTTCAATTTGTATTTTCCCTCTTTTGGCCAACATCAAATATTTGCCCTCTTTTGGGTTGGCAATAGGCCAATTCTCCCTCACAAATCCCACTATTAGATTCTATATTATACCCCAATTCCGATGAGTGGTTGGAAGGCCATTTTTGTTATTGGAAAAGTTGCATTTTTTCTTGTCTAAAATAGTGATGTATTAAAATAGGTCATTTTATGAGAATTTGTTTTAGCTATAACTTTTGGTCTGTAGCTTGGAGTTAAGTGTCATCTTTTGCAAAAGTACATATTTTTTTCATTTTACGTCTAATAGTCCTATTTTAATTTTAAATGCACTAACTTATAAAGTGTCAAATTCACAAATGGGTAATACTAAGTTTTTATTGCTAAAAACATGCAACTACAACACATGGAAACAAAATGCATGGAACTTCTTAATGTAATAAGGGTATTCACACTATGTTGAACACAAGGTAGTTGAACTTATGGATGCTAAGGAAAAATTACTCTAGATGGTTTAACAATCAAAACCTCTAGGTTGACTTAGAAGTTTAACTTTTATCTTGATATTATGTTTCAAATTTGGTGGTAACAATTGGCATGATGCATGGGATAACCTTGAAACTTTGTACGGAAAAACTAATGAAGTTAACATATCAAATTGATAATCAATGGATGACACTAGATCCTATGTCTTTTGGAAACATCCAGGAATTTGTTACAAAAGTTAATGATTTGAGAGCACAATGTAAAGCATGTGACATAGAAAAAATATATATTCAACTTGTCTTGAATACTAAAACTTGGACCTAAAAATAAAACTTTTATATCTAGTTTTTATACTCACAAATTGACTATAGGCTCTTCTTATTAAATGCCTTCTTTTTCTTCATTTTTTATTTTTTTATGCAACAACAAGGCAAGATTTTCTCAATGGGTTTTTTGAGGCCATATTAGTCCCAAGCTCTATTGGTTAGTCAATCAAAGGGGCCCAAAGATTCAAGGAAACCAGACAAAAAATAGAAGTAGTCCAAGAAGAAGTCACAAAAAGAGCAGGCACAACCATCATCTACCCAAAAGTAGACACCAATTCCTCTTCCTCCAAGGGGAATTCTAAGAAGGAAAGACTAATTTGCTACTTTAAGAAATTTGTTCATGAGGAACATTCTTGTCATAAGAATCAAATTGATGAGCTAAAGAATCTTCTCAAAAAGAACAACATAAATCTTCCTTAGATTCTAGTGCTCATGAATCCTCCACTACTCCTTCCAAGTCAAGAAAAGAGAAAATAAATTCCCTTGTTGCTACTTCAAATTCTTTAGAACAATGGATTTTGGACTCAAGTGCATCACATCACATCAGTTCTGAAAAAGTATAGTTTTCCTTGTTGGAGCCTTGTTTGATGCCCTACATTCTCATTGGGGATGAATCTCCTACAAAATTCATTAGTAAAAAATTTATTGATACTAGCACCGGTATATTTGAGGATGTTCTTTATATGCTTAATCTATCAACTAGCCTTCTCTCCATGTATCAAATTACTCAAAATAGTAAAAAATTTGAATTTACTTTTGATTCTATGACAATTAGGAACCTTGAATATAATGTACTTCTTGTTGTTGCAAAGGTTGATCATGAGCCTTGGTTGTATGTTTTTTTCTCATTTTATACCTAATGCACATTCTACCTCTTTTCTCACTAATCATAATTTTGTGAGAAAGATCTTGCATAAGAAGTTTGGTCATCTCAACTTCTACTATCTCCATTATCTTAGAAAGCATGATATATGGTCATAGGTATTCCTAAGATCAATTTTTCAAATATAATTTGTTATAGTTGTGCATTGGGAAAACATCATAAGGATAAGTCTAACAAATGGAAGGATTGGAGGGCTTCAAAATTCCATGAGCTAAATCATAGCGATGTGGTGGGCCCATTTCCATTCTTATCTTTCAACAAGGCTCACTACTTGCTTACTTTTATTGATGACTTTTCTAGATTCACTTTGGTCTACTTTCTTTTTAAAAAAGGAGAAGAATTCAATAGATTCAAAAAGTTAAAGGCTAGTGTTGAGAAGTAATCTAGAAATTATGTCAAGATTCTCCACACAGATAATGCCAAAGAATATGTGAGCCACCAATTTGAAGAATTTTGCACTCTTGAAGGGATATATATTCAACATAACATTTCCTATAAACCTAAGAAAAATGGTGTAGCTACAAAGAAAAATAGATCCCTAAAAGAGATGGTTGGTTTCATGTTCCATGCCCCTCCCTTCCACCTGAATAATAAGTAGAAGATATCAATTTTTTTGCTCACATCCAGAATAGAGTTACGCATAAGGAATTCAATGAAATTACTCCCTTTGAATCTTGGTGTGGAAGGAAACCTTTTGTACATGACACTTCAAAGGTTTTGACTTTCCAACATGGGCTCACATTCCTTTGGAGAAGTGCAAGGCCTTGGAACCTCAGAGTCAGTCTTGTATATTTTTTGGTTATCCAAATAGTGTCAAAGGGTAGCATCTCTTGGATCCTAAGACACGTGATCTCTTCATTGAGAAAAGTGTGCAATTCAAGGAAAGGTCTCCTAGTTCATCATCTCATCTTCCTCTTTCTACTACGGATTTAGATAGTGACTCGGAGGATTTTCCTCCCTCTATCTCTACTCGTAGATTTGATCATGAGGCATCATCTTCCTCTTCCTATTTTCAAAGTTTAGATCCTAAGGAAGATGATTCTCCTTCTTTGTCTCCTCGCAGACCACTTTGAGCTCATCACACACTTGATTCTAATGGCACACTTGTTGGAGATCCTTCTAAAACTTCAAGGACTCGATCACAATATCATGATATTCTACATCTGTACCCATTCACCTCTTACTTTCTATTGTTGCAACTCAAGATTGGTTTGTACATTAGATGGATCTGAAGAGTGCATTTATTTACAAGGATCTACAAAAGGAGATTTATATGGAGCATCCACATGGATTTTTTAAGTATTCCTCATTGGTTTACAAAATACAAAAGTATCTCTATGGTCTCAAACAATCTCCATGAGCTTGGTATGTCAATGTGGACTCCTTTCTTCTCTCAGTTGGGTTCTCTACATGCCACTCAAATTTGAATGTCTACATCTTGAGATAGGAGAATGATCTTCTCTTCTTGGTTCTCTATGTTGATGACTTGATTGTCACTTATTAGAGTAGTTCATCCATCATAGTAGATGTGAAGTCTTCTTTGCACCACAAGTTTTCCATGACTGATTTAGGTCCCTTGCACTAATTTATTGAGATTGAGATCACTCAAACTTGTTGTGGGATCTTCCTTATATAGGCAAAGTATGGTCTTGATCTTTTGGCTCATTTTCATATGGTTGATTGTAAGTGTACATTGACTTCCTCTCTATCTAGAGTCACGCTTGAGGCAAAGATGCCCTAATAGTCTCTTTAGTATAAATGTAATGCAAATATTAAGTGTTGGTTTTGGTTTGGATTGATCAATAAGCTTGACCACATTTTTAGCTTATACATTCATCATCATATTTTTATAGTAGTAGGAGGACTAAAAATAGTAGTGCAAGAAAAAGACAAAGAATGGATAAACTCAATGGTATTGGTAGAATGAGAAGGTAAAGGATTGGTATAGATTTGCAAGTTTTGGTTGGGAGGGAGGGGAAACGGATTTTATTCCTTGATCATTAACACCCTCAATAGATATATAATAAGAATTAATAAGGTCGTGAACAATAGATTTCAAACAAAAACAATTTTTAGTATCATGACTAGTTTGACAATGGTATTGGAAAAAAGCTTTGGGATCAAAGGATTTATTGGACTATTTTAAAGGATCAATTGGTTTAATGGGAGGAATTTTTAAGATATTAGCATTAATCAAATTCAACATCACATTATGATAATATTAAAAAAGAGGTAAAATTATGGGAAGGTCTAAAAATAAATGACAAAGGAGCCACACCTTTGGATGTTGTTGCCACTTATGCATCAATTTTGTTTGATGAATTGTTGATATCTTAATGAAACCCTTATGTTTTTTAAACATTTGGAAAGTAGAGGATGCAGTATTACTCTTATCAACCAGGGTCATTGGAATGCTTCTCTCAAATTGACTCACTTGAAGCTAACAATTATGAAGCACTACACATAACTGAGTAAATTAGAGAATTCAAAAATCAATATCTTATCTCTAATATATTTTTGTAAATTAGCAATGAAAATACATTGCACGTCAATATCAAGCACCTGATAAGAAATTTGAGCATGCAAATGTTTAAATCTACTAATGGAAACAATCACTTTTTCTTTAATACCTTATTTACAATGCATCGAATCAGTCAAATAAATCTTACTAACAATATTTTTATGTAACTTTTGAATGAAAGCATTAGAAATATTTTGAAAAGATGAATAGAATAAGGAAGTAAATAATAATACTATTTCAAGGCACTATCTCGAAAGGTTCTAGTAAGTAGTTTATCTGTGAATCTATGATCACGAGAAAAATCACTACATAATGTTTAAAATATCTTCACATGAATCAAGGGACCACCTTTACCATTGTAAATATCCAAATGTATTTTATTAAGGGATAATGGAAAAAATGATTTCTAAGGAAAAAGGACTAGCAATGTCACAAGTGGGAATATTGAATTTGGATTGAGCCATGTAGGCAATTTATTGTTGCAAGGATGAAATGGTTTGAGAAAGACTATTGAAAGTGGATTCAGTAGAAAGCTTGGTATGAGACATGTGTGAAAGGTTTGGACCATTATGGGTAATGAAAGGAATATTGGAATATGAAAATGGAACATTGGTGTAGGTAGGCATGAATGAAGGTTGGGAGATACATGGAACAATTGAAGGAGGAATATGATTTGGAATACTTCCAAGACTAACATATGTAGTACTGATTTTTGAAATTGATGTAGTCATCAGAGGTGGAGCATAAGTAGAGATGCTAGGTAATGAAGTAGGAATAGGAATAAAAGATTAAACACTAGTGGGAGGTTGAGTTAAACCAATTTCTTGAGCACAATCTTTAACAGGTTTAACATTGTATCAATGAGGTGGGAAATAGTGTGTAACAAATTAACACCATGTTCATCATTGTGAATCAACTTCCTCAAACCTTCTACTTGAGAGATGGATTTTGTATTAGAGTGTTGTTTTCCTAATCAATGCTCAAATTTTTTCAAGTCTTTAGAAATATTTTTCACTTCGATAGGAGGGATTATTAAGGTCTCATCTTCATCATTTGAATAGTGGGAAGAAGGATTCTCGACAATAGTGGGAATGTCTCTAGTAGGCATGTGAGTTTCATCAATATTCCTATTAAAAAAGAGGACTTTGGATCAAATGAACCCATAATTCTATGGCTTCTCCTAACTGGAATGCTATAGGTAGAGTTGAATTCTATAACACTCATGTACAAGGAAAAGAGAGAGAGTTATATCTGAAAAATGCAAGTAGAAAATTTGAAAGAAATATGGAAATACTCATTAAATTTATAAAAAATAAATGTGATTAAAACACATAATTTCACATGAAATCTAATGAATAGAACATCCAACCAATGAAATCTAAGATGCATACAAAGAAGATCTAACACCAAAATTAGAATGAAAATGTTATAAGTCGAGGTCACCAAAATGTACAATAAGAAAAAGGAAGCAATTGTAATGCAAGGGAAATTGTCCACCTTTTCCTAATGCACAATCAGAAGGAAGATGGCCCAATAGGATCAATTATGAATTAAGCACTAAACGAGTTAATGATCCTTCACAATAATGGATTGGGGTAAGTCAAATTTGAGAGGAAATGATAGGGTGATGCAAGATAGAAGGCCACATAAGTAAAGATGACAAGTTATAGAAGATACAGACTAACAAAAAATAGACAACAACCTACTATGACCTAAAATAGAAACCAGAAGATAGTACCAACCTGGAGTTTCAATTTGAAGCTGATTTGCAAGGTATAGAATGCTTGTGACAATTTTTTCCCAAACCTAGATAGTCTGAGCCGTTGTATACCCAGTGATTTTATCTCAAACTTTCACAAACAATTCATCAGATCTTGCACTTTTTGAATTAGTCCTGATAGATTCATCATCGGTTCCTATACACAAAAAAATAGGAAAGTGTCTAGTTGAAAGGGATTTGCCTTGGTCAAACCCCTATTTAGGAATAAACCTTGAAATGTAAATGAAATTGTATTAAAGGAAAGTATGTAAAGGTAAAGGTAAATATTAGATATAACTTGTAAAAATATATACCTTCATAAATAGATATTGAGATCACACATATTTATGAAGTTTCTTATATGTTTCTTTGAGTTGTACTTGTTGAACCTTAGAATTTAGAAAAGAATCAAGGATGCCTTCACAAATACAAAGATCTATGAATACACTTCCTAGATCTTCAATGATATTCTGATTGATGAAAACTTGTTTTGGAGGAAGAATGTGTGTGAATGGTCAAAGGATCTTTTTGATTGATTGAGAACTCCTCTACTTGGTCGTCATGGAAGAGAATCTTCCTACAACAGAGAATATTGCCTTCAAAATTTCTTTGGATGCTTGAAGAATGCTAGATCTTGAATTCTTGCCTTCAAATCTTGACAATGGTTGTGTAATACCCCTCCCATAGTTTTCTTTTTAGTTTAATTGGCTAGACCCTTTTAGGCCACTTTTCATGTGTGTATTAAATCATTAGATGGTTTTGATGTTATGTATATTTACGTTAATGATTTTATTGACCACATACTTGCATGTGTATAGTTAGTGTGTATGTTTTATATTTTTGTTGATGTACCTGATATGGTTGAAGAATGGAATCATAGTTACTTGCTTGTCAGATCCACATGATCGACCGATCCCTTCCATTGTTTGTTATATATTTATACATGTATGTACATGCTCATCTTTTAGGCAAGATTTTAGGTACCGGGCATCAACTTTCCTAAATTTCCAAGATGAGTATTCCCTGTCGCAATATCTCAATGGTAAGAGAAAGGAGATAACAGACCGGTCCAAATCCCAACCTAAGCTATCATTTGACCTTAAGTAGTGGACAAGTATCTGATCGACTACCTATCTGAATTCATCAAGGTGATGTGAATTTGTGAACCCTTCCCTTGAGCATGATTATTGTTTTGAATTGGTCGATGTTGTATTGTGGTTGCAATCATGTGTTTTGATGTTGTGGTCTTAGATGGTTAAGTGATCTAATTAAGACTAATTATGGGGATTAAATAATTATATTTTATTAAAAATTGAAATATTGTATATATAATTATTTAATTAATAAGATTATTTTTTAGCGAAACTTTGATATTTATATATATATAAGCTGATTCAAAAAGGACTCCTGGAGAAAAGAAGTAGCAAAGAAAAACTTCATTCATCACCCAACCTATTACAAAAAGTTAGTAGGAATGTTACATCTGCATCAGAATTCCTAAGATATACCCATAAAGAAATTTGTATCCTTGCATTACATTATAGAAAACCTACAACAACTCATGAGATAACCCTTTACAAAAAATAAGAACCATATAGGTTCATAACAGAAACCCTTTGATACAATGATAGTCCCAAACAAAAATCCCATGAGATTACAAAAAAAATAACCCAATTACATCATGAAACCCATACAGAGGCTGCCAAAACATAATTCCCCTTATATTGAAATTCAAATTACATCAAACTGCCCATGGAATAGTTGGTAATCAAATTAAAACATACAACTCGTGTAGATAATAACAAAGCATTCATGTCAAGGCAAAATCATGAGAGGCATATGAACAATGTATCCAAATAGAAGCCACCAAAATATGCCAACCAAAAACTAAAGAAATAGAGTATGTTGATATCCAAAGCATCATTGTTAACACCATGTAGCTGAGTCTACAACCTCTCAACCAAGTCATCTGATGGAGTTGGAGAAGACTCTATGTATTCATTATTGATAATTTAAATCAAAGCATTGACATTGGACAAAGGTCTGCCTCGCAAGAAAACTTCACCTTGCATTGACTCTATGTATTCATTATTCTAATATTTTTTCTCCTATTTCCAAGATGGATTTGATTCACCTTGCACTTTATCTTTCTTTTCACAAGGATGGTCAATATATCAAATTAATGTGAATAGTATCTTCGTACATGTTGGTCTTCACAAATATATCTATATGGAGTAGCCACAAGTATTTTTTAAGGGCTCTTCACATGTATATGGACTTTTATGTTTGCATTATGGTATCAAGAAATCCCATTGGTCTTGTTATGAGAATATAAACACCTTTTTTGTTGTCTTTCAATTTCACACATTGTCATTCTAATATCATAGTTTTCACTTAGCAATAGGATGAAGATATTTTAGTATCAGTTTTGTATATGGATAGATTCTAATATGAAATTATTCCTTTATGATTTAAAGTGTTCATCAAGTTTATGGATCAGTTTGATATGATAGATCTTGGTTTTTGATTTAGGTTATTCAATCTTTAGATAGGATTTTTGGTTGTTAGAAAAAGTATGCTCTTGGTACATCAACATGCTTCATAGATTGAAATCCTAGTCTTACACCATTTCAATCATGTGTTGTTTTTTCTTCTATTTATTCATCTCTATCAATTGATGGTACATTATACAAGTAATTAGTGGGCAATCTTTTGTACCTAACACACACTCATCTCCACCTTTCCTTTTTGGTTTCATCCTAGTCTCACATTTCTCTCACAATCCACATTAGATTCATTGGAAGGCTACCAAACGTATCTTAAGTTATATTTAGGACACACCTCATTTTGGTAGACATGATACTTTTGACTTGTAATTAGTCAAAAGTAATTAGTGAGCAATCTTTCGTACCTAACACACACTCATCTCCACCTTTCCTTTTTGGTTTCATCCTAGTCTCACATTTCTCTCACAATCCACATTAGATTCATTGGAAGGCTACCAAATGTATCTTAAGTTATATTTAGGACACACCTCATTTTGGCGGACATGATACTTTTGACTTGTTAGCTTCACTAACTCATATTAGACTAGTGATTTTGATTATCAAAAGTATACTTCTAGATTTTTTATTTTTCCTTGGTTTTGACCTTATTGCATGGTTTTGCAAGAAGAAATATTATATTGTATTATTATCTACTAAGGCTAAGTATTGAGTTTTTTTTCTTGCTAGCCAGGAAGTTCGATAGCTTTGTCAATTGTTGACAAAGTTTGGCTTTCCTCCTAATGATCCCACTATTTTTTGGTGTAACAATTAGATTGTTATTCACATTTCTTATAACCCAGTGGAGAATCATGGGACTAAGCATATTGAGATCCACATGCACTTCATTTTGTAGTTGATTTAAGATAGTCTTCTCCTTTTGGCATCCCCACATCACCTTTAGTGGCAATCAATGCTTTGGGTGAAGGAAGTTGTCCTTTAGAAATGTTTAAGGCATTCCCTCCTTCATCATTTCACATTTCATCATGCCTTACAACTCTCATTTTTTGGAGAGGGTTTTTTTCCCATGTGGTATTTCGCGTTTCCTTGACTTTGACATACCTTTTTTGTATTGGGTACCTCATCAAACCTTTAATTTTTGGGTCATTTTTCTTGCATTTGGACATGCATTTAGAGGTTATTACTTATCCCTAAGTTTCACTAAAAGTGGGGTGTTAGAGCATTATATATGTAGAGACATATGTTTTTAGCTTAAATTCATTGAGTTGAGTTTTATTTAGCTTCTTTATGCTTTTCAAATTTTATATTGGGGCTTCTCTCGCTTTCTATAAAGAAAACCAGTATGCATGGTATCATCCATTCTATATCTTTTTTCTTTTGAGGAATATAACATATCTTTCTTGTTGCTCTCATTTGTGGAAGGTGTCCTTTGTTTTTTTTCATCTTATAGGTTTTTATGTTACAAAATTCAACAATTGTATGATTTAGAAATAACTAAATTAATATTTCCACCAAAATTTATCCAAATTGGTACATAAATTTCCACTATATTTTTTTTAAAAAAAGGTAATTAGATGGTGCTAAGTTAAAATCTTTTACAATGAAAAATAAATAAATTGATACTTAGATTTTTCTTCTAATAACATGTTCCATGTAGAACATCAAGAATGAAAATTCTTGCAAATATAGTACTAGTTTATGAGACAAGCACTGGAATTAAAAAAAAAATCTTATATATTTTAGCTTAAGCTTGATTATAAAAAAGGAAAATCAGTAATGCTAAAATAAAATGATTGAAGTTACAAGAGGTTGTGTGCCATGATAAACACTTCCTTTTAAATCTCATACATACAAAATTGTTTAACTCATTGAATACTAGTCGATATAAATAAAATTAAAGGATGGTTAAAATTTTCAATAGACAACTTATTTATAAATAGACTTTAGAAAACAAGAATATCAACTTCATGCATTGTATATACTTAGAAATTTATTACACAAATACATATAATAAAAATATGAATATTTCTAAACATATATATAGAGAATCCTCAAGAAAAATAATAAATAAAAATGTGTATAAAATGTTCATTTAGTTCAATTTTGTAAGGCTAAATTTGAAAAACTAGAAAAATTTCCTCTTAAGTATTCAAAATCTATAGTAGTAAAAGAAAACCCACTTTGTATATTTTATAATAAAGATATAAAAAATATATATATAATAATGCTAATAAATATATTGTTAGACGTGTAAAAGTGTCATTCATAAATCCATAGCAATATGTTTAGATTAATTCTATGTGAAACTCCCATTCTACTCACACTACCATCAAAATTATATTGTCAATAGAAAAAAGATTAAACTACATTTTAAGGAGTCATTACACGAATTAAATTATTCATAAAATCCAAGTACCAATTAGATTTTCAACATTTTTAAGATTAATTTTTATCTAAAATCAATTCAATTTATTAGAATATGAAAGAGAATGCATGTATTCCCCTTGACTATATCTCTGTAATAAAATATTTTTAGGACAAAGAGGAGAGATTTTTTTGGTATATAAAACAACCTGACAAATGTTGTTGAATCCTCACCATAATGATTCTACATTCAAAATTTGTTAGCGTGTTGCATGGAAATATTTAAGATATTGATTGACCAACTTTGAGCCAATAGATTTGAGATTATGTGTCCAAATGGATGATTCCCACTACCTTACATGAAAATTCCCTAATATTTCAGCCAAAAATTATTGATTAAAGATGTGTGGACCATGCCACTAATGAAGATATCTTAATTTTCAAAGGTAAGAAAAATAATTATGGGCCCACCACTACTAATGTGCCAATATATTAGGGATTTGCACCAAAAACGAACTTGTGTTAGATAAAAAAAATCTTCATGCATCATTAGTTAAAAATAACACAACTAATAAGCTGTACAAGTTTCTCCAAGCCTCAAGGCTTTAAAATACTTAGTGGAAAGAAAGACTAACAAATTTTATTAAGCATAAAGGGATTTTCCTAATGTGGTGAAAAATCACTATAGATGCATTTGTTTCCTCGTTATATTTTGGATGATAATTTTAGGATTATTTATTTGTTTTTCTATAAGATATTCAAAATAATTGGGTTTTTATTGAGTATTACTGTAAATAGGGGCATTGAGTTTCTTAATAATTTTCATATATATTATGGAGGTTGGTGAATGTGATGAACTTTTAATTATGCATGAAATCCTTAAATGAATGGTTAAACTAAGGTTATTAAAAAAAATCTTAGTGATCAGTTGAGATTTTTGGTTGTATAGAAACCCACAAAATGGGACATCATATTAGCACAAGAAAAATTTCCATACAATAAATGAATAAACAAGTCTATATGAAGAACAATATTCCAAATGCTATATGGAACATCCTCTAAGGCTATTATGAATTTGTTTAAGATTGAAGGTGATAAGTGTATTAATGTAGAAGTAGAGGACCGCACACAACATATAAAGGTATAGTTAATGTGAAATCCAAACAATAAGTGGAAGAGAATAGAACAAAATATAGGTTGCATGTCAATGAAGGTCCAAGGAAAATTTACCTCTAAGGGAGAGTCGGTTGGGGTGCATCCATGGAAGGAAAGGTTCTCCCATGTAACATATAATAAATTAAAACCCATAATATTGGTCCTTTCAAGATTTTCAACATTTTTATAGATAAGGTGTATGAAATTGAGTTGCTTGAAGGCATATAAATATTCGAGTAATATTCAACATTTGTTATCTATATAGCTATGATGGATTCAATCCTAAAGGTATATTATCAAAGAAAGAAGATGTAAATTTTGATATACACATTTGATAAAACATCAATGTGAAATTGTGTAACTTTTTAAATACACACATTGTAAAGAAGACTCGATAAGACATGTAGACAAATTATCTCATTCATTGGAATTGTGTAAGGGACACAGATACTTGAATCATATATTGTTGAAGTATAATTAAGTTGACTTGGGTGGAATAATCAATATTTAAATTGTAATCATAAATTTGAGCACTCAACTCAAATTTATGTTATCTAGGGTGTTATTGTTTGAACATGATAGGAATCATTAAATCTTAAATCTTTTGGTTTCATGATATATTTTTGTCTCCTTGTGTTTTATGTGTGATATATTTTGTGCATCAATTACTCTTTTTCAAGACTTTTGGTATGATATGTCTAGGCATATTGAGTTTTAAAAGTAAACATGTAAGTTCCTTGATACATGTAGATAGAATCATGCATATACTCCTTGAAGGGTAAAATTTTAGTATATAAGTTGCATTTTTTAAAAAAATTTACATGTCATTGATGTATATGTGCACCTTATGTGATGTGTTTCAAAATAAATAATCATTAACTCAAGTTATATGTCTACATGCCAATTATTATCGATGAACCATTGTAAGTTTAATTTGTTGTTCTAGAAGGTGAACCACATTTTTAATGATGAAAAAATTCTCTTGGAAACTTTATTAAATGAAGAGAAAGCATTGGTCAAAGTTTATAAATGTGTAATCAAAGAATGAGGAATTGACACTAGGAACTAATATTCTTGAGTGAGAATCAATGTTTTATAAATTAAGGTCATTTGAACAACATACATTGGCTATTAAAAAGGAAGAAGTTCAACTACAAATTGAACTATTTGATGGTGACCATTGAACATTATAGGAATTGATATATCAATATTTTTTGTACATTTGTGTTATGGGTTATAGGGTCATTTTTAACTATCATTTCAATAAGACAATTTTGTTTACAAATAAATTTTCATCTTTCTCTTTTTGTATTCTAAAAAAATGCATAAAAGAGTACCCACATCAACTGATGGTTTGAACGTTGCAAGAAATTTATCAGTCAAGGTAACCCAATTTGTAATACATCCATCTTCCAAATTTTGGAACCAAGTCGCTACAACTCCAATGTGTGATTCAAAAAAGAGGCAATAGTGAATGCTCGAAAGCGACCATTTGCTTCTTGTACATTTTCTCTAGAAAACTTTAGGAAATTCTTTCTTGATCTTGCAAGCAAACTGAATATTGAGGCAAGGCCAAAGGCCCAAAATGAGTCTCACATGGTTGGGTTACAATCAAAGTCGTGATAATAAAACTAGACTTCTTCTACCATCATTGGGGGGGAGGTGGGTGCCTTCAAATTTATGAGTGAATAGAGCACCAGTACTTTGTTCCCTAACAGAGTCGCCAAAATTATGTTAGTCACAATTTGTCTTTAATTCTGGGTTATAGGGTTATTTTTAACTATCATTTCAAGAAGTCAAATATGTTTACTAACACATATCTTTTTATAATAATGATGTTAATTGTATTAAACATCTTCTTTCATTATTTTGAATACTCATTATGTGCAATAGTTAATGGTTCACTTGATCTAATGTCATCATACATTATCTCCATTGATTTAGTTTTATAATCATCCTTTTTTTGGTACCCAACACATGTAGTAACTAATTCTTCACTTGATTTAATGTCATTAATGCATCATCGTCCTCTTTGGTTCACTTCTAAGAGGATAAAATTAAACAATATGCACAAATCTAGGCATAGCTCGTAAATTTGGATGTAAAACAAATCATTAGCCTTCAACTCGACAACATTTGATCGCTGACTAGTAGCATTTAGGAACAAATTTAGGGACCTCTCTAGATCAGGTATTCTCCCTTCACCAAACCCCTCTAATCCGAATCAATGAATATGTAATAATAATAAAAAATAGTAAGTAATTATGTGATGTAACAAGAGTGTTGATGCAATATTGATGTCATGCTCTTGTAATGATGTAATGAGTAGCAAAGTTTTCCATACTAATTTTTAGCCAATCATAATATACTAGATTATGTCCTAAAATACAACATCCAAATGCACGAGTTAGCAGTTGTATAATTTGATTGACTTATATTTACTAGTAAAAGGAATACATTAGTTTTAAATTTGAATATTAAAAGTTTCCAAATCACTTCTCTACTTATAAACGTAATCAAACTAATTTTTCACTTATAAAACTAATATAAGATAACAAATAAATAATATAAAAACTAAAAATAAATGATAATAGAACCAAACAAAAATTTTATCATCCATCAAACTATCATACTTAAATGTCTCTCATACACAAATATTACAAAAATATATTATAATTAAAATGAAACAAAAATAAATAAATAAAATATAGAATATCCAACTTTTTATCATTACAAATCTTAGAAACCATTTTAATTGTTAAAAAGGTTTAAAACCATCTTTATAATTATTGAGCTACTTTAACTATCCCTATAATTGTGGGAAATGAGCCCACTTAATTTGAGCTTGGGCCATCCTCGTGGAAAAAGTAATCCTTTGTGTACCTTTTTCCTTGAACTCTCTTATTCAACAAGAGAATTAAGACTTTCTAAATTTTTTAATGTAAATCTTTAAACCATAAAAATAATTTAATTTATTTTTGGTATACTTTACTCCAAGAATGTTTTCATGGCTCTCCATGAATTAATGGTCCCCCTTCTTTACTTGTTTAATAATTTTGTGTTTGAATAATTTGAGGTCATTTTATCACCCAATCTTATATAAGTGCTTTTGAGGTCACTTGAAAGCAATACACAATATTTTCCTCCACTACATATGCATGTTGTCATCACTTCTAGAAGCCTTTTTCTCCTCATAAATTTTTATTATTTTTTCCCAATTCCACAAGTCAATTTGAACAATTATATTGATTATACAATAGCCTCTAATTTGAATTTATGGGCAATAATTTAAATTATAGCATAAAGTCCAACTACCTAGAAATCTTGGATTTGTAGTACATTATTATTTGATTTGTTAGTGGGCTTTTAAAAAGTGTTTTTTTCCCTTCACGTGTGAGCAATTTGGTAATACTTGATCCACACTCCACCTTATCCTTGACCTTTTTAATGGATGCTCACGTTCACATTAATGTTAATGTTCATGTTCATGCACCTTGACCATTGGGAAGGTGTACCTTACGTTCATTCGCCATCACCTTCAATGGGATAAGGCCAACACATAATTTAGGTGCTTTGATGGAGGAGTTTTGCACGCATACTAATGTTCAATTGCTATAATTTGTATGATTTTCAACCCAAAAGTTGTGTGCCCAATTTATTGCAAGGAAGGGTTCAACAAACTTGATGGGTAAGTTGTCTACAGTTTTTTAAATAAGTGAATTATTAACATGGGTCATTTTTTTATTTGAATCTGGATTAGGTTTGGTGAACAATCAAGTTCAAGGTGGAGGATGGTAGTTGTTTGTGTTGGGTAGAAAATGTTTTTAGTAAGTTTAATGGATAGTTTACAGTCGCTTGGAAAAAAAGTTAGCATAGGGTAGAATTTGAGAGTTCTTCTACAGGATTGATACCGGTCTATGTCTACTACATCATGATTAGCTCTTCTACAGGATTGATACTGGTCTATGTCTACTACATTATGAGTAGCTCTTCTACAGGATTGATACTGGTCTATGTCTACTACATCATGATTAGCTCTTCTACATGATTGATACCGGTCTATGTCTACTACATCATGATTAGGTCTCCTACATGACTGATGTCGGGCTATGTTTATATTGTATGTCATGCTACTTAGCAATTCTACATAACTGGTTGTTGTTGATCTATGTATGCTATCACGTGTCAGCAATTTGTGTAATTTTGTGTAATAAGCATTTTTTTCAATTAAAAACAAATATAAAAAATTTAATGAATAGTTGTAGTAAGGCTATAAGTTGTGTACACTTTTGGTTAAATTTTGTGAGATTATATATTTATTTACTGTTGATGTTATAAGTATTGAGATTATTATAGAAGTCATTTATAATACTAGCAGTTGCATGTTTTTTAACGCTTGCAAAGTAAAGCTGATAGGTAGTTTTTCGTAAGTGGAAGGACAACCGGAAAAGTGTGGAAGGTTTTGAGCATAAGCATTTGTCAGGATAGGGAAGGTTTGATGAGTTGTAGATATTGCAACTGTGAAATCTTCGATAAACATGTATGCAAAGTGTAAACATCAAACAAGGTGTATGAATAATATGATATAATTGGTTGTTATTTTATGGAATGCAATGATTTAGTGGTACAACATTTATAATTTAATAGAAAGGATTTCACAAAACCTCAACTCAAATAGAATCATTCAAGCAAATTCAAATATGTATAAACTTTAAAATGAAGAGGATGCATGCAATTAAACCGCAACCATGGTTTGTAGATCGAGAGTGAAAAATTTTAAAATCATGTGTTCCATCTAGTCAATCCTCACAAGCAAGGGGTTAATTTCAATCTTGAAAGTTCGTAGATTGCCGGAGAGAGTAAGGCTAGTTGAATACATGTCTCTATTTATGGTCTAATAAAGAAATGCAAGTCACAATCTTCTCTGCTATTCATCCAATATTTCAGCAAATCGGAATGAATGACCTTCAAAATTGTGGAAAACCATCAATAAGGGTATGTATGTTTAATAATGTGTGTTTGATCCACTTATGAAAGTGATATTGAATACTCAGACTTTGTTTATCCCTATTGTATTTCAAAAGAAACTGGTATTTGTGAAAATAGAAATATGTGTGTTTAAAAACTTATAAAATAAAATGTCTAAAATAAATAAGTGATAGGATTGAAGATTTAAAAGTACAAAGACCTTGTTGGTGGAGCGTATGTGAATCTCAAATTATTTTTTTAAAAGAAAAAATAATGATTGATGTATGTTTATGTGAATCTCAAATTATTGTTTTAAAAAGCAAAAAAAATAGGATAAACATTATTTTTTCATTTTGTTCATTTCTTAGTCAATAACATAAATAATTTATTATAATATCTTATTAGTATTTATCTTCTTTTTTAATTATTTTTTTTGAAACATTAATAAAGATATATTAATAAATGAAGATAATATTCAAAGATATACTTATAAAAAGAAGATAATAATAAAATATAGGTTCACACGTTACAATCTTATCTACTAGCATTGAAAAGAGATTTTTGATGGGTAATTTTATTAGTATTTATCTTCTTTTTAAATATCTTTTTCTTTTTCTCAAGCATGAAAAAAGATAGAATATCCTAATAAAAGAAGATAATATTGAAAGATATTCTTTTTTTTATATGAATAGAGGCCTTTTCTATTAATATAAAATATTAAAGTACAATATTCACAAAAAAGAGTCGGGGAAAGAAATCACCCCGCAAGTTCACATAACACTTAGGTCGGAAACAAACAACTATTCATCAAAAAACTATATAACCAAAAAAACCCTCAAGCTGCGAGAGCAGTAGCAAAAGAGGGAGGAGGATCTTTATCATCGGGATTGCCCTAGACATTGGGGCCAGGAGTCTGATCAGGAATGGCCCAGCCATCTTCTGGATCATCTTTTTCTATTCTACTTCCTCCGCCTGGGAGAGATAGTCAGTTGTCAAGCGAGGGAACTTCCCTTGATTATCAGGAGCAAAGGCCAAAGGCCGAGTAAAAGCAGCATCAGTGGGAAGCAATCATAGGAGGCCAACCAAAACCCACATCCCTCCGAGGAGGAGGGGAAGCGGAGCGGCGATGCCATTGCCACGGAGTCCTGGAGTGTTTGGCAAAGGAGCTCTAGTTGCGACGTCGACCCCTGGGTGGCGTACGGTCAACTGAGAGAGAATCTGAGGCACCCGAGCCACAGTACAAGGGGCATTGCCCCAGTGTTGGAGCAACTCCTGCAAGTGGGCAACCTCTAGGGCCACTTTATCTGCTTGCAGCTGAATCTACATCATTACATTATTACAAATACATGCCTTAGCAAAAAGAGATACATAATTATCCAGAAAACTGTGAGAAAAAAACACAGTGTTTCTATCTTTCCACAGAGTAAACAAAATTTCTAGCCTGAAAGTATGCCATATCTGGGAGGCATTCTGGAAGAGTCACCAAGAAGGAGCCATATGCCAAGAAAAAGGCTCTGGCCTAAGGGAGCAAAAAAGTCATGAATCCAACCCCAATAGTTTTGGGCATGATGACAAAACCATAAAATATGCATGAGCATCTCTGAGTGACCACAAAAAGGGCTTTTAAGGTCAGGAACCCCCATATGCCGGAGTCTAGCTCCTAAAGGTAAGCCTTGGTATAATAAACACTAGGCAAAATGAGCAATTTTAGGCTCAGTAACAAAATCGCAAATAGTACGAAATCTCCAGCCCCAACTCTTCTGAGAAGAAGAAAGATGCCAACGCTGGTTGAGAGAATCAATCAGGGCAAATGTGGCATAAGCCAAGAATACCCAAGCTTAGGCTTGTAGCTAGTGAAAGGAGTGGCAGGATACCACTTCCAGTCTTCCACCATGGTCTGACTGACTGAATTCTCAGTTTATGGAAGAGGTGAGCGGGATGGCAGGAACCAGTAAGTCAAAAGTCTGACAATCTAGGCGGATGAGCCGAAATTGAACCCGAAGATCATCCCAGGATCAAAGACTCATAGTGGCTCTGGAAAAACATCCTTGGGGTTTGAATGCCACGCTTGTGAAACCAAAGAGCACTAACCCCTTGAATTCTGGCAAGAGGAGTCCCCTGCATGAGCAAAGAGAGGAGACCACCAAATGTTCTATTGGTTGAAAGAAAGACCATCACGAAAACCATTCCCAGCCCACCGAAGCCAGGGCTTGACAGACTGTCAGGCTCTCCAAATACTTTTGGTGACAAAAGTACCCTAGATCTCGATAGGCTCCCTCATAACTAGCAGGGTTTTGAAAGCCAGTCCCCTTCCAGGCAGGCTTGTGAAGAGGAAAGCCTGAGGAAATGCAATGACGAAGTAGAATTTTCCAGGATTCATTGCCTGTGAGACCACCGCACAACCCATTTGGCACAAAGGGCGTGCCCTTGCTTCTGGGTATCAATTAATCCAAGCCCGCCAGAGGATTTTGGAAGGCAACAAAAATCCCAGGCAACTCTGTGGAAGACCTGGTGATCAATATCGGAGGCCTAGAGAAAATCCGAAGAAGTTTCTTGAGCCATTTGTAGGAAGCTTTGGAAGGGGCCCAACAAGAGGCGTAATAAATATGCATGGCATCCAAGATCTTTGGAGTAGATCTAAAATTTTCCTGCGAGGGAGAGCGGCTTCGTGATCCAGTAGGTAAGCTTTTTTTTCAATCTTATCAAGAATTGCATTCCATAGATCAGTGGGATTGCCTTGAAAAGAAAAGGGAATACCCAAAAAGTGGAATATCTCCCCATGTTGAATCCTTGTCCAGCCCAAACTGAGAAAGTTAGGGAGGCTCGGGAAGAGCTGACTATCTATAACAAAGGGTTTTGTGCCACTGAATGGTTGAGCCAGAAGCAAAGCAAAAGGTGTCTAAACACTGCAAGGCTACCTTGATATTCTCTTCATCCTCTGCAGAGTGAGGAAGGAATCATCAGCGAAATGGCCATTGACAAGTTGTTGGGGAGGAATCCGGCAAGGAGATTCCCCTAATAGTTCCATGGAAATGGAGTGAGCCTAACAGTAGCCAAACCCCTCAGCAGCTAACGCATAAAGAGCTGGAGCTAGAGGGCAACCCTGCCGAATGGAATGAAAATCCCAAAGGTGGAAGACTGGCGGCCATTGATGGTAATGTAGGTGAACGCATCATTGAAGAGCATCTGCATAGATTGAAGAAATCTTGGGCCAAAACCCATAACATGAAGCATCGCAAGGACAAAAATGCCATTCAATACGATCATAAGCTTTAGAAAAATCAATTTTGAGAAAAAGGGCTTTCTGGTGAGACTTACGAGCCCATTCATACCTTCCCAAACAACAATGATGTTGTCAAGAATAAATCTTGACTTAATAAACCCTATTTTCTCAGGCTAGATAATCTGCGGAAGCATGTGTCGGATCTTGAGAGCTAGTGCTTTCGCAATGATCTTGTAGGAGACATTGAGCAAAGTGATGGCCACCAGTTACAAATGTCCTCAGGATCCCTAGTTTTGGGAATGAACTTGATATTCCCCTGGTTAATGATATCCCCAAGAGATTGGGTATGAAAGCTTCCAGGTAGACCTAGTGGAGATCTGGGACCAATGGCATCCCTAAAGGGTTTTGTAAAACTCATAGGGGAAGCCATCACAACTAGGGGCTTTATCATCAGCATGGAGAACACAGTTTCACGAAGATCATGCAAGGAAAGAAATTGGTCACAAAAGACCCGCTAAGCAGGGGAGACACACTGAGGAACCACCGCAATGCAATCTGCAAGAGCTTTCTCGCTAGTAGGGGAGCGGCCCTGAGTAGCAAAGACTTGTTCATAGTGACGAACAAAGGCTTGCAAAACATTAGGAAGCTCCGTGAAAAGGGAATGACCTTCTTGGATTCTAGATATGCCCCGTACTTGGTATGCCAAGGATAGAGGGCAGTAAAAACTTCTTTCAAAACTTGGTCTCCAACCTTTTAACCAGTGCAGCCAGGCTTTGATCTGGGCTCCTCTGGCAGCATGGTTGTTAGCCACTTTCTTCTGGTGGCGTAACATAGCAAGATTGATTTTCAGCTCTTGATTGAACGAGTCTTGAGCTAGGCTTTGATGGCAACACACAAAGCTTTAGTGTTGACATCATAGGCTCTACGATGATAGTTGGCCAATTGCCTTCCATAGATGCGCAAGAAATGAGTCGTACGCCTGATGGCGTCATTCCACCATTGAATCCATCCTATCAAGTGGGTGGGTCTAGGCTCAAGGTTCCAAACCTGATGAATGTGGGCCACAATAGAAGGATGATGAAGGACAAAAGTATTAAAGTAAAATTGCATGGTGGGAAGCCTAGCTTAGCTGTCTGCCAAACAATAATAAATTGGATGGGAAAGTGGTCTGACAAGGTCACATCAACAAGAGGAGTGACTGGTAAGGCT
Organism: Chamaecyparis obtusa; assembly: GCA_027943335.1. Lineage (NCBI taxonomy): Eukaryota > Viridiplantae > Streptophyta > Pinopsida > Cupressales > Cupressaceae > Chamaecyparis > Chamaecyparis obtusa. The sequence goes on from BSBK01000587.1 coordinate 1,001,744, forward strand.
TGCTTTTCAGAAAAGGAGAAAAAAAGATTGAGCTGAGATCATAGCACAATCAAGCCTTTTATGAATTCTGTTAGAAGAAGCCTTGTAATTAGACCAAGTGTACCTGGCCCCATCAGAATGATGGTGACCCACATTGGGATCAAAAAGCCCTAATTTATTATGCATGTAATACCAGGCTTCCTTTTCACTAGTTGTCCATCGAAATGGTACAAAACCATCCTTGTCAGATGCCATCTCCACCATATTGAAGTCTCCACAAACAAGCTAGGTAGCAAGTGGAAGAGAATCTGCAAGCCAACGCCACAAGTGAGATCTCTCGATAGCATCATTGGGAGCATAAACATTAACTGTGCCAAAGGAATGATTCTCAATAATGAAAGTGGCCCAAACAACCCGTTGCATGGGATCAGAAACCATGGCTAACCATAAGGGAATGCCAATGAGGAGAGAGGAGAGTAACAACTCTACCTCGGCCAGCCTCGTGCTGAGAACAAAGAGCAAGGCTCTTAGGCCCAAATAACTTTACAAGTAGCATCAAGCATGAAACCTGAAATCTTAACTTCCTGGAGGCATAAAACATCCAGATGAAAAAAAATGCTTACGCAAATCCCTGATAGAAATTTTCTGTGTAGGTCTGTCAACCCACGAACATTCTATGAAATGCACTTCATGGAATAATAGTGTCGTCCATTCCATCCTCATCCCCAAGGGAGTCCAAAGCTATTAGACAAATATCCTAGGGCAAAATAGACCCAAAAAATTCTAAAGAAATATTACACCGCTTGTCTTGCATGCCATTGAACTTAGTCTCTAGCACGCCCAGAAGGGGCTATGAGAGCGACAAAAAGAGATGGGAAGAAATAATCTCGACAGCCGTCGGAGGCATGCAGGCTGGAGGAGCGAAAGCCTGGGCGGTGGAAACATCTTTCCCTTATGAGATAGGGTTTGAAACTTCAATAACAAGGGTTTCCAGAAAATCATGTTATCAGAAGGTGGTGGATGCGAGGTGGGAGCTGAAACAGGCTGCTTGTGGGGCTTGTTACGGTGACCAATAGTGACCCATTCATCTTTTTTACCCCTCTTCTTTCTTGCCAGCCTCAGCCGGTTTGTGAACTAGCATCCTTGGGAGGAGGCTGGTAGGAGGCACTGCCAAAGGGCAGTCCTTAATCTTATGCTCCGCAGATTGACACCGATAACAAGTATTGGGAAGGTTAAGATAGAGCACCTTCTGGGGTGAAGGTGGGTATCACCAACCTGAATCTCTATGGATTCTTTGAGATCCCTAGAAAGGCCAACCTCAACACAGAGCCTCTTGTGAGGGCACGGATTAAGAAAATGGTCATGCTCAAGACATATAACCCTACCGAGCTTCTGCGCTATGGCTTGCATGAAAGGCCAACAAGGTAGGGAAGACTAGGGAATTTGACCCACACTAGGACCTTGAGCTTCTTGTCATCAGAGATAGAGAAGCCACGAGACCAGCGTTGGAAGGATTAACAGCGAGGCCCTGAGGTTCTAGGGACCTTTGGAAAAAATAGCATCCACATGAGGAGGGGTTAGAAAAGTGAAAAAGAAAAAGCCTTTGGTAAGGCTCTAAATGCCTTCCAAGTGGATTCCGTGAGGAATCCAGTTCTTCGCAACCCAGTCCTTGAGAACATGTTCAAGGGGTTGCAACCCAGAAAATAGCCAATCAAGGTGTGTGATTCAAGCCAAGTGCATGCATCATTGAATTCATTAATGGGTAAAACAATATCAGGCTGGGCCATACCTCATGGATACTTTGGGTACAAACTTGCCGAGGTGTTTGCTTGGCAGCGCCATTGTTATCTGAAACCCACACCAGCACCAGCATCAACTGCTTGGTGGGAAGTGGCCGAAGCCATATATATTAGGCTATTTCCCGCATAACTGTGGTATGTGCGAGAGGATGGGACTATAGAAATGGACGCAAGGTGAAAAAAACCCTAGCAGAGCACAGAGCCGAGCATAAGAATCATATATATCAAGATATCATTCTTGAAAGATATTCTTATCGAAAGAAGAAATAATAAAATATAATTTTTTTCTTTTAAGATATTCTTATCGAAAGAAGGAAATAATAAAATATAGATTTTTTCTTTTATGTGCATTATTTTTCTTAGTAATAATATATTTAAATATATATATTTTTTAATTTTTTAAGCAATGCAAAATCATTACAATTGCTTTTGATCGATAAAATTTATTTGGAAGGTTTTCTAGCTAGAAAAGTTGATTTAAAAATGGTTTAGCAGAGAGTAAGGTGGTTTGAAATATGAGGTAGGTTTAGGACAATTGTGCACAATGAAGTCCACAATATAAAGCCTATCGACTAATTATTTGAGTTTTAGAAAATAACTTTAAAATGAAATTAACATGTGAGTATATTTAATAGTAATTTAGGAAAGCTTGTTAACAATATTTTGTGATAAATTGATTAATTGAAACTATAGTAAATCACTATTAATTATATTGAAATGTGCAAAAATAGATGTGAAATATAGGATTATCTGCAAGGAAGAAAAATTATAAAGCAAGGTTTGTGTCTGTGAGCATTGAGGAGTACAGACATATAATATATTTTTTTCATTTACATCTTACATTATTAATTGTTTTTAAGACAACTATTTTTAAAGAAGATAAAAATACAACGAATATTCATATATAAGAAAATCATAGAAAACACTAAACACACATATACTAATGAAGATATAAAAATATTTGTGTCCATAAAACGTAGAGTAAGGACAATAAAAAGTGAAGGTAACTTTTTAAACACTAACATAAATCTAGAACACAATAAAAAAATACGAATATTCATATATAAGAAAATCATTGAAAAGACTAAACACACATATTCTAATGAAGATATAAAAATATTTGTGTCCATAAAACATAGAGTAAGGACAAGAAAAAGTGAAGGTAACTGTAATTCATGATTTAGGTGTGTGTAATGTGTAGGCATGAACAAAAATTTAAATAACTTAAGAATAGCCACCCAACATTTTCAATTTTGCAATTCTAAGTGATGTCATCTTGGCAATGTTTATAAAGCATACAAAATCTAGGGAAATAGGTCAAGTCTATGCATCTATTCAAATATATATGAAAGGGAGAACCATCAACAGTAAATGGAATCACTTAGCAACAACCATTCATGTGATCTCTTCAAGAAAAATCTTTGACACATTCTCAAAATCAACTTTGGCAGCTTGGTGATTGTTGCTTTAGTCCCATTGTGGGAATTGTATATTTCATTTCTGAGAAAAAGGCTGAAAACATAGTAAGTGCAACTAACAACATTGATGATTTTATCTAACTCACCCTCTAATTTCAAAAACTAAAGTTCTTTTGCAGACACTTACAACATATATGTGGCAACCTCATCAAAGGTAACAACCCAAAGATGCAACCTCATCAAAGGTAACAACCCAAAGACTACCTGTGTGGTCTTGAAGTTTTAGTTGCAACAAATACATATAGTTCTATTATGTTATGTCTACTTGACATCTTTGACAAAACATGATATTACCATTCTTATCACTTTTTTAGAGTTAAAAGTTCTATTAGGAGACATTGTACAATAGACATTAGATATATAGTTTGTTTGTTTCCTGCATATCTGTTTGAAATTACAAAAATATCTTGGTAGGAAAAAAAACATTATTGTGAATATACATTTGTTATAGTGGTTGTCGTTTATATATAAATGCATACACATACATACATACATTTTATATATATATATATATATATATATATATATATATATATATATATATATATATATATATATATATATATATAATATATATATATATATATATATATATATACATCTATATACATATATATATATACATGTATATACATATATATATATAGATGTGTATATACATATATCTATATATATGTATATACATATATCTATATATATGTATATACATATATCTATATATATGTATATACATATATCTATATATATGTATATATATATATATCTTTATATATCTATATATATATATATAT